>LQNS02277097.1:40669753-40722680 GCA_001587735.2 Parhyale hawaiensis | reverse complement strand
GCGAGGTGGGCTGTCGATCGAGATAGCGTACCTAGTCCGCGGGACTTCTCTCATCTCTCTCGTGTGAAAGGCCGTGAAAGAGGCCGACCACTCGAGTGTCTCCTACTATGCTTTGCGCCTTGTTTCCTTCTCGTAGTAGCGCACGTAGGCCACGCGACATATGTGGTATTTAAATACTACACACTCATCTCTGTTGGAACGCTTGAGTTGCGGCTACGGAGGTTAAACAAAGTTTATAACTAACTAACTAGATGTTCTTCTTACAATTTTTGACGTTTTGTCAATCTTATTCCCATCTTCTTGCCCTTTCTCATGAACTCTTCTTTTACCGTGTCTTATTTCATGTTCTTGATGCATCTAATAATGTATTCTCGTCAATTTTGATGCACTGCTTGACTTAATATATTTGACAATGTTTTAATGAACTCCAACTTGTGATAAATTTGACTGCGTCATTGAAGTGACTGAACATCCAGGTCATTTTGAATTTTGAGCGTTAGGGACGGGCATCGGTATCTCTCTTGCCGTCTTTTTAAAGAAACTGCGCTCGTTTCTTTTTTCACTAATACAATGAACCCGACCTACGAGTTTTCCAGTTACGAGCTGTTGACGGTCGATATTCTGCTTTGCCGTCGGAATCCGAGTTACGGGCGAGCGTTAGAGACGTTGATGGTCGTTAGCACAAGTTGTCAATAAGTTCACATTGGAATTTGATGTACAAGTTACGTTTTCAGCACAGAAATTCCTTTGTCAAAGAACCAGCGTATAGAAATACGTCATATAGGTCCGCATTATGCTTGAACAATCTTCGTTAATATTGTGGGCCTAGTGGGCAAAGATATATGGTATAATGAGGTCAGATGAGCCTGGTTTCTCCACATAGGTACCGTAAAACAGGAAGGAATAAGTTTTGTTGTTAATAAAACAAGAAAAAATATCCCAATAAACTAAACTTATTTCTTTTTGTGTTTATGCTAGTCGAGTTTGAGTGTGTGCCTAGTGATATACTACAGAGATCCCAACCATTACTACACTGTGGAAGTTTCCTTCTAACTTTTCATACTTTTCCTGTCACTGTAGTAAGTTCCTCTTACCTGCTTTTGTCCGAAGTCACCCCCGGCGTCTGAAGTTACCTCGTTTTACGGTAACTATTTCCGTCCGCTGCATGAAAATAAAAAAGTTGTTCCGTATTTTGTTCTATCGTGAAAGTAATTTTTGGTGACGCTCTACCGCATCCTTTGTTCATCTTTTCTTATCCTGGTTTGCTGTTCCCATGCAAGTTGATTCTGCATGGAAATACCTTCGTGCTTGGATTGCAAGTCTTTGTGGGCATGCATCCAGAGTATCTTTTCCGCAAATATTGCGGCTGGTTCCTGTTCTTAGTTGTGAGGTTAGTTTGTAGAGTTAGATTCTCTGCACTTCCTCTACTGCTCCGCGAGGTTGGCCGCTGAATGTCCTACCTGCTCCCGTGTGGGGGCCACAGAGGAAGGTCTTCGCACGGGTGTTTTTCTTCTTTCTTTCTTTCTACTACCACTCTCGTTTCGTTTTTCGTCTCTTGGCTTTGTGTGGCGCAGCTGAGCGAATTTTTGCGCCTCATTTCCTGTCGGTGGTACCGCACTGAGCTCTACTAAACTAAGAGCACTCTAGTGAGGTAGGCTCGACTGCTATACAAATAAAGATCGTTACGTACGTAGCCTTTGCACCTAACGCGGCGGAAAAACAGTTGCTATAATTCTCATTGCATATTATTGGTCTGTGCCGTTTTCTCGTTTAGATTAGGGAGACATAAAATTACTCTTGTGATATAATTCTACAATTATCTTTTGTTATCGGTGTTTCACAGCTGAGACACACTTAGTGAATATTGTTAAGAGAATGAAATTTCGCTGTATAGTTGTTCATTTAGTTGAACCGCGGGGAAATATAAATACTGGTATTTATGGTTGTGCAAACTTTGGTTCTAGTTAGGGCGCTAGCAATTGCATTTGCATAGTGTCCGATTTACATTTATTTGGTTAGCGTTCAAATTGTTGCACTTTTTTGAAACTTTCGTTAACGCCCAAACTCGACGATAGTCTCGACGGGCACTAGTCCTTAGAGACCTCGAATCATGATTATGGGAACTTCAGGTTGCAGTGGTCTGATGATCTGTGCTTTTTCTCATTCTTTTCAATGATCTCTTCTTTCATTTACTCATTCCGATGATCTGTTCATTTTGGCGTTCGATACATCATATGCCTAGGCCATTAGCTAGGCCTTCGGGATGTTCGTCTTTCGTGCTCACTCAGCTTCATTAAGTATTTACAGTAATGTTCATACTTCTTTCTTACTGTTCTTCTTCTTCCCCGTTGTGCTGTTCTCATACACGTTTATTCTGTGTGGGAACACCTTCGTGTATGGGTTACACGCTTTTATAGACTTACTAAATGTCACATCCTTCTTTCTTTGTGCGTGTGCGGTCGCCTCAGTTGTGGAAAAGGAGTCCTAGTCAACTCAGTAATATAAGCAATGGCGGGTTTTCATCGTATTCGACATTGCAGCGTAGAAAATTAAATGGTAACGAACTAGTTAGGACTATGCAACAAACCACATATATTGTTTAAATTGTATTGAGAAAACAAAAACATTTTATACATCTTAGCGAATTTACACAAGTGCGTCGCTTTCCTGCAATTGCCTGATTACACTTCTACCTGCTCACGTAGCTGTAGTGGCTACTACAAAATTACTTCGGTTTGCACCTCTTTTAATGTACGAATCCTTTTTTTTTGTACGTACTAGAAACAATTTGTTCTTTATATGCAAAATAGATGCGCGCAAAAGATCAGTTGTATGTGTATTGTAAAGTACGATGAAGTTCGTGTATAAAATGAGTATCACTACGATTTGAGTATACAATAACCCAATCTTTAGCTAGTTACAATTTCTAATGTTTCTGGAATATTCTAGAAGTTTCTAGATTGTTCTAGAAGTTTCTAGAAGTTTCTAGAATGTTCTAGAAGTTTCTAGAATGTTCTAGAAGTTTCTAGAATGTTCTAGAAGTTTCTAGAATGTTCTAGAAGTTTCTAGAATGTTCTAGAAGTTTCTAGANTTCCAGAATGTTCTAGAAGTTTCCAGAATGTTCTAGAAGTTTCCAGAATGTTCTAGAAGTTTCCAGAATGTTCTAGAAGTTTCCAGAATGTTCTAGAAGTTTCCAGAATGTTCTAGAAGTTTCCAGAATGTTCCAGAAGTTTCCAGAATGTTCTAGAAGTTTCCAGAATGTTCTAGAAGTTTCCAGAAGTTTCCAGAATGTTCAAGAAGTTTCCAGAATGTTCCAGAAGTATTAGAGACCAGCAAAATTTAGTAGGATTTACACTTATCAGGAAATTAAAAACATTTTTAGAAAGTTTCATTTCTGTTTTTGTCTTGCCGCACGAACTAATTATTTGCTGATAGTACAGGGAAGGTTATTATTGGACTTCCAGGTAAATATGACAGTAACCACTAATAAAATTATATACGGAAGTTCAGCCAAATTATTTTCCTGACGGCAATACCAAAGCATCGGGATCACACAGTATGACATTCTGATATTTGTAGTTTGTTTAAACGGGCTTGGAACTTGAAAGACAAATGATAAAACTAGGGTATTTTGGATTGAGGAACTTTTAGAATTCATTTGAAAGAGTTTGAAATGTTCCCTTGCGCAATATACGCTAGCCTTTGCACTAAGTTAAAATTAGGACAGCGCATGTTTAGTTGACAAAGTATTGTGTTCAATGCAAGTTCACCGAACATGAGAGAAAAGTTGCACATTTCAAAGAGGCGCTCACCGGAAACGTTACAAGTCTAAAATAAATTACTAACATCATTAAATACAGTATCAATAAAGAGAGCGTAGCATCGATTACTTGTTAGTAATAGCCATAACGTGGTAATTTCTCGGTAATGGTCACTGTGGATAGCTAATATTAAAAATACAAAGAAAATTAGAAGACGTCCCGTGGTCCAAGCAAGCTACAACAAAGTTAGAAATCATAAAGAGGCCAGGGTAATTGGTGGACAAAATACAAAAATTCAGAATGCACAATCGTAACTACACAATAGAAATTGATAAGATTGATTGCTGATTGGAAGCGCTATAAGACTCATACGAACGTCAAAATTTGCGGATTAGCGCCATCTTCTGCGGGTGGCTGCCACGTTGCCACTGCCCATATTACGTGTAGTGCGACAGCTGCTGATGCCCGTGTGATGCAAAGGCAAGTGCTGTAAGGAAGGCAGCAGGGGGCACGAAAAAACAGTATGTGGAATCTGGGCGAGAGACGTGTCGCAAGCACGGGCATCAGCAGCTGTTGCACTTCACGTGATATGTTAGTAGTTATTATGTGGTCACTACAGGCCTAGCAACGCAGGACATACTGGGCTACTCGCAGAGCCGAACCTCTAACCCGAGCAGAATTTTTGGCTGTCTTAGAAGCTAAAATTGCGTTAGAAGCTGGGGCAGCCAAACTTTCGGTTAGTGAAATAGTGTGTCCTCAGTGTCAACAAGACTAAAGACCCAGTTCAATATTTGCTATTAGAATAATAGCTACTTCGCAATCGCTGCTTGGTTTACAAACAAAGTGACACTACAGTAATTATCGTACTCCGTAACCGAATTGCTAGTAATTGTAGGTACTCCACTAACCCTATTTTCCCCCAGCTGTAGTTCTTTGCTACAAGGGTTCTCTGTCCTAGGGTACATTTTAGGGACGTTTCAGAGCCTGATTAATAGGGTCGGATTATTATTATTATATTAAGGGTTTCCCCGCCGTAGTCGATGGGTGCAGGTCAAGGAATCCTACCAAGCAATAGGGTCAAGGGATCCTACCAAGCAATAGGGTCAAGGGATCCTACCAAGTTAAATGGATACCATAACATGCTGACAGACATCATCGACAGAACAGTACCGCCCGTTTCCGGATAGAACTTAAAAATTTAGATTACTGTGGTAACAACTGGAACAACAAAGGTTCGGCAAACAATTTTAGATTAATATGGTGAGAACTAAAACGAAAAAAAAAAACTAAATCTTCATGCGGTAGTTTAGCCTAATATTATGCAATTTATTTTACTTTGCTACAAGGGGTCAGCAGAAAAATTTGAATTTATGTTCTAATAAATGTAGTACAGAAATAGATCATGCGGTAGTTTAGCCCTATCGTAATCAAGTTGTGCTAATTCTACTACAAGGATTGCTGCTTTTGTTGCATTTCCGCGAGAAAAACGTCCTGTGTAGCGAGGTAGGACATTCTGAATAAAGTTGGGCATCCTTGGCCAGAACAACGGAGTTTCATAAGAGGAAGGGATATACAATAACGCCAAGCTAGACGAAGAAAATCACCGAGCATAGGAAAAACAAATTTGGGACAGAAATGAAGAAAAAAAAACAGGACATAGAGGCGGTCACTAGGAAAACTTAGACAAAAATGAATGAATGAATGCCTCCCGACAACCTAGGAGCAATTTGCGGTAAAATTCGAATTCCTATATAGCAGGCATTTAATGTTCCTCCTACATACAATAATCCTTGATACTGAAAATGTAGCAGGTTATCTTGAAAATTATGGCACATTCAAAAATACATATTGAAAACTGTGCTAATAAACGGTGCAAGAATGCTTTTCAAATGGCGAAAGCTATCAACTAAAACAGTACGCGTCACAAACTAAATCCAAAAAAGGGAAAAACTTGTCATACGATTCGTGAAAGCAGATTGTGAAAATGATCTGCATTAAATACCTTCCCAATATATTACAATGCAGAGCGATTCATAAATCATAAGTAACAATTTTAATAATGATTTTTATTCCTCAGATATGGTAAAACTGTGTTCCAATATAGAGCACCAAACCATAGGTATACTGATGGGCAGGTTAGAAAATGCGCAGAGACAGACCAAAATGACGAATATTTACAGGAATGATAGAGTAAAATTTACTGACCGCAACGAGCAACAAGATGATAAAATTTTTGAGTAAGCGGCTAAAATTTTTGAGTAAGCGGCTAAGCCATTCAACTTTTCTTGGTGCCTCCTCCTTCACTTAAATACTTAAAAACACTTGATGAATGTTAGAAAGAAAAAAAAAAAAAAAACTAGGCGCATCAAGTTTTGCTTGAAAATTATTATTATTATTATATTATGGGTTTTCCCGCCTTAGCCGAAATGTTTGCTTGAACATAAGGAAGTGTGAAATTCAGCTTAATAAAACTGGGTAAAATGGGACGCAGCTCTCACTACCTGTAACAAAAAGGCTTAAAAAGTTGCCGACAGAGGAAGCCGACCCGGCATGCTTCCAAAAATAAAAGTAAAATAAAAAAGCAAAATGTCGAGATGTTCAATGAAAAGAGGGCCACAGTCAACACTAATGTCGCTAGTCATGGAATAAGAATAGCTACTTGTCTGGTAACTAAAAAAAAAAAAAAATAAAATCGAGCAATTTTCTCTCAATTAACTTAATGTAATTTAAATGACACTATTATTGTGAACAATGATCACCATAGGGTCACATCAAGCCGGAGCAGATAGTAACAGCGGATATGAGGAACGTTCCGAAAGAATATGTAAATCAGCCTAGGCGACACATCCTAAACTGGGAATCTTCTACATGCACTTCATCGTGCTGCAGATGAGCCTCCTCTAGGGCCAGATTACTTCACAGCTGCAGTCGATCACAGACTGTCAGAGCTATGGTGTCATAGACGGAACGCTCTTGACATCCCCCCCTTCTCCATGTCCCAACCAGCAAAATTCAAGATTGGCCAGTACCGCCCTCACTAACTCTGAGAAACAGCAGTAGTAACGCTGCACGGTCAAGCAGCAAGACTATCTCCCTGGTGTGGGAATAGAGCGTCCGATCTTGTGATAACGAGCGAGGCAGCACTCCTCAGCACCCGATCATGCAAGGGATAAAATAAGAATAAAAAATACAAATAAAACAAATCCAACAAACTTTAGTAATACGAATGCAACAACTTGCTTTTAGGGAATCGAAAAGCATTACCATTCATTTATTCCAATTACTCCCAAATATAATTTCCCAGGATTTTTCGCATTAGCTGATAGCAGAATCCTAATTTATGAAAGTTTGGTTGCATCCTAAATTTTTTATTTTTTTTGTGGACAGGAGACTGTTGAGTTTATTGTATTTTTGCAAATGGTTTCCCGCAGCGCTTTCATTTCCCTAAACATCAATCGTTTGTCTTGAGATTGGAATTTTCGCCATATTGTATGTTTTTTCCAGAAATTTCTCGTATTTTCGTGTATGCTTCAAGTGCGTGCTCTTTTTCTTTAGAGTTGTCCAATTATAATTATTACTATAGTCTTGATTTAACCACCACTGTGAATGGGATTGTTCAAAGGGCCCCGTCTCGCACTCTTACGCCCCCCCCCCATCAAAAAATGTAAAGCAAACCAAAAATCACAAGCTAAACTTACGCTACAGAGAGATAATAATGGCAAGACAAAACGCTAGTTTCTTAAAAAAAAACTCTGCTCAATCAATTAAGTGACTTAACTACTCCTACATAATCCCTAGCATTATAAATATTTACAGGTTTGCAGCAGCTTACTTAATAAACTTCATTTATGAGCAAAATCGGTAAGTCACTCGTTTGGGTGAAAGNTTCTTTAAAACTCTGCTCAATCAATTAAGTGACTTAACTACTCCTACATAATCCCTAGCATTATAAATATTTACAGGTTTGCAGCAGCTTACTTAATAAACTTCATTTATGAGCAAAATCGGTAAGTCACTCTTTTGGGTGAAAGGTAGCACAGAGGAAACGATTATGATTCGGTTATTTACAAGAAAAAAAAAATATTTCTGAGCTTCAACAATAATGAAACTGAACAATTTTCGCTATACGTAAAAGAGAGAAGAGCTTCAGCGGTATCTAGGCAATAGGTTATAACTAGTGAGTATAGATATTTTATGTACAATTGTAACTCTTAACCTAGTTTTGATATCCATGCTACAGGTCGCACGCACCTAACTGTTGACAAAGAAAACTAGTCTAGCTAAAAAAAAAGATGGAAAAAGAAGTTTGAAAGGACGGCAGATTCTGCAACGAACTTTGACGAAAATGAAGAGAGAGGTTTATATTAATGAACATTTCTACTACCGTTATTATTCATGTTGGTCAATATAAAGATAAAAAAAGTTTTACTCCGCATATAATTCAACTCTTATTGATATTAATAAATTATTTTGTTAATTTTGATTGGAAACTTTCTTCACTTGGCCAAATAACATCTTTACTAATATTTATATCGTTGAATCAAACTAGAAACAGTGGTTCATTTAAAAGAATTAATGCAATTAGACTAAAAAAAAGTGATTCATTAAAAGCCATGAGCATTTCTTCAAATTTATAATATTTTTAACTTGAGTGTCCCTAAGCCACATCGTTTGCCAAGATCCCCCAAAGAAGAAAAGAAGTTACGCGCTCATGGCGTCTTAGTGCAAAACCATTTTCATTTTCTTTTTTAGTTAAAATTCGTTCCATATTTGCCGCCTCGACAAGGAAGTTTGACCAAAAAAAAATACATGTATATATAGTTTTGACAGCAATCTCGATGACCAGCTAAGTGAGAAAAGGCTGGCCGACAAAGCTATGGTAATCAATACCGCATGGCAAATATCATAATTGCAGTAACAATCATACAATCACTTTTCATTTATTAAAAGAGATTCATAGCCTTTTAACCTTACAGTTAAGAACCACTTTTCCTAGGAATAATATCATACGAAAGCGCTACAGATAGTCGTTGCTCATGCAAGAATGTGTTTTCATATGATCACTAAAAATGTTCATATGATCACTGAAAATGATTCTTATTGGTTCCAGTAACTCATAATTATTTTAGCTGTAAACAATAAGTAATTCATTATTTTTTTTTTTAACTTGAAAGAATAAACAAAAGGAACTAGCAAACATTTTGAATTAGGTCTCGAAAATCTGCAAAATTTTTGAGAGAGAGAAATATATTATAGTTTTGAGAACCAAAATGCGATGCCGGTAACTGCAGTTACTGGTAGTGTGGAAAGGGTTAAGTATATTACTCCTACGAAAATGTACGTTTAACTGGAATGTTAAAAAGCCGAGGTTACCGCACTTGTCAAATCACCCAAGCAGCTGTGCTTCTAACTATAGCTGACCTAGAACATGGCGGAAAAATATGCATTAAATACACTTGTACCAACAACATTTTGTGGGAATTATCATAGGTAACTTACTTAATTAATAAAATTGCCAATCTCATCACAAAATTCCAACACTATACAAACAAAACCAACTCAAGATCTTCCTATCACAATATTTATAAATATATATAGGGGGAGAACTTAAAGAGAATCTTCGTTGTTGGATGAGGAGATGGATAACGTAAATACCATTGCTCACCAGCGTAGTCTATTCTGTTAAGAATGCGTCTGTGCGCTTCGTTTCCATAGCAACTAATTGCAGTCGTCGTCTCTTGACCTATCCAATAAATACCGTGCAATTGGATTTGAAAATTGGAAATCAGTTGTAACTAACAAAGGTTTATATCCAGGTATATAATATTTCCGCTCCGGTTGTGTGGAATCACATTAATGGATTTGAGCTTTCAGATATATAGGCGACAAAATAAGACCCATAAACCGGGAGCAATATCCCGTTTAGTAGTGAAACATCCTAATTTTCACAAAACCAGAAAAAACTCTGACTTCTACAGATGTGCATGCAAGGCAGGATTGCACAAACAGCTAGGGCTGGCATTCATTGAGCGATTTGAAATGCTCAAGGCCGTTGATACAGAAGAACAACCAGTATCAATCTCATTGAAGCTCAACTGACCGATAACTTGGAAAGACCACAAAATTCCTTGCCTATGACCATATTGATGATTTTACCAACAGAGGACGTATTGCTGCAGACTTGCTTACAGAGAATTACTGCAGGATAGAATAATTTTGTTTAGGAACATCAGATCGTATTTTTTAAGCATCTCATTTGTAATCGCTAGATGGTATGATATATTGAAACTTCTAGCTTCGCTACCCACGCCAATGTCGACCCAAATAGCAGAAGGCAAAAAATTACCTACGATAATTCAGAAATAAATTTAGGCATTGAGATTTACTGGGCATGAGCACAGTTAAGTCGGGGAAGCCACATCTCTCGTTGGAAACTTTCTCAAGTTTTTTTTAATTTAAAGAAGAATACATCTACTAATGCCGTTCAATTTCATTATCCAGTCTTGGATTTCATTCTCTTAACGTTACACTTACGATTCAAACGATTATTAGATATTTACGAATCCGAACCATGCCTCCATTGGGATTTCGCTTCTCGCTTAGTATTAATATGATTAGAAGAATTATTATCTCAAGTTTCTGAACACATAATTGGTGAATTATATGCTAGTGATTTAACATCTCTGTAATTCTCTCCTTTCTTTGCAAGGCCTACTCAACCTAACGATCAATCGTAGAAAACAATGTACGATGTTGCATATGGAGTAGGAAATAGGAATTCACTGTAAAAATTTAAATACAATTTACAGTTTGCGATTTTCCACACAATTATCTTAAATTAAAAAAAAAAAGCCTTACGTAACTAAAACAACGAACAACAGAGCTCGTTTCAACGTGAAACAATAGTGTAAAATTGGCACTCACTTAAATCTAACTTATGATAACGATGTCAACATATGAAATCTCCATAAAAATCATTCCTAGCCAGTCACATAACGGAAAAATAAAAGCGGGAACTGCGTTTTCATACAAAGTTAAAAAGTCAGAAATGAAAAGTACTGAATATACTAATACAAGGGTTCGAGATCTTGCTTCATTCGTATTGAAAATTTTCTGTGCCCTACTAAAAGCAAGCTTGCAATTAAAACTTTAATTAAGGAAAAATTTTTAAATATTCTACTCGTAAAAAGAATGAAACTTCATAGAAAAAAGTGAACAGGCATGCATAAAGTAGACAAACCTGTGCGAATTTGCTGCCCATACGTTATGTGATTACATTACCAAAAAGCTAAAAAAATCCAGTTGCTAAAGCTAGAGTTCCAGTTAGCGAGAGTATTGCAGTGGTTGCCAAAAACGGCACGGCACCTCCGTACACGAAGCGCGGTTCACAGAAAGGAGGTAACGCACTCAACCCAAGAAGCTTAGTTTCGTAGGTAGGCAAAACTACTCAATCGAGTAGCATACGTGTTCAATGTTGTACTACTCCGTTGAGACGACGAGCCCGTTTTCAAGAAATGAGCGTGCCTAATTGCAAAGAGTTGACAAAGTGCGTCTACTACTAGTCACATTGAAGGTAGTCTGTTGTCGGGAAAGAGTACGGGCTGGCTGCAGCGAGAGTTTCTGGTAAAATTTTATTGCAGTTCCCGCTTCGTTTTCAAGTCTTCTTCCACCATGATAACCTCGAACTTATCGCCGTCAAGTCTGGCGATCTCAATGACGAAGAGAGCTTCGTTGTTGTACAGCCGAATACTATCGTCCTCCAGCCTTACTCTTATCCTGAAAAAAAAAAGAAACTTACCATTTAGGTCACAGTGATACTCTACAGCGCCTCCCCCCCCCTCCCCCCCCCCAAAAAAAAAAATGGAGTAGCTTGTTTGAGCTGTCACAGTGTTGATGTTCTGGGCTAAGTTTCAAGATTGCACTCCGTGACATTGGTGAGCCAAAGAGGGGAAACAAACAGGTAGATGACGTATGTCAAACAAGAAGAGGATCCCGAGCAGAGCACGAAAGAGCTTCACGTGAGGAAAAGTAGAAGACGAGCAGAGCTATGACTGTTAGAAGGGGGGGGGAGGAGGAGGGCGGAAAGGAAGTGGACGAAAAAGACCTAACTAAGCTTATCAAGTAATCAATGCAAGGTTTCCCAGGGTGCAGCAAAGTCAACAGTGCTACAAAAATGCTTTAAAAAATGTCAATTAACAATGGCTTTTTCCATACTAAATTACAACAGAAACTATAACTATGAAAAAATTGTATTTTATTGACTGCTTTATCCCGTTTTGGAAAATGACGAAAAACTCGCACTGCGTTCCATATTCAAAATAAAGAGACTTTAGAAATCAATAGAGATTCAAGCACACGATGTATTTTATATAGTGTATATCTTCAGAAACTGTACAGAGTACAGACCCATAGCGCATAATGGAAAGGAGAACTAAAAGTATTTCAACACAAAAATATCGTAGGTAGAAAGTTGGAAGTTTTTGATCCAGCCTGAAGTAGACAGAGATACCCACCCTTCCAGAGTCTTCTTAACAAGGCTAACGATAGAGTTGGGCTGCATCTTGAACATTTGCTGGAGCTGGAAGAAGAAATAAAATATAAGTAAGTGCGATACAAAGCATGTAGTTATATCTTCTAACTTTAGAAGTTAAGGCAATATGTTTCAAGCGTTTAACATTAATAAAAAATTGTTATTCTAAACAACACGAGTTAAGCATTCTTTTCGTACAGTATTTTGTAAGCAATAGGCAGGAATAAAATTAGGAAAATTATTAAAATACTGTTAAGTTTTGCACTTACAGCCGTCAAGAGGCCCAGCGTGGTGGGCGGAATGACATGGAGGGGAGTATAGTCGGACTCGCTCGGCCGCCTCACGTAGAACATAACACGTTCGTTTCGAGGAGGAAACAATCGCGATCTCTTGTTGGGGAAAATGTCCTCCACAGGACTAGTTGGATTTATAGCGCTGCCGTTCATCGTTTTGAGATCGNTCACGTAGAACATAACACGTTCGTTTCGAGGAGGAAACAATCGCGATCTCTTGTTGGGGAAAATGTCCTCCACAGGACTAGTTGGATTTATAGCGCTGCCGTTCATCGTTTTGAGATCGCTGGAAAAATGAACGAATATGTCAAACGTTGAGATTTTGCTTGAGTTTTCCTTAATATAAGAGAAGTCGACAAAAACACCAAATAACCAAGAAAAACTGGGATAAAAAGGGAACATTGGGATAAGCGGAAAAAGCTGGAATTAAAGAAAAATACAGAGAGAAATGGGAAACGTTGAGACTACAGGATAATAAAATATTGCAGGCAAAGAAGAGAATATGAGCAGAACGGTGTGTAATAGGAATAAGTGATTATATGCCACAATATATATTGCTCATTTTTAAGGTATGGGATTTATGCTTGAAAAAATTGATCTTGTATCACAACTCTAAATGATGAAGTCTTAAAACAGAAACTACATTATAGTTATATGCACAATAGTTATATACAAATGGACAAATCTTAACCCTTTTTCTACGAAAATTCCGCTCTTGCTATGAGGTTCTAAAAGAAGCTTATAGAAGACACTATCATTGTAGTCACTGGAGCTCACCTACAGTTTAGTTCTGTCGTAGATAATATACTATTACTGACTTCCGACGGGTTGTTGAATATGTTGTCCAAATTTTCAAAGAAAAAAAAAAAAAAAAAACGCACTGGTTTTAATAATCAAAACGTTGATGCGGCATCCGAAAATGCCGTCAGTACCGAAAGGGTTAAAGTGGGTTTCGATAAGATGAAACCTTAACAAAGAAGGGTTTCACGTAACATTTTCCAGCTAAAGTTCAAATTTATGTCGATAATAAATTGATTGGGAACTATTTTGCGTTAACTTAGCACTTAGATTAGGCTTGTAACTAGAAACGTTTACGATGGGTAAAATCCCAGTGAAAAGAAACAAATGGCCTAAAGCGAGCCACATCCTACAGAGAAGTTTAAATGGCCCGTAAGTATAGCAATAAGATCTATATTAAAGATGATTCACATGTGCATCACCCTATGAACACTAATTTAAATTATCTAGCATGACTACTGCTACAGATTTTTTAAGCCAATTAAGAGGAAAACGATGAAGAAATGGAGCTGGGCAAATAATCCCAGGCTACATAAATAAGTTTAGAAACTACAATGCATTCACTTCGGCAAATTCAATTGATTGAAATGAAACAATACTTTTACAAACTTGTACATACGCCATAGAATACATTATTCAAATACCGTGCAATTAGCTTCAACAAACTTGTGGATGAAGCAGCAATCTAATTCATGCATTAAAGGACAGCTGAAAGAAGAGCGTCAGGGAAAGTAACACAGTAAGGAGGCTTGTCAGTAAAACGTGTAATTCTCTTATACCAGTACATGGGTAGTAATGAAACTTTATATTACCGTTTTAATATAATTTAGAGAGCCCTATAAAAACATGAATTAAATTTTCCAGTTCTATGGTATTATAATAAAGGTTATGAGAGTCACATACGCATAAGTTCTCATTTTTAACGGTGGTGGACAATGCAATATGACACTAACGGTGTCTTTACCAGGAGTAGGTATGGTCGATTCGGAGAACTCTTTTAACATAGAAGCAACAAAATTATTACCACCTAGTGAATATTTTCTTGAAGCCTTTTGGCTTTTGATCAAGCCGGAGGCAGATAAAACAAAGTCTTATTCTGTAGACCAACGGGGAGGTAAGTCAAGAAACGGCTTGAACAGTTTTTCTACCTAGCACAATGATGATAAACGTGGCTTGGGCTATAAACTAACTCTTAGATAATCTAGATCAACGGAAGGGGACTTTCATTACTCGGAGCCGGGATAAAATCAGGCTGGAGCAGGTCCTACATGGAGATGGGACCACACAAGGCTTGAGGAGTTGACCTACCCGGAGTAGGCCAATATAAGGCTTTGGTAGTTGCATTACCCGAAAACGGGCTAAAACAAGGTCTGGGCAGTTCCTGTCTTACCAGTAGCCAGGACTGCCGAGGGATTTGGCGAACACAGCAGAAGGGGGAGTGCCTGAGAGCGCATGGGCTGATGTGATTGCGATGCTGCCATTGGGAGAATAGCTCGCGTTATCTGATCGATGAGAAGGTAAGGAACTTCGGGCACTAGGTCGCTCTAGCGGAGAATCGGACCCCCTCGAAGATGGTGTCGAGATACTAGGATTAGATTGGTGGTTGTTAGAAGTTGCAGGCTGGTGCTGAAGAGGAGACTGAGGTTGGGAATATATATACTGACTGTCCATTGGACTGCTATGATTATAGATCAAAGAAGGCAACTGAGGTGAATTCACATTAGATATCGCTGCAGTTGTAGTCGCCGTAGCTGAAGTCAATGAAGTTGTGGATAACAGAAGGAGAGACGAGGAAGTAGGCGAAGAAGAACTGTGGGAAAGGGTAGCAGGGGCATTGCTGATGCCGGAATGTGTAACATTTGAAGAGGTTCCTGACCTGGTAAGTGCAATGGGATGCGGCGACATTGGGGATGGCGAAACACTGTGAGTGGTCAAGGAAGTTAGGTGCTGTGCATGGGGAGATATTGAGGAGGGAGGAGTAGATGTTGGGGCTGTGGGGATTTCCACCGATCCAGCTCCGCATGAACTGAAGGAGAAAATATAGAAATTGGTCCACCATTGAGTGCAGTTTATTGTTCATATGCTCAGAACGACTTCGTCACTCAATGGGCATAAACACTTTTCTAAAGGCTTCACGAATGGTAACATTTAGTTAAGTATTTAGAGGTACTGATGTTAGCTTCGCTGATAGTTATACTAAGCATAAAACAGACATAGTTTTTCGCGTTATTGAACATTGATATAAAAATATCTCTCTCTAGGTCTCACGACAGATAACTTCATGTTAAATTGAACCGTATTGGAGTTTGCTTCACTTGTGGTTTAAGTAACCGAAAGGGAAACTATATGAATCAGTCCACCATTCAGAGCATTTCATTTGCTTCGAATTGTCTAAAAGTTTTTGTTATTCGATATAAACAGTTCTCTCTATACGCTCCACACACACACAAAAAAACATCTGTCTAAGCCATGAGGGAAGCATTGAAGTTATTTAACAGATGTTATTAAAGCGCAGTTTTTACGTTATTTTCCTGAGGAAGATTGTCATTTAAACGTAGCTAAAATTATTGACCGAGACCAATCCAAACACAAGCAGAGTATCGAGCAGCTCAATTCGGCTAAGTTTGAAGTAACTATGACGTAAAATAAAAATACAAAAAATGACCACTTTTAAACCCGTGCTTCTCAAAGCAGGGGTTTTATCCGTTTCAATGGAGGGGATTGAGACTTCAGCTGTGCATGATTTCACTACTATAAGCACAATATTTTAGACTGTACATGATTCAGCCACATATTATTGGGAAGAGGAGTGACACTGGCATAGGGCAAACAGGTTCATGGTCATATGGGAAAAATTACGATGACAGATAGGCTAGATGTTTACTATCATATTGTATACAGTTGAGAATGCACCTTTTTTTTAGCAGGAAATCTAAAAAAATTAGAATTCTACCATAAATGTAAAAAAGATTCATAGGTATTAAAAGTTGATAACTATATCAATGTTTTAAACGATATTTCGCATCATCTTATAATATTATGACAATACACAGATCTTAAAAAAATTGTGATGATAAAGTTTTGTCACCGCGTCATCAGGTCTTTTTTTTGGTCACCATTTCGACACCTTAGGCAGTAGAAGTCTTGTTGTTGCTTTAGTCCACCAGAAAAGAGTCACATTCTAAGCAAAGACCATTAACAAGAAATCTGTCGAAACTTTGTCAAGTAAACAGTCATTTGTGAACGTCACCATCAACTTTCTGGTATATACAGTTTTCCACACAGTAAACCCTTCTACTCTTGAGCTTAACTCTAGATAATGTCAATTTTCAGTTAGTAAAAGTAATGTGATGTTTCAACATCTAATCTTTAAAAAAAAAAAAAAAATTCCCTGGTGCCACTTTGAACATTTTGCCACTGTAAAATCAATTTTTGAAATTCCGCTCTACGTGATATTAAAGAATAACTTGAAAAATCTCGTAAGGTCCTGTGCCATGAAAAAATCAACGTAGTTCTTTAACTGCACATTCGCAGTTAGCACTTCAGCTTGTACAATCGTTAACCTTCTGTTAATGATGTGAAATCTTTGCTATATCTTTCGAAATATAGTTATTTCAGTTATTTCAATGCATTAATTTTTTATGTCTTGTAATTAATGCGGAGTGAAGGAATATCCATTACGCGCAAGTAAAACTCTTGAATAGCTAAAATTCGCTGCAGGGAGAAGGGTTAACGCAAGGTTCTTACTACAATCAGAGTAAATATATTGTTCATTGAAGGCGCATTTCACTAGAACTGCATGCAGTAAGTATATAAAAATTTCATAACAAAATACAAACATAACTCAACTTCCTCTCAATGTCAACGAATATAAACATAGTAAGAATATATTATGAGAAATAACGGGAGAGGTATCTAATAGTCACACATATATACTCTAAATACTACAAGATATTGGTGATAGAAAATAAAACACGAAATATTTTTATCATAGAAAGTTATTGAAAACTTAGAAGAAAACGTCAGTAACTTAAGAGTATAATAATTCAAATGATCAAGTTGTAGTCAAATAGAAGTACAAAGAAGGTCGAAAGGGCATCACCATGCATCAAATTATCAGTAGCAGATACAAGAAACAAAAAAAAAAAATACAATTGCCAGATTAACTGAAATAATGCGAGCAAACTTCGTCGAAGTGGCCAAGTTTATAGTCAGGTAAAGGTCAGCTTTTTCTCTCTTAAAGTGTGTAAACCACTTAAATCTCTTTCATTAAATTCACTTTCGAAGCTCAAGCGAGGACTAGTAAGTGACGGTGAATAAAAAACCACAAAATATTGGGTCGTCTAATTTTCATGTACCAAAAAATGGCTCTGTTAATTAAACATATACGAACGGATTTCTGACGAAGAGTTTCTCCTCTTGAAATGTAGAATGAAAAGTCAAAAATAATATTGGAGTCCAAAATTAGTTTGTATGTTTTCACACGCGACACTTTAAGCGAGAAAGGGCTATTGCAGAAATGAACAGTGTAAGTAAAAGGGTGCATCACAAAAAAAAATTGAATCAACTAAATATTCAATATCTAACTCACCCGTTCTCAGTTTCATGACTGTAGAAGGGAGTTTGTAATTCCATGTTCATGTAGGGCGTCTGTAACATAAAAAATTGTGCTCATTTAGTAATATTAATTTTTTAAACTAAGGTAACAAAATGCATTCGTGAATCAACCTATAACTTGACAAATTTATTATATGGATACAGGCAAGAGAGGGCACACAATTACCAAACAGAATACCGGACATACCAGTGGGAGTGGTTTTGGCAGGAATTTCTGTGGTTGTGACCACAACCCACTTTACGCTTTCTTAAATGTCCCTAATCTAACCTAACGTACCTAACATTCACCGCCAAAATCATCGCCAAAACCATCTCTGTTGTAAGTCACATAAGTAAAACTAAGAAAGAGAGCTTGGGTATCGCGAAGGAAAAAAAAACGGAAACTTCGCTCGTTTGCTTGGCTCGTCCAAGTCAACCTAAGCCAACCCACTCCATTCTTCCGAAACCTCTGACACGCGCATTGGTTTCCCCACTTGGAAGCGTGTTGCATGTATTGAAACCAACTTGAGTACCGTTGTGACGGCTAAACACAGCACTGCATTTTACAGAGGATGATACAGCTTCGGTAACTCACTTAAGGTTACGCCCAAAATTCAATTCAACTCGGCGCAACCAAGATATCTTTAGCTTAAATCGAGCAAACCAAACGAAGAAATGCTTAAGGTGGACTGCTTGAGGATTACAAATAGAGAAATGATTAGGTTTTCGCTACGTTAACCATTTTGCTTCCGACTCCATCTATTACTGTCTAATTTTTCTTATTGGTGAAAGGCAGGACGCTGTTGATTTCTCAATATACCTGGATGTGGAAGGCACCTCTAGGAGTAGTCCACAAACGTTGGAAATGTATGAAATACCTTCACGAAGCTACAATAGATAGCTACATTTATTGTTTAAATTTTTACTATACTCTGTCCATTTAATCAAAGCAGTTTGGAAGTGGTCAAATTTCTCTACAGCGTTGCTTGTCCAATGGGCATTTCTGAGATTCTGTTCGGCCCATATCTCAGCCCCACCCTCAACCTGCATATAGAGAAATTGCAGAAAGGCCCATAGAACTAGCAACGCTGTAGAGGAATTTGACCATGCCCAAACTGCCTTGATAAAATGGACAGAGTATAGTGGAAACTATTTTCCACGAAATTAAGAACAAGCTCCCATGAGTCTAATTTAGGCGCTCAGAAACTTGAATACCATGCATCTTTTTCGTAACAGTAAAACGGATTTCCCATAAAAAAAATACCACTAAAATTAAATTAACAAACTCCCATGCGCCTAATTTCTGTACGTAAAATGTTGAGCTTTTTTGCATTTTTGTCGGACTGGAGTATACAATTGAAAGATGTATCTCAAAGCAAATATGAGAATATGTGGGTGATAATCTGGCAATTATCTTAGCAGCGTAGAAAACTTACATTTTCTACTATTCAAGAGAAAAATCCTAAAACAGCCATCTTAAAAATCTATAAAACAAAAAAACATTGTAAGAGCTTTGGTAAAATTGGCAACTTTCTTCTGTTGAAAAAATAACCGAAAGGCAGATATTTCAACAATATACTATAGTACAAGCCTAAACGGGAACATTATGCATCAGACATGAGAGGTCATTGACAGTTATTTTTCCCGTTCCGTATATAGGAAACCTACATCTTGCCGAGCTGGACGAGAATTATTTCCTCGTCAAGATCATATAACACAACTTATGCAAACATGAATCTTGCAAATTCTTTCCAAGTGCCGCAACATATTACCTCACAGATGAGCTATTTGTTTTTCATGGGCTGTAAGAGCACTATATCCTCAAGGCTACACAATGCAACGGGCATGACATAGGACTTAGGAAGTTCTAAAGGTACCGTAATGTTAGTAGCTTACGTAGGAGCCGCTTACATCTTCATTGGGCTGGAAAAGGACCGTCTCCTTGTGGAGATCCGCCATGCTGTAGAACTCTGACCTCTCGCATGCCGGATGATACAAATCTTCGTACTTCTTGCGACTACTGTTGGTGGTCATCCTTCTCTTCTGGGCCCTTCGTTCTTCATCACGAGTCTTGCGTTCAGCGCCCTGCAATGTAAATAAACAAAAGTTTAAGAAACCCTTAATAATAATTTACCTGGTCTCTTCAAGCGTAACATATATGCAGCACAATAGTAGTATTGTTATAAAATTTCTTATATTTCAGATTGTTGATTATGGCCTATATGGTCGAAACGTCCATATTTTAAATAGACGTGTCTTTTAGATTTTAGATCGATCGTCTTCGCTTTAACCCTGGTATTAAAATTGTGTCGTATTTTACAACCGAACTTAATAAAACGTTTCATATAGTGTTATTCCTATGGGAGGTGCAAGATTAAAATTATGAATAAGAACGTTCACATGGATCTAACGTTTGTAGGCAGAGTAAGCCGGGGAAACGAGAGAAAAAAAAACCTTGAAAACATCGACAAAAGTATGGAAAATGAAGACAGCGCGGAAGGCACGAATGAAAGATATCTGAACGGTTTAACTGAGGCTAAAGTAACCTATATGGGCTCCTGGTAAGGGGTGCCATTCCCCATAATAATATATGATATGGGCGAGCATCACTAACCTAACCCCATGATCCATCCAATGTCCTTTGAGAGGCTACTAAAAAATGATATTGTTAATGTTAATATAAAAGCGTTTAAAATGGTGCCTAACACCAAAATCCTATGGCACATCCTACATCCTCTCAGGGAATACGAAAATAGATAAAAATATTGACAGCATAGAGTTAAAAAACGGTGCCTAACACCAACAGAAGGGCGAGTTACCTTATCGCAGAAGACTTTGATCTGGCAGTAAGCTCTATGGTAGACGGGGAAGCTCGACTCCCTTGGATCGTCGTATGTGTCAATCTGAATGTGAAGAGGCAGCCCTTTCACCCCCTTTTGGCTGCTGAAGTCCGTACTCAGGCACTGGATGGCGACGTTTATCTGGAAAGCAACGATGCACTTCAGAAGACGGAGATTTTAATTCAGTCTCCGTTAACTCTTCTTAACTCCTAAGCTGCTAGGAGAATATCATGGCCTACTTTCATATAGTGCTAGTTAAAAAATGGATAGTTGATAAAAGACGGGCAGGGGTTAAGAAATAAACCTTTCGGGCGTGAATCGGCATTAATTATGTAGATCGACCTCATCTATAAATTTATACCTGCAGTATTTATAACTTTTTGTAGTACAGACTCATTTATATACTGTACTACTGTATCATACATCCGTAATTATATAAATATTTTTAGTCTTACACTGAATTCATATGTGCGGCGAGCTTATATCTGAAGAAGACTGCAATTTTACGAAGAAGTAAAAACCTTCACTAATAATAATTATAAGTATAAAAATACAGAAAATCGGTACCACAATGCCTGAAGTGGGTGATTTACGTTTCTGTTAAATGAGAAGATATGCCTCGAAAATATACAGTGTGAGGTAAACAATGCGAAAACCCTGTCGTTAAGGTGGCCTCATCCACAGGAACCGGAAGAGGGTGCTTATACAGCAGATTTTGGACAGAACAGCCGGAGTTGTAAATCAATACGGGCAGGTGCTTCTTTCTATACAACATATGCATACCGGCTTTGGGGGTTGTACAAACATACAAAACGGTTACTGAGTAATTTTAAATTACCGATGTATTAAAAACATTAGCTACGACTTTTATCCAAGGTAGGTAATGGCAACCCAAAAAAGATAGAGAGAATCAAGAGACGTGTACTACGTCAAGAAAATCAAGTAAAATGAGGTGCACTCACATTGGTTGATAAAGTTTTTACGCGATTATTATGTTTGCAAATAAGAAGAAATGAAAGCATTCAGAATAAGAGTAACACATTTTCCCGGATATACAGTATAAACATACACGTAAAACATGGAGGATATACAGTATAAACATATATGTAAAACATGCATTTTCTCCGAAGCACATTATCCAACACACATGTTTTAGTGCATGCGTAGTAACCATTGTACGATATATAGGCGTCACCCAAACTGCATGTCAGAACCAACTCTTGTGTCCAGTGAATACAATAAATCTTTTAGCGAAGAGAATCACACGGGCTGTGCCGGGTTGAAAGTATTTCTTATCAGTGAAGAGGAGAGAACAACGCCGTTGTGCGATAGCGCGCCCCTGCGAGCTGCCGACCGGGAAAATGCGACGCACCGGTGTCGAGGAGACAACAAATATTCACATTGACGTTAATACAAACAAGAAAATGCTTTTTGTGTCCCATGCATGATGTACAAGCGTGTCCATGCCTCACTGAACTGATGAAAAAAAATATGACGTTCTGTTCAGAATTGAAGTCCCTCCTCCCCCTCCTCCTCCTCCTCCTCCTCCTATCCGCGAAAATAGTGAGGCGTAGAGAGCAAGAGATGGACATTTGAAAATGAAGAAAACTGTCCACAGAAAATCAATACGAATAGGAAGACAAATTGGACAAGGCAAAAATCGGCAGAACAAAGACTTGGAGAAAAAAAGTTTAACTTCAAAATGCATTTCTGACCTTTTAGAACGTCCACAATTCATTAAGTGTTGGGAGCAAATCAATAAAAATTCACGAGGTTGGATAGTGATCATCCTTCTCCCCACTTGGAACAAATGAACAAACAGTCAGATAGCATTTGAAGCTCTAAAGTTTCAAAGAATAAATATTTGGGAAACTACGAAAGAAGCTAAATCAAGAGGAACAATATTCAGCAGTAACTGCAATTTTGAACTTAGAGTGCAGAAAAATTACAGAATCCTGAAGAACGATATAAAGTGCGGACTGCAACTTCAATCTTTATCAGCAAAAGTGACAGTCGGCCGAGTCCGATCTGACGATCTGACTTACAGAGAGCAACACGGAAATTCGACCATGCAGACAAAGTAAACAGCCAAATTTATAGAAAAAAAAAAACGATCTCAATCTAAAGCAGCAAAATCAAGACTGAAATAATTATTGGCAATAATTGCATCTTCATCACCCAAGAAACAAAGACTGGAGAAAATAATAATTGTATGTACAAAAAAATGAAGATTTCTAAGTCATGCAGATGCACACTGGCATGCATGAGGAGGTTTTACGATGACTGACACAAGCGGAATTTGAATGCTACGAGCGCCACTTTTAGTACCAAGTAAACTGAAATGGACGGCTTTTATGAAGGAAAAGATTTCGGGTGTAAAGCGAAAATTCCCAAGGCATTGTCACAAAGCGTCTATTTACATCGGGACAATAAACGAACGTTATGGTCTCCCTTAACACGAGACTTGCATTTAAGTGCAGCGTTTCAAACAGAGACTATTTTAAACAGCAATTATAAAGCTATTGAGATTTCAGTTAAAAACTGGGCCTGGGTTGTAAATACAAATAATTACATGCTACTGCATCTTAGGAAAGAACACAAAAGTTGGAAATATATAATTTATGATTGAAGGGTTCTTCGAAGTTAATGGTATGCAACGAACGTAAAGAAATAGATCTTCTGTAACTACGGTGTGTTTATGAAACTAGCTGCGTACAAATATAGTCAGAGTGAATATTTTCTGCAAACTAATGGTGTAAATATTCCATTGATACCATCAGTAGGAAAGTGACATTTATTTTTACATCACAGATTTGCTGCTTGCATCAAATTTCTCAATGATAATAACAAAATTAAAAGTACGACGCTTGAGCAAACATATCAAAACTACTCCGAAGGTAGTCCTCGATATAGTAGATCCTACTTTGCTTCATGCCGTATTAGTAATTTCGGTTACGAATATTTGCTTCTAGGTACTCGATATATGTACTGTGTGACCAAAAGATAGTTACCGTGTATGACAGAAAAATTATAAATTTAAATAATAAAGAAACATAAAATAAAGGGGTCTCAATCGAAGACTACCTGTACTATAACACCTAAAAAATTTTTGGCCGTCCAAGAAGCTGAGTTACGTTTTTAGCTTCTGTGGCGACCCAGAACTTTGTTAGGGTAGCAGATGTCACCATTGTCATATCCATAGGGTGCCACATTTTTACATCAACAGAATATCAGACTTCAAATTTTTCGTCTCTGAACCGTAGTTGATCTGCTACAGCAGGGGTAGCCAGCACCATTATTGGTACCCCAATGAAGTACATGCAGCTTTAGTACCAAAATTAGAAACAGAAAAAAACAAAATCGAAGTCAACTGTCTAACGATTGATCATGGAAACGAAAAAGGCTGAAGTAACCTACAGAATTTTCAATGCCAGTTTCAAACGAAAAAAAAATTTGGAGCAATTCAGCAGCGGCATCAAAAACGAGTCACTTCACTGTCTTATATGAAGCAATCAGCGCAAGGAAAGCTTACAAGTTCAGATTCACTGAGCAAGGAAAAGACGTCATCGCTCTCACCATCTCTAGACTGTCCGAGATCTTAGGTTAACTAGACACACTTTGCATGGAAATTTCCAGCAATCTCTTCATGCAATCTTTTACATGCACCGAAAACGTAGTAGGAAAAGTGATCCGGCGTATCTGTAACAGACGCTAACGCTACAATCATCATCTCCGGACTGCTGTATAGCCCTGCTATCAGCAGATTGATTTGCATAGGCCCCAGCATCTTCTACCATTGGGCATAATTGCCTGGATGGCTATGAACTCTCCCCATACGGGAGCATTGATGGTCTGGGAAGAACAAGCCAATTGACACGACTCGAGCTACCGAAGCAAGGAGCTATAGTCTTTGGCATTTGAAGATGTCGGGGAATTAGAAGTCATTCGGGAGCTTAAGCTTGCTGGGTTAATTAGAATAATTAGACCAGATAAGAAGAGGAACCATGTGAAAATTACCAAGCGTATCGCGCAGCTTAATTGTTTGTTTGAAGGACCGATAAGTGCGGTGTCAGTCAACGCTTTGTTTATGTGACTAATGAGGGTGTACGAGGCTGGAAAAACACTTGGTAGAATCAACACTGCAATCTCAATAAAGTACGCACAGAGCAAGCAGAAAATAAAATACAACAATACAACTTACGTGTACATGTTCTTAAGACTGCACAATGAACGGTCAAAAATGTCAGTACAATTAACAGAGACGCAAGAGATAAAGATGAACGGAAAGGCAGAAAATGCCCTTACAACAATGCTAGCTCTAATATCTGCATTATGCTTCCAATTGAGTAGTAGTTGCTCTATTCTTCCGGTAGAACCACCGCTGTAGTTTCCATTGCGCAACACTCGTCCAGTATGTCTCTTCTCTCTATGGTCGTCTAAAACTTCTCACTAGCGTTCTGTACCCTGAATAAATAGTTTTGAAACACCTCGCTACAGATCTTAGGTCACTGGCTTTACAAAATATATAATTCAATTGTAAGAATCGGAAAACAATTACACATCAACACATCAAAACCATTATTATATGGAAATATGAATTTGAAAATTAGATAGAAGCAGAGAGATGATACGTGTAATTATGCAGTGGTGATAACATTAACATCAGCAGCTCGTTAAGTTCAGATGCAAGCGTAACTTTATCTTTCAACGGACCCGCCTCAATTGGAAGGTTTTATCATAAAACCAAGCTCGACAGATGCTTTATATGGCATTGTAACGCCCACACAGAAGCCGTAGCTTCCAACTGTTGCATACTTGATGCTAGATGGGAATATGAGATTGATTGCCATTATCTTTTTGATTCAAGACGCAGAAGGGCATGGAAGGAATTCTTGAGATTTAAAAGCAACTATGGCTATCCAGAAAGATGATTCAGCAATGACTCAACTGGTCCCGAAACTAATTAACAGGGATATCACCACACAGACACACAGAAGGCTATTCAGAGCGTCCATAATCACCATACACAACTTGTTAGAGAAGACAGAACTGATTCAGCAAGTAAGCAAAGCTTGTTTATTCTTATAACAGTAAAAGTTAAATCTACTTCCTCACGAAACGGGAGGTTCCGAAGAACTCACAGAATGGCTAGACATAGTTGACAGTGCTATATAGTACGCACGTGAATGTCTGTTCTGCATGTTTATTTCTAAAATAATTTATCGAGGATCCAGAGCTATAACGAACTTCCATATCTAGTATACACAGCCGTAGAGCGATGAGACGTATATATTTTGTTGACACGCAGGCATTTTAAGCCAATTAAGTTTCTATACGCTCAACAATGGGAATTTAAAAAGAGCAAGGAACAAGGAAAATCTACAACCTGAAGCATAGCGTTATCCCATGCATCGAAGATCACCGAGTATGGGCACAGTTAGTGAAGAGAGAAACAGATGGTAGGACTCGAAAGTTGACCTAGAATTTATCGGGATACGAAATGGTTTCCGAGACCTTCCTGCTTGTAGATAGCTAATTCTTATAGGTACTTTTTCAGATATTAATAATGATGCGGTTTCCTTTCTATAGGGAAGTTTTTGGGTGTCGTTAGCACTTACCAACATCCATCTCTTGAGTTCACTTAGCAGCAGAACAGAAAAAAGAAGTAGGTAAATTTTCTACTAATTTGTACATGCTACAGGTAGGACATAATTTTCTCACTTGCATTGTATGCATTCTAAAAGTATTCACGATTATGAGCGACTACATGACGCAACTATCTCAAAGGAACAATTTGCAGGCTGGTCAACTGTACCAACAACACTCCTAATCCTACTACATCTCATCCCTCCCCACTGTCGCATTCACACGCACCAAAGCCTATTAAAAATAGTACTTTTTTTGTCAAACACACCGCATCAAGAGCAATAATATCGCTAGAACTACTACCAGCTGACTACACAATCGTTACCTCATCCTAGAACTCAACCTTTTCATGCAAGACGTAACTTCAAGCTATTGACAAAGTTTGGCGAACTTAAAACAGTACAATTCGACATAAGGCTATGACACACAGACATGATTCTTCTGACCCAAATCAGCAAACGCAATCAACGAGAGAACTTGATCGTTACTTCGTCAAAGGTTCGTATCAGTTTCTCGAAGACCTTGAATGATATGTAGTTTCAGGAAGATGAGGATCTCAAGATCTTGAATCGATCATACTAGCCCATTTTTGCCGGAAAATTTTGATTACATCGTAGTTTTAAACCGAGTTATTAAGTTACAAGGCTACTAAGCTTAATAAATAGCTCTGAATTTATCTCTGGCATGAAGAGGTGTTCCACAGTTAGAGATTCTACACTTTAGCACTCAACTACAGTCTGCTTCTCTCCCCAATATTACTTTATATTTCACAGTCATATATATTCACACCCGCCATAGGAGGCATCACTGGTACCCTGGAAACCTTTTTCATATTTTCCACATCGTCACGTTCACACCCATTATAAAAGGCGTAGGTACATAAATAAAGAGATTTTTGTTTACATTTTTTCACGCTCTCCACATCACGTTCACACGCGCCAAATATGTCAGGATATATGCTAAGCAAACGAAAAATGAAAATCAAAATGCATGCGCCGGTCGCTGCACTGCAACTATACACATCGTACGTATAATAAACGAATGAGGAGGCATTCGCGGAGTGCCAAATAAAGAAACAGAAGAGATAACTCGGCAGGTAAACACAGAGCTGGGCGAGACTATAATGGCTGTATATTGCGCAATCAAGATAAGCTATAGAGTTCTCTAAGTACAACGTCAAGTATATTGATGAATGCTAAGTATTTTTAGGACGGGTAATCCCTCTCTCATTAAATGGTATAATGTGCATAAACATCTTAGGGCGGAGAGGTGGGCTTCATATACTGAGCATAAGAAGGTAATCCCAATGGTCATCAAACTTCATGATAATATTGAAGTGACGGCCATTAAATGGCATGACAGGTTCAAAAGTGCAAGTGGTCGTGAAAGGGTAAAAGTAAGCGTATATCCTTGACTTGCGAAACATTTTCATTTTGGTTATTATTTAGTGAAGTTTATGCAATTTTTTTTCCCATTTTAATTTAGAAAACGGAATTTTTAATCGCTTATAGAAATACTATGCATAGCATGAAATTTTACAAAGTTCTTTTAACCACCAACACCCAACCCAGACAGCTTCTAGGCCGCCCAACAGCTAAATTTAAGCTGTAAGTAGCTCTGAAGGCGGCGCAAAATTATGGTTGGGAAACATTCGCAGTAAAAAAAATCGGTTTCGATGATTCGAGTCAAAAATGCAAAAGTTTTAGCTATCACCACCACCACTTTATTTTGGTTTGAGAATTCAATTTAGTTTCATCTGCGAGAACATTTCCTATTCATTATTCATATAGATAGGAGAGGCAATGCGCTCATTATGATGATCTTACCTTAGCGCTGTTGTCCATAGGATTCCAGTAGACCACTATGGCATTGTGGGCAATTTCTTCGATGTTGCCAACGATGCCAACGCTATTTTTCGTGTCTGGAAGAAAAAAAGTAGCAACGTGTTATCGAAATAAGACGGAACACCGTATTTTCGTGTTTGCAACAAAAGTAGAAGCGTGCTGCTGAAATTATCAACGATTGAAGTCCTGGCTTTTGATTCATCTAACGAAGATGGAAACAAGACATAAACCTTTTTTTTATGTGAAATTGAACTTAAAGAGTGTTGCTGAATATAGGGTTACAACAGGAAACTGGATCGTTTTTTTTCCATCTCCAGCCTCCGTTGCAAGAAACTGTCAACATCACAGTCAGTACGAGTTTTTCTCAACCTCATGGGAAAATTCGATCAAGATCATCAATAGTGTTGAAGTTATCCTATATTTATGTTGTGCGCGGTTGATGGATTTGCGCGATCGATCGCGCTGCGCAATCGGTGGATCGTTCAAATTTTAAAATGAAAAAAAAAAAACAGGCCTTGCCTCCCCTAACCTACCCGACATTAAACCCGAATATAGTCCAACTTACCCGAAATTACGGCCTAATACCTACAACATCCACCAAACGCGCAGCGCGATCGATCGATCGCGCAAATCCATCAAACGCACACGACATTTATTTTTAAAGGAAAACAATGGAAATTATATGAATTTTCCTAAGGTAAACCACACTTTCTTTTTTTTTTTTTTGATCGCTTAAAGAATCAGACGTCAATAAAGTATCTGCAGCGTTTCTACTATTTTTTTTTTTTGTATCTGAATACAGTTAACGTTTGCGACGATAGAAAACGCACAAAAATAACACTACTGGTGAAAGAATAAAGTTACCTACAATACAGACGGAATTCTTCGTAGCTGTGGTAAAAAAGAATAATATAACCTGAGAGGTTAGAGGGTCAACAAATTGCGGTTTGCATCGTTAAGACCAAAATGCAAATTAGAATTTAAGGCTCACAGTTTCCTTAAGGAGCACCGTTAGACCGCAAAACGCAAACTAAGATTTAGCAGTTTTCTTACAGAAAAAGACAAAACTGTTGCAGGACCGAAGACAAATTCTAAGTTAAGAGCTTCCTTATAAAAGGTCAAACTGTTAGACGACACATGGCAAATAATAATTTAACGGTTTTCCTTATAAAACACAAAGCTGCAGCTCGACCTCCAAGTTTGCAGAATTTTTACCGTTCGTCAAGAGTAATTATAATTTGCGGCATTTTCTTGGTACGAACCTGTCCAGCAAACCAGTACGTGCTGCCTCATCAAAACTTTAACAATACCCGATAGCGAACCATCAGTTGACTAAATTGCAGAGCTAAGACCCTGCGCCAATTTATAATGGTTACCCTTCGAGATATAATTCGTTTACAAAGTCCCTCCAATAATATAATATTGAACGAAAATCTCTAGAAACATCCGGACAGACTTGATGATATACGAACACCGGTGGTGGTTAAAATGCAAAACAAGAAAGCATCTGCACTTGTTTGCAAACACGCGAGGAGTTCAATTAGCTCTATAATTCCACATAACTTCAGCACAACACGAACTGAATGCGCGTCTTTATAAAATTTATAATATATGGAAATGTAGCATGGGCGGGACGAATAACAGCGTCTTGAGGAAATTTTTGTTTTCCTGAAAATTACTGTGTATAAGCGTTATCAGCAAAGGCACAACTACAGGGCAAGGAAAATTCGCAAAGTTAACTTATCAACCAGTGTAACGAAATTCGTGAATACTCCAATATTTTAGGCCAGTGCAACATTTTTGGGCTACTTAATTACTTTGTACGGAAAATGATTGGCTGGCAAGCATTTTTAGTCAATGATTTCGCCAAATTAACTGGTTCTCTTACAGTTATGCACTGAAATTTCGGCATGGAACGCCCTCTTAAAAAAACACTTCAGCCTTTGAGATTTCCATTTCTTTTAGTAATAGCATATTATTGTGTAAAAGGGAACACAGGCAACTAATGGGTTATCTTTAATTTGGAAAGTTTCGGGGATGTGCTTCTCCCCCCCAGCTGGGTCTATAAGGTTCGTATAAGGTTAGCCCTTTATTAGTATGAGGGCAAAGCGGGGTTTTACGAGAGGCAAAAAATAAAACGAGACGATCGGAACTTGTCAATCTGCTGGGATATGAAATACGGTATAGTATAGTAGTAATTCCAACCAAAACAATTCAGCATGCAGAATAATAAAAATAAGAATTCGTTGCTAGAGAACAAGCGTGAAGTTTTAATAATAATAATAATTTCTGCTACTTGAATACCCGAGGTGCAATGCGCATGTGTCCCAAGGTGTCTGTGCCGCCTACTCAGCTGTGATCACATGCACTTTGTTTTTTCATGGATATTTTTATGAGGTTTATTGACATTAGAAGTACAGTAATGCCTTAGATTAAACCTATGGCATTCTGCACTCAGCATTTTAGCCCTCCATTTTATAGAAATTAGTGTGAGCTTCCTCAGCCACGGCAAAGAAGTTCCAAGAGAAGAAGGGCCGTATATAACATTGGTGGAATTATTTTAATATAATATGAAGTTTCAGCCTTTAACTCCACCAGCGATCACATTGAGGAAGAACTTAGGAATATATATATATGCAGAATAGGTCGATAGAAACATGAAACTTGTGCACGAGGGTGTTCCACACTAGGCCAACTAGCACGGGCACAGCAACTCAGGGAAAAAGAGGAAGAACAGAACAAAAACATCATCAGAAGTTTGATGTGGAAGAAAGTAAAGTGGGCACGAAAGATGTGCGTCCCGACGGCTTATAGCTGTGGCTAAGCAGTAACCTATGGGGGTGTCCTGATCCATGACTCCGGCAACGTGTGATGGTAGTGCCGAAATAGCCTAACACTATGGCCCGTCATACGCCTCCTAACTAAGGGAATGAAGCAAAACTACAACATATGAATATCACATGTCCTAAGTCCACACCTGACATTACTTGACATAGCGGCAATAGCTCATAGAGGGCTAGTGCGTAAGTCCCGGCTGATCTCTTGGAGTAGACCTTTTGGTCAGTCTACTGCCAGCTATCTAATCGCTTAGGTGCGAAACCCATCGATTAGTACTCGAGGAGACTTCTAACAAGGACTTCCTGTGCCACTATGTATCACATCTGACAAAATTTATACGAGAGCAAACAGCCTAGTATTCCCAATCGTAACAAAAAATAAACAGCTACTACTGTGCATCTTAACTGTCAAATTCCTACGCGCGTAGCTCTCTGTTTAGTATTCCCGCTAGATAGAAAATAAAGTACCGCAGTACATCACAGCTGACAAAGTCCTGCGCGTAACCCGCAGTTTAGTACATATTCCTAATGGTTAAAAATTAGAAATTAAGGGAGGTAGCACAATAGAGAGAGGCAAGTTGCTCAGACTGATGGCCTCGTGTGTTTTTAAGGTTAATAAATCTAAAACAGGTTCCTAAAGCCTGGCAAGAAACAAGACACAAACGCCTATTTAAATTCAATTATAAGCCAAAAGTGAAGAAGAACGCTTCGTACGACGCCGAGATAGAAAAGGGGTAGTAATCTAATCTTGGAAAAAGGCTAAAAAGAAGGTTGTGCAGAGAATGAAAAATATCTAGATTTAATTTTTTTTGTAGTGGAGGTGGACGCGGAGTATAAAGATATAATCGTGAAAGCATAAACTTTCATTTAGATTCGGATACACAAAACAACCAAAGACATAATTTAATTTAGTAAGTTAGTAGTATAATTTAGCATATGTCATGCTGGAGAAACTAGGAGGGTAGTGCAAACAATGTAGGTAAACAGATATTCAAGTTATAGGTAGTAAATAGCTGTAACAAAGTCGTATTAGTCACCAATAAATCAATGGTTCCGAGCCCAGACATACAGCCAGGAATCTTCATACGAATTTCATTTAAAAAGCTAACCTTCGATTATCAACTGTACAGTTACGTCATAAGTCATTATTTCCTTCCATCAGACACGAGTAAAATTCTTTCTGGGAAATATGAGCCAAGTTCAGGGTCATGCCCATTGGAACAACGGTTTACCTTAATTACTTAATAAACATACCAGCGTATCTCCTCAGTTTATCACAGTGAAAAGAAATATGTATTATTTTCCTTTGATTCCTATACTTTCTTTTACTTCTTAGTCATTCCAAAAGGACCTACTATTGTCGGATTGCGCTAAACTGCTTCACTGCTTCTTGCACTTAAACAATTAATCTATTTTCAACTGCAACTTTCAGTTTACAGCTCACTAATTAGTTTCAGCGAATAGAGATTGCATTCAGACCATAAACAATCTATTTATATAATATTTACGTCACAGCCCACAATTTAATTAAGTTGTTTCAAAAACATAAATTTCATTAATAAATAATTAGCGAGAGATTTTCAGTCGTCATTTTTAAGACAGAACCCACAATTTAAGCTGTTCACCAAACATGAATTGCATGCAGGAAATTAACGATCGATTCCAATTTGCAATTTTTACGTGTGTGCCGACAAATTTACCTTCGCCATAAAAAAGAAATCTAACCGATGATTAAGTACAGACGAATATCGAATCGATGATCGCCGTCTCACGTTCTCAGCACAGGAATAATAAATCATTCAGCAGATGCTCCTAGTCAATTAATTATCTAGTCTCGGTATGAGTTTTTCGGTGGGTAGAGAAACGAGCGATGTATGCCGATGTATCTGTTGGCTGAATCCGCTTGAGAGGCAATATTATTAGTTATCTCATGAAAGTAAAACTGAATTAGTGAATAATTAAAAGCTCTTTAACCCTTTCAGTAGGAAAACTCTGTTCCTGCTTTGAGCTATAGTTATGGTTATGTAGGATAGCCTAAGCGTCCCTAAAGTAGTAATAAGCTGTAATAAGAGAGGAAATGGAAGGGGATATATAGCATGACAAGATAAACGTGGAACCCATGCAAGAAGGTGTTCCCACACAGGATCCTTCAGAATCAGCAAGTCGGGAAAGAAGAGGAGGAGTACAATAAAGTATCGTCAGTACGAGCATAAAATGAGAAGGAAGCAAAGTGGGCACGCAGTAAAGCCGTCCCAAAGTTGTAGCTCAGGCTGAGGTAACCTACAGAGTAACGCCTGGGTCGCTGCATCCCGTAACATGGGATGGGAGAACCTAAAGACTCTAACCCTAAAACGTCAAACTGAAACCCTTGTGGGTCGGGTGCGGGTTCAAGTAACTCGTGTAATGTCAATTAAAGAAAAAACAGTTTTGCAAGAGTAATAGTTTGAACGTAAGCAAATGGTCACAGTCTACATTAATTTAAATACTAAGTAACATCCATTCAAATAGTACTCTTGTGATATTAAAATGCTGAGTAAAAAGTACTACAGCATGGAAAAATAACTGCAAGCGCAGCCCCAATGAAACACCATTTTTCTCAATAATAACATGGGTAATCGTTTCTTCATGTAGACACTGACAACAATAACTCTCTGCATTACAATAACTCTCGGCGTCAATAACTCTCGTTTCCACACTAGAAAAAATTCATTTCTTAAATCTCAGCCAAACGTACTGCAATCTCAGAGAATATGCTTGCGTTTCCGAATTGAAAAGAAATCAGAGTATCCAAATCTAAGCCAATTTCACCGCAGACTCCAAAAAATTTGCTTGCGATTCAACACAAAAAGCAAATTCGCATCAAATTCGAAGCCGACCATTGCACGGCAACCGAAGGGAGGTTGGACCAACGCACAAAAAAAGAGGAATAGAAGTCTGTAATCTTGGGAGTTTGGATGGCATCTATCATCTTTCGATAGACATCAAAGCAGACGCTGTAAACCTGTCATTGGGACGGAGGTGGTCCAGCGCATGCAGAATTTCTCGATGCTCTAAGTGTCAGGTAAAAAATGGTGTTTCTTTACAAACCGAGCTAAGATGAAGGAGTCGAGCTACAGTAATCAATGAGCTAACGAGACCACAATTTATTATCTAGAACAGGGCAGGGATGTACCTAGTAGTTATCACTAAGAAACTCCAAGGGTGTTATTCGTCCTAATGCAGAGCACTCAGAGCGCACTAATAACATGGCTTCCTTCCACCCAGAGATCGCAATCTTCAGCTCTTATTGATTTAAATGAGCGATGCAGTGCAACCCGAGGCTACGACTTTTCATCTCACATTGGTGAGTAATTATTTTTTTCTTTTTGCCAGTGTAAGGCGAAGAGCGACATTGCGAGTGGAAAAGCATATGAAAAGCATTAGACAATATTCATGCAGTTAGAGTGCAAACTCGTGTATTTCTTCTGCCAATCAATTTATTGCTGTGAGGTATGAGCTACCAAGGCGGAAAATGGCGCCTAGTTGGAAGTTCTTTATGACGGATGCAGGTGATACACTTACAGCATTACGTAATATCCACTCTATACTTCATTATTATTCCACGAGATAGGTGAAAGATGTTAAAACTGTGTCAATTAAAACAAATTTTAAAATGAAACGAAAACGGATTACCATAAACTGATACTGACTGCAAGAACACCTCGTTTGGGCATGCCAATGCTGAGAAATAAATCACAAATATGAACAATTAGCAGCATCGTAATATCATGGTCCTATAGCTTACGCAAGCCACGCACATAGTTCATCTGTTCATCTTAAGATGCGTGACAACCCCTGTAAATTTCGGAATAATCCGTCCACAACTTTTTGACTTAGCTTGGTGACAGGCAATTAAACAAACTCGGCAAAAACAAAACCCCCATTAGGGAGTGTTTTTGAAGCATCAAATAATAGTAATTGAATTAAATTTGCTATCACGAGAGATACTCAACAATAATTCAGGTTGTGCTATTGAACTAGAGAATTAGAGAGCCACAACGTACAGCGAAAACTCAAGAGAGGAAAAGATAAGGAACATGCAGGACGTCAAACAAACCGAGGAACCTTGCCCATCACTGCAAGGCTTCCCGCTAATAAGTTGTATTAATACAGAGTTTTTCCCACGGGATAGGCAAGATAAAGCCGTGCAGTCAAAGCCTAAATGAGTACAACAGATTAAGGAAAGAAAAGGAAGAGCAGCAAACACGGTGCATCAGTAGGAGTGCACTGAAATTAAAAAGTATAGTCATCCAACTAGAAAACTTTCAAGACTGCAACGGCACCTATAGCTAGTGCGAGAAGCGAAGCAGCTGACCAAGAAACTGGATCAAAATCTGGAACTCGCTGAAATATGGCAGAAGGTACAGGGCAAATTATTATTCATCCGAGAATTTGAGCACGCACCGAAATCGGTAGAGAACAGTTTAATGTTTGCCTTTCACTGATTTATTGCTTCGAGAACATCGCTGCTGGTGACTCAGCAACAAGATGTGAGCTATTGCGAAAAAAAAAAAAATATTGCATAAAAAGTAAACTTACGATACACGGACGCGAAGTTCAAAGAATGCATGTGGATCCAATTAAGCTGGCTAGTATGTTTTTTTTTTTACTAGGAATTGCCGTTCACTTAATGAAAATGGACGCTATATTTTATGGAATTTAATTGTGTTCACAAATTTGTTACGGAAAGAGGGAACACGAACACGACAACGGATAAGAGCAAAGTTACAATTATTACTAGAGCATGGCCTTGATGAAAGATGGCAACAAAGTAACATTTACCGGTGAATTTATCTTCTTAAATTTGCTGTTGGAGAACTGAACAGAGGCCCGGTAGTAGGCGTTTCATATTCTGTATTTCACATCAACTTTGCAGTGAACATGCGTAGAAAAAAAGGACATGAAGTAATATTGGAATCCTACATTGCGTACTAATTAAGATGCCGTAAAAATAGGATAATGCAAAGGAGTGTTCAAGCATCAACTTAGTGAATCAAGAATAGTGATATTTTCGTGAGAGGTAGGTTAACTGAACTAAATAACAGTAAATACATACAATATCAACACCGGGAAGGAAAGAAGAAAACTCCCGGGTTCTGTGCAGCCGAAAGTAATGATAACAAATACATAATGAAAATACTGATAAAAGGAACAAAAGTTACCGATAGAGTGCCAATGGAATGAATAACAGCCACTTTGTACAATACAAAAACCGTGATAGGAAAATAATACAAGTACTGCAACGCAAAAAGACGTTTTTCTAGTGTGCAACTGGAACGAATTAAAACCAATGCATTGTTATACAAGCACGACTACAGGAAAAAAAAATTCACCTTCGAGGTTGGAACGGAAGACAAGGGTTCACTGTTCCAGAAACTAGGGGTCTGGCGGAGTGTAAATACAATAAACATAGAGTAATTTAACTCTTAGACGAAAATAACAGCGCCAGAACCACAAGTACGGGACTTGATTGGCAAGAGACCAATTCTCTTTCGTATGGTGGCATGAGTAACTCAATGAATTTAATAGCGTAAGAGCGGAATGCTGGAGAGCTTTCATCAGAAATTGCGTGTTTTCGTCATGTAGAGCAACCTCGCGTGCACTGCCTGTCCGTCAAGAATGATGAAACTGTCGGAAAAAATGAAGTTGGTGCCTCAGATTCCAGCATGTTTATTATCCAGGATGGAATAAGGCAGCTGTAATTTGGGAACATTTAATGATTCGCCACGCAAATTCTGAAGCAGGCAATGAATACGAAAGGGGAAGGGAGGCAGGGAGAGATGTAGATAGGGAGGGATTGTGGCATGCAGCTCATAATCAGGGAAACGCGAATACGAGGAATTCTGCAGCACGAAATTTTTTCTGCATGATCGAAAATTTTGTTCAGATTCATGCAGGTGCTATGCTCGAGTCGAGGGTGTGGTCGACAAGGAAGGAAGCCGTTATTAACGACAGTTCCCTTCAGTTAAGAAAAAAAAAAGATTTTACGAAACGGTGAAAAAAAACTTGGATGTACCATGCACTTCAATACCTGTGGTCAATGCAGTAACGTCATCTACAATTTGTCAAAATCACATTAATAAATCTCTATAAAAAGTATATTTCAACGCATTGACGTCCACGGACGTCGATCACATTGAGCCTATGCAAGCTTAGAAATATGCTACAGGTTAGGAATATCAATATGTTACAAAACATTTGGGCTTACAGAGAAATCTCTTCCGTGTACCAGATTCATTTACATTTTCCCCAGTAAAAAAACGACGTTTCTCAACATTTTTATCGAACCGAGAGAAAAATTGTTTCTCTCATTTAGATAAATGAGCAAATGGGAATTCCGAAACCGTGGAACGAGGTCATGAAGATGAGGCGATGGTTTTTTGTGCCACAGTCCAGGCGGCGGGAGCTGGATGTGCCAACTGAAAAACTGGACAGCGGTCTCTCTGCAAACGACCGCGCGGACTCCGAAACCGTAAGAGGTCAACCCAAAAAATTGATAGTTCTCAAGAAACCGTCGTAATAATTTTAACTTTCAAAATATCAAAAATAGTCTCGTTCTTGCGTATATACTGGTAGGTAGAAGCAGGATTATTACCAATATTTTGATAATACTCGACAAATACTGATATACACCAGAGAGAGCCATGCCTAAAACAAGTCCTCAAGAAACGGTCGGTAAGATTTTCTTTATTTTCATAACATGAGATTGATCTGCAAGATAATTTGGTGATGACTAACGGAGTAAAGTCAACACCAAGCGAAATATGTTCCAAAATCTAAAGAGAGACCAAATAAACAAAGGAAAGCCTTGGGCGGGATCTCCTTTACATACGATTGATTGTTATTATTATTATGGTCTAAAATAAAAAAATATAAACGAATGGAGTTGGCTATACTGACAAAGGTGATCATGCGTTTACCGGAATGCTGCCCACTGTAATGAGCTTTTTCAATGTAAAAACAGAAGTTCACGATACTCACCGACATCGATGATCCTCTGTTTGACCGAATGCTGCCGACTGTGCCAGAAGTGCCAGGCCTTAAGCTCGTCTTCAGTATTCTTTTCTTCTCGGAACATCAACATCACGACACTCTGTGGGAGAGAAAGAAAAATATTAATGTAAACATCACAATAAGGAGAGCGTGTGCATCATGCGACAAAGTTTCGGCCGGTTCTTGGCTGGCCGACACTTGGTGGAACGAAAGCGCAACACCGGTGGCGAATTTTTGTGAAGGGTGTCATATAATGATTGGTTGGAGAAAATTATAGTTACTTCAATCCGAGCTAAAGGCTTCTCTCCTACACAAGAGTGATCCAAGGAGTGAGAGAATCAAGGGACATGTAGCATGTTCAGTAAGATGAGGAATCAGCGCTAACGGAGCTTGGAAATAGAAAGTCAGGAGAAATAAGAAAGAGTAAATGAAAGACTATTAACCCTACAACCCTACGCACTAAACAGCACAGTAGAATTTTAGTTTGTGCCGATGACGCTAATAAAATAAATAAACAAAAACCAAATAAATATAAACAACTGTAGGGATATCACTAACGGTTATTTCTGATCGGATAGTGAAAAAACGCTGCACCGCAACGGGTAAACGGTTTTCAACTTCGAAAAACTATCACTTGGGTTATAATACTTTGCACAGTTATAAGGCTAGATTTTAATCCTTCATTGCAATATGTGACTACGTACAAACCCTTATTAAGCATATATGACGCGAACAGATCCAGATATAAGCTGCTCTCATCGCGCTTGCTCCAAATACCTGGCTATCAAATTCCACTTGTTCAATTGTATTTCACGAAGAATTAATGGCACAACAATAGGAATCCGTTGGATCAACGAGCACAGGGAATGGCAACAGCCTGGGGCGCAGTTCAGGAATAAAGTTAAATTAGAGGCCTGCGTGCACACGAGGGCCCTCCAGCTCTTGTTTGCTGAGAAGTGCGCTTCAAGCAAGTTAGAAGTTGGAAGAGAGAAAAATTTTTTAGGGAGGAAAAAACCTGTTCGCTGAAAGAGAGATCATTGCCCAGGAAAAAGAAGAAAGCCGGTGGAAATCAACACCAATTTTTTTTTTCAGTCGAAAAAAAATTAAGGCAATTTGCTTTTCTTCGAAGTAGTGAAATTAAAACAGACTTTGGTGGAATGAGCATGAAATAATTTTGACTTCCCTGCAACCGGTACAGCAATGGGCTGATACTTATTGTATACATAATCTCTAATTTGAACTAACAGCTGCACATAGATACAATGTAACACAGAACGAGCACGCCTTACGATTTTTACACAACGAAAACACGTAATTTGCGCAATGCGCACTTGCTTCCTTAATGTAACATTAATATGTGCTGAAGCAGTAGCCAATTAAATGAATTGACCTTAAGAAAAGTGTGTTGAAATATACCATGTAATTCAAACGCGGAAATTATACAATATAGCATTGAAAGTGACCTTTTCAAACTAGTGCTGAAATATACCGTATCATTCAAACGGTGGAAAACGTACAAAATCTCACTCAGACTGACCTCTTCAAAATAGTAGTGGAACATACTATGTAATTTCAATAGCGGAAAATATACACCTCGAATTTAAATTGATCCTTCATGATGTATAAAGTGGCTCTTTTAGAAAGAGCTTTTAATTACAGAAGCTTTTCGGCACGAACTTGCAGGCTCCAGCCGTCGTCAGAAGAAAGATGCTCGTTTGTTCGGGGCAGTAGACAAAAAATAAAAACGCACATTCAACAAAATATTGGTTTTCCTTTAATTAATGACGGCTGATGTAAATTGATTAGAAACATGATACAATAGTTAGTACCAACGCAATAAAACTGATATCTTCAAACCAACGCTAAAAGATACCTTCTATGTAATCTAGGTAGCGGAAATTATAGAATGCCTTAACGCAGTTAGTAAAACCCAGGACGCGATCGCACCGCACCTGACCTATTGTGCAGTGAAGAGTAGGGTGCTCCTATTGTATGGAAGTCTATTGTCATTGGATAGTACTCCTGGTACAGCTACTGCACACAGTTTAATGTGCAGCATCGAGTCTTGTCATAGGGTAATACTTCTAGCAGAGCTTCTGCAGATACTCTACTGCAGAGTCGAGTAATACTGTATCATCTGCCTAGTTCTGCTAGAGATGTTTAATAGCAATGATGGGAATTAGTGCTACAGGTTTTTACCTCTTCATTAAACTGATGTGCGTCTTTTTTTTTTTGACATTCTAAACAGTGCTATTGCTAGATGAACTTAATTTACGGCTAACTCTTTACTGCAAAAAAAAAAAATAATAATAATAATAAAAATAAATAAATAAAAAGAGAGGACAGTTTGATTACTTTTCCAACAAAGTCCTTTTTGCAAAAAAATTAATTTAATCAGAATGTTATTTCCAAGAGAAGTAAATTTTCGGTTTATAGATTTAAAGTTGACTTTTCACGGCAGTAAAATAACGTTCGCTCACTTCAAAAATGTGCAATTATTGGGAAAACACACTTTAATGCGGACACTATTAAACGAGTTATTGCGGTTCAGTACCATTAAATTTACGGTGACTGTACTCGGCACGCAAGTGAGGCTCATTAGATGAATGGCAAACAAAAGGCATAGGCAGCCCATACTTGTCGGTAGTGTGAGAACACAACCCAGGTAACGAAGGTAACAAGTCAGAGACATTGCTGCAGTTCCGCAGTAGCTGCCGTCTCTCCAACAAAGTGGTCGAAAATAGAGTTTATTTGCTTTCAGAATTTTATATAAAGACTCGACTGAATTAGGCGGGCAGTACATAAAAGTGGAGTTCCATTATGTACAGATATCATCATCGCCTGTATATTGAAGCAATAAAAAATATTTTAGCATGGAAGGGCGAGTTTCATTATGTGCCGATTTCATCAGTGTTTGCTGAAGCAATAAGAACATATTGTTGGTGCTGTTATCGGTTATCTAAAGATATCATCAGCTCTTACTGGTGCCATTAAAACTTGACAGTGCATAGTAGAGTCTAATTATTCGTGGCTACACTTAGGGGAAGTGTAATATTCACTTTTGACACAATCCCTAACGCGACATACAAGCCGTTACCGTAAGCGTAGCACAACGGCCTAACGCATTCTTTACAACAGCCACGTCGCTGACTATAAATCATTCGAGCAAATGATTTGTAAGAAAAACTGGTTACGAAATCCATCTTCCATAAGATACTACTGAAAAAAAGATAGAAAATTCGCGGAACTTTCTCGATCAAAACTTGCAAAGAATTTGCAGAATCTTTTGACCTAGGCAATGCAAGCTGTGAGTTGGCCAATTTTTTTTTTGCATGTATGGAGTATTCGTAAATTAAATCTCAGCAAAATTTCGACTTTGGTTGAAAAATTATTATTCTTCTTACTTCATCGCGTGACGCGATCGTCACACTGGAGGCTTCGTTCAAAAATAATTGAAGCAAAATAAACGCAAGATCGCCTATTTTAAGACAAGAGAATGTTCTATAGTTTATATCTTAAGGTTTCTTTTTTGTACGTGTGCATACTAGCAAACAATTTCATTACTTATTGGAGCTAATTTCGGGTGCAATAGACGATGAAAAAACTAAATGGCCAGGATTGAATGTCGCTGAAGATATTTTCGAGTGTAATAGATGGTAAATAGATATAATTAGGAAGTGTAAGCCTCTGTTTCCGAGCAGAAAGAATATCACAGAGGAAAGAGCAAGGGACATAGAGTATGCCAAGAGAAACGGGGAACCCATGCACGAAGGTGTTCCCACACAGGATCAACGCGCATGAGAACAGCAAGTCAGGAAAGAAGAGGAAGAACAGAATAAGGTATAAGCAAGTAGGAGCATGAAATCGGGAAGGAAGCAAAAGGGGAACGAAAGAAAGACGATAGTAAATATCCTAAACTGGCAAGGTGCACGATTATTTCTTCCCGCAAAACCATCACAAAATAAGCATGCTATAATGAAAGATGATTGTGCTAAAAAAGCATTTGAAAAACTATGGAACACCAGCGTGGGAGAGCTGCTAATCTCTCAGAAACACGATAGGTATTCCAGGCTGTGAAAACGAGTATGGAGAATATAAAAGCCGCTGGTAAAACAAACATTCCACTGGGCTCAGATCCAATAGTCCGGAATGAGGATTTGCAATATTATTGTACTCGTGCATTAGGCTGTCTTACTGACGCTATTGAATGCTGCGGAAAGCGAGAAGTTCTGCTGATCACAAATGTTAGTTCAAGTATCCCTGTAATTAACGGCATTCTAAGCGTGGTAAAAGAAGGGATATGAAGTACGGTAAGTGATAAAACGTTGACATGAACTACACAGAACGAAAGGAGTAGCCGTAACTTCGGTTCTACATGTAAGGCAGTGCTGTGTAAATGAACGCAAGCAATTTTAGTAACTCGAATTATTCTAAGACATAGCAGTAGAAGAAAACCAACAGTCTTCGGCACTCCGGTTCTAAGGTATTGCGGTAGAAGAAAATGATCAACCTCCAGGATCTAGGTTCTCTACAGCGTTGCGGTAGAAGAAAATGATCAACCTCCAGGATCTAGGTTCTCTACAGCGTTGCGGTAGAAGAAAACGAACACCTTCGGTTATTCAATGCGTATCTCTACAATGAAGCTCCAGCACCGTCCATGCAACTTTACATCTTCGGTTTCCGTGTTTCTGCATTTTTATTTGAGATAAAACACAGCGCCCCTGACAGCAAAATATTTGACTGTCGTCTACTGCTTGATTTAAAGTTTAATTAGAGTGATAATGCAGCTGGATCGTAAGAAGCGATCAGTTGCATGCTGGCAATGCTTTTCGTACGAGGCGGCGGCCAATTCCTGCTGCTCCGGCAACCAATCCGGCTTGGATGGCGGAAAGTTATGGGGATCGGACGCCATATAGCAGGTAATTTAAACAACGACCATGTTTCAGCTAAAGGTTCTTATACTTCGTGCAATATGACACTGCGCAGTAAGTAAAAAAGCATTTTTTGGTGGAGCTAAATCCAAGGAAAAATGGACTAAGTAGTTATACAGTATCTATACATAGGTGTACATTGAACTGCAATGAGGGTAGATTTTGATTAAAACTCTTCGTTCAGTGTAAAATAATGATACTACAACACTAATGGGCTTAAAAAAGTGCTAATAGAAGTAGCTACACAAAGCATAAAATATACATTAAATATGAGGGTGCTGTAGTTCGAGGATCCAAGGCGCTACCCTATTCGACATTTATTTATTCGCTATTAGTTAAATAAGGTATTGAAGCATTTTAGATTAAGCGTAAGTTTGAAGGGATCGGTATGCGAATCATAAACAGTGAACTTGGTTGTATCGGAGAGGATGGCATTCATTTTTGTATACATCATTTTTTATGGATAGAACCAAATTCGTCCACAGCAGGAAGTTGAACGCATTAGGAGCATCCCCAAGCCTAACCTCCAATCTAACTACTCAAAAGTGATACTTCAACCGCGCCTCAAATTTCTACTGTCATTCGGCCTAGAATTCTGCCTACCCATATTCAAACCGGACGGACTATTACAAACACTTCATAGGTTTTGAAGGCCTAGCTAACAGATTGAAATCGCAACCACTGCGTCCCCACTTTTCATTTGCAGAAATAAAAAGTAACATAAAAGAGACTTGTAATAGCATTTACAATTCGTACAGTAAACAAAGTTTTTTTCTCCAATCTTTTCTATGTCTGATCTATCACTATTATCTAATTTTCACAAAGAAAATTTCGTTGTCGTGTGCAGACTCGACAAGGGAAGAGATGTTGCCATTCTGGACAAAAATCAGTACATATATTATCAAAAAATGAATGCCATCCTCTCCAATACAATCAGGTTCACATTTAGATTAGGTGAAGAAAATAACTTCTTCTCACTTTTTTCTTGAATATTATTTTTAAAAATTGCAAACAAAAATCGTTCATCTTCTATAAAATATTTGAACATTTCGGAAATTGGAAATTTGGGGATATGTATCAGTAAACCTACAAGCACTCATGTACTATATATGTGTACATATACACATCATACGTATATATATATATACTTATTGTAAACATTGCAAACAATAAGTGGATCGTAAGCCACGACTTAATTCACTAAACCTACGAGAATCATGTAGATAGTTTCTCATTTACTAACGAAAATAGCCCAGTGCTGCAACCCACAACCTCCGGAACAAATTATAGAGTAGTATGATTCCAATATATACAAGGCATATATTAAACAATAAACAACAATTAAAAATGATTAAAACTGGAGCTATAAAAACATCTTATTTTAAAAACTTTCAAATTTATTTTGATGAGTATTTTTGATCCATGCGACTTTAGGAAAAGAAATAGAATAAGTTTATCATTCAAATCTCAGTAAAAGAAGTTTTCTTCCATTGTATAATATAGCTTTGTAATAAACAAAGACATTTCAAAACGTACATTCGATGCGGCAGAACAAGAAGGTAGCTAGCTACTCTTGCAACTACTCTAACAAGTAAGAATAAAGGACTGAACGGCAACGAATTCACATTTAAGGTAGGTACTCCTGGCACAAAATAAGATACACCGCGCAAGTTAATGCTAAAAAGCAAGACGCTAACAAGAAGTTCGGCATGTAAGTGAAGCAAAAGCATCTAAAGCGATCACCTCGTTGCCCTAACAAGGGCTTAAAGGTAATTGAGTGGACTTCCTCAGGAGCCAAATTAATTGGATCGAGCTCTTTGTTGGAATAATTGACGATGGTTGAGGTAGGCAATCATGATGTACAATCTCGATCTCTGATACTGAAGTTCTAGAGATGAAACACAGGCGTAACACGATGGGTCAGCTAGCCAATCATGATGAGCCAATCTCGACTGCTGACACTGAAGTCATAGACGAAACAAAATATAATAGGCGATGACTATTAGGCAATGATAAGCCAATTTTGGGCATTGGGCCTTCAAGTATTAATAAAACAGCAATAAAAACAGCATTAGAGCAAAAATCTAGAGTTTTGGTATAAAAGTCGTAAACAAACGAGACATATGAAAACAGATGTCCTAAATAGGTGAAATACTTGAATATTTTCAAACACTATAAATTATGAACAACGGTAACTGCAGCTTCTACAAGTACTACGTTGGTTCTACAAGGGAGGAAGAGCAAGATGTTTGTAGCGCATCAGGAAAGCTGGAAACCCCTGCACCATTCAACGATCACCACGCACATGGCAACACGTTGGAAAATAGCAGGTAGAACAGAACAAAGATTCTCAGATAGAACGAGTAGGAAGAAAAGTGGAAACAAGAGGACACGACACGAGGACGTCCTGAAGGCCTAACTTGGCTCGGATTGCGTATCAAGTCCTGAAGTAATAAATGAGAAATGAAATCAAAGTTACTACAAGTCCAAAAGTTCATTTAATGGGGCGTGTACAATGCTGTACATTATCAAAAATGGAAATAAATAACATCACCGAATGCCATAACATTATATTGTCTTTTCCGCCCACGTACCCACACGTAACGTAAAAAGGTACATACCAAGCAACATATCTACTTCAATTCTTCCAGCATCGTAAGCCCTTTTTTCTCTTACTTCCTCCATTTGCGTGAGGCGCTCGTTTAAAAAGCTTCTTCTTAAGCTGCTACAATTATCTAAATAGATGTTGAGCCGACAGCGACTGGGCGGATTAATGCGTCTGAACCCCATTTAATTAACCGGGTTCCCAGTGCCCCGGCGTCGGTAATTAGCAAGCCAATATTATAGATTGGCTAACTCTACTTAGCGTCTTAACTGCTAAAATTTGTAACCGCCTGGTGAAAGTGAGACGAAATGGAGGAAGACAGGATGATTGAAAAGACACGTTGATGCACCCTTGATGAAGATTCGAAAAAGGACGATGAAATCCTTGATGCTGGATGGAAGTAAATAGTGCATGGAACTCTTCTTGCTGGTTCGAAAAGAATGATTGAGCTCTATGTTGTGCATTATAAAAGATAGGGTGAAACTCCTATCGCTGAATTAAGAATAAATAAATGAGCTCGTGCTGCTTATTCAGAAAGTAAATACAGTAGAGGTACTCTTTCTTGCAAACTGGAAGTTAATGAATGGTTAACTTTATATAAACGGATTGTGGTACTTAGGTGTACGCTTTTTTTTGTCTTCTACTCCTAAGAAAAAAAAAACCTTCAAAGTAAGGTAGCGAAGTCGGTTACAACTTCTAAGACACCAGAATAAAATCGAATAGATCAAGATTGAAGTGCATTTCACATTGGCCGTGGTAGCTTACGAAGAAGGTTATACTGAAGAGCTACAGTCAAAGATAAAAACGTTCTTGACCTGCCTGAGCTGGTGAAACGTCGAAAGCAGGAAGAACTGGGCATAGATGCGCAAATTTCAGTTACATACGCGGCTAACATTCGAAAGGCGTCCCGCCCATCACGACGAAGCAACAACTATGGAAGATGAACTACGGTGTGTACAAAATCTTCACGTTGCCTTATTGTTTCACTGAGTTTATTAAATGCTTGTTTGTTCGAACTTCATTGGTCTGGTAACTCGTGAGTTTCTCTTCAGACAGGATAAAAAAAAAGAATATTGCAGCACGTCAAAGAAGAGCAAGTTGAAACATAAATTAAAGACCTTTAAATGTGGTGTACCATGAATATGCCATGAACTCCTAAAATAGTTACTGGACTAAATGTGGGGGTTCTGAATAACATTCAATAAAAACGGCAATTCCAGGTATATAAATTCCCCTAATGCAGAGACTATTCCATCAATAAATATACTATTGATGCTGTTCTTAATGAGCAAGAACAGCAGTGTCATGTAAGATTGTAAATTCGCATGTATGATTACATCGAGATGTATCCAGGCACTGATCAAACGGATGGATGTCAGGCCACACTACTGATCAAACCGATGGATGTCAGGCCACACTACTGATCAAACCGATGGATGTCAGGCCACACTACTAATTTTCACTGATCATCAGAGTACCATACATAAAATGGGCGCATAGAAGTATGGGTCCCACTATTGCATTTTTATTTTTAACTCAAATAATATTTCACTCTCTGGAATGAGCAGTGGAATATCAAACGTTTTTATAGTAAGCGGGTTGTCATAGGGTAACGTTATAACGTGCTACGATATTTTCTTTTTATGTATTTCAAAAATACTATACCCTAAAAAGAAAACTTTACGCTTCAGCCAAAAAAGAAATAAATTTTTTATTTGGTTCTCCGAAAAACCACAACCAGGTTTCTATTTTTAGAGGCAGCATCTTCAGCACGCAGTGTTCGCATGCATTCGACCCAAGAAAGAGATCTGAGTTTCCTCGATCGCAACGGGGCACACGCGACTTAAAAGTCGAGAATAATTTGCCAAGATCTTTTTTCGGCTCTTCCTTGCGTCATCCTTTAATTTGCCTAACTAAAGAAAAACAGTAATGGCCAATTGGTGCAATTTATTGAGTAAAGATGATACGATAGCGCCCAACAGACGCAAGACTCCAACCAACTACTGCCAGATTTTGCACAGCGGTTAATGTGATAAAACCTCCTTAATGAACTAATTCAAGCTGTTACTTCCATATTATCATAAGCAATATTTTCCACATCTTCAAGTGCAGGTTAGCAGACAGCATCTCTGAATATTGCGGCCAAATTTAATAATGCTCAGAAAATGATATTTTACATGTACTTTAATATTATCATCAACCACTTATGGCAGCTTTGGTACTGCAGTGGGCATCTTAAGACGCAACAGATACATACAATATACATATACAGCGCAGTTTAACTTCAGGATAGTGCACTGAATTGTCGAAAACGTAATGATTACAAACTTGGTAATAACTACCTTCGATATGAACTACATATTAGGCACTGCCACATGCAATCTACAAGGTGGCCACTATAGGCTGAAGTAAGAAATGGCAGCATGACCTATTTTTCGCCCAAAATGTTTTTTGTAAATATTTAATCTAGCTGCAAGTAATAAATCTTCTTTAGCACAGAGTTACTAAGATATTGCTTATATAATCTCTGAAGATCTTTGCCTAATACAAGTGAAAACTGATCGAAAGATCTCATTGTTAACTGCAGGGCTTCCGAAGAAAGTATACATAGCGGAAAACATAGTATTAATCGTCTCCTAGTTTAAGCCTCTCTACCCACAGAGTACACTGTGATCCAAAGAGATGAAAGAAAGAAGGGACATTAAGAATGTCAAGAGAAACGTGGAACCCATACCATGGCGAAAAATGCTGAATAAATCGAAACTATGCCGTATTTTCAACAGTATGATACTCAAATGCAAGTGACTCGAACAAATGAACTCCATTTCTCATAACGATGAAATAGCACTTCATTGAAATAGATAAAATTTACGCTGTATTATAGATTTTACATACAACTGGTATATACATCAGACCAAGTACACTATCGGCGACCTATTTGATTTCAAACCCATCGTTTGTTAGACAACCCACAACGTTAAAATATAGAACGATAGCGCGAATGATAAAACAAAACAAACAGCGTATGTTCGTTAACTATATAGTTATCTGTCCAGCAACGCTGGTCAACGGCTCTCGTCATTTTCCCTCCATTTTTACATTTTTCATAGACGGCAGCAATTCCACGGACGGCTTGGAATGTTCATTTGGTACGAAAGATATTTTAGGTTTAATGAACGGCACGCCGACGAAGCGAATTCTATACGTGGCCTGTAACTGGCTTCTGTTCTATTGTAGCGAGATAGGCAAAAGATTAGCTTGCTATAGAGCAAGGAAAGTTACTGCTACTATTATCAACCGCAGGGTTTTTTGTCTAGAAAACGCTCCACTGCTTCGCATATTTGCGAAGGTTTGAGTCGATTCAAGTTAGATTTGGAGGACTGAGAGCCAATTTATTGCAATGAGTTCTGGGGCGACGAGAGGCCGGGCTGCCGACAGTGGGAAGAAAATTCTCTTGAATGGAGCATTGTAATTAACGACTTGAGGTACGCAAATAATATCGAAACTTTGCAGTGAAACCTTTAGGAGATCGCTTGAATCGAGTAAAGTAACGACGGTAGATCATTGTATGGGTTACATAATTAAACTTGAAAAATATAAAGATTATAATAATTCAGAAAGGTAACTTACTTCTTCTGGGCTGTGAATTTAATTTTAATTAACCAAGCTTTCGCCATTCTCAGCGAATGTCGTTCTCAAGGTAGGAACTTCGAAACTTTTGGTCCGATACTTAATTCACAGGCCTTTCTGTAAGTTCCTTCTCGGTAGCTTCTAATTGATAGAAATAAAGGACTTCCAAGTGTCATATATTCTCAAATAACTTACTTCTTCTGGAATATGAATTTTACATTAGCCAAGCTTTCGACATCCCTGGAAATCCTTTATCTGTATAAGTACAATAATAAGTAGAAAAAGTACTTCTAAAAGTAATTCAACTAAAGGATTTATAAACGCTCGCGGCGAGCTTCATGTAACTTACTAATGAAAGCAATATTATAAACACCAATATGTGTTTGTATATATATACGCTTATTAATAAATTTATAGAGTTGTATCTTTTGAGTAACGCTCTGATGAAAACACATGGCCAAAATTTAGACCAGATCTGAGAAGACCCTGATATTTACCTTCTTCCTGCATCAAAACTACTTGCTCTGATTTCACGATTGAGTGGATGATCGACGAAAGAAAGGGTAAGACATTCCTCAGAGTTCAGAAAAATCAAGAAAGGATGAAACAATAGGGTATAGTAGTTGTAATAATGATTTCCTTCATTCAAATTTGCTTTTTTGGCGATGCAACTTTTCGTTGGAGGCAAAACAATTCGGTTGAAGTTATATAACTACGCATCACTGATACGGCACTGCAGTTCATATTTCCTGTGATTATATGACTAAGCACCCGCGATACGGAGATATTATTACATTGCATAACACAGAACGAAAGGAAAGGTTGTTCTGTTCAAAAGAATAATTGAAATAAAGTGGCAGATCCACAATGCATCCTTATGATCAAATGCACAACGGTGTACATACTATAGTGAGATCATAACAACTTTAATATATAGAATAGTTATAATTATGACGATGTAGTATATACACTAGTTTTGTTTAGGTATTTAAGTTGGATGAAACTCATTTTATTGTTCAACTGACAGATTGTAGTAAACAGAGTTACATTTATAAGAGGTATATATGACGGGAGGTCAAAAGCAGGATGTCCACGGTCAGAAGCATAGAGAAAGGGCGACCATCTGTAGCATGCGGCCTCTTTCTTCTTTTGCGATTGGGACGCAAGTGGTCCCAAGGGGCCCAGCTCTACTTATAATATTGTTGTTATATAGACAGCGAAAAGAGCTTAGAACATCTTAACAACACAATTCTAAACGACAACTGTATCTAGGAGAAACTTACGAAGTAATAAGATATTATAAGCTGGTGCAGTTCGATCGCCTGAGCTCATTTCTTCAGCTTTAACTTGACTAGAGCTCGAATTATGGAAATGAATTCAGCCACTCTGAAACGAATTCCAGGCGATCCATTCAAACTGAGGGCAGCTGAGACCAGCAATAACTCTATCCCGTTCCGCGACATCGAGCTTCCGACCGCTCAAGCGCAACCGTACTTCAACTAGCATCAGCAACGCGAACTAATGGGGCGAAACCAACGCTTATGATCACACTCCTGGACAAGCTTAAGCTCACGAGATTATTTTTTGTGCCAATCAAAGACGCAGGTTAGTGTGGCACTTGCTACGAAATAAACTTAAAAAAAAAAGAATAAATAAATTGGTTTGACAGAAATAACACCTGTAGCTCTTTTAGAAATTAAGTGGCATTTTAGCAATGAAAATTTCTAAAAAGAAATGCATATTAAGGAAGCTCAGGCATCGATTTATGTCGCGCCTATATTCCCACAAATCATGGAGATAATCAAGCAGCACTTTCATTTACGAATTTACATAACTGCATGCATCACGAAGATTCAAAATACCCACAAACTCGTCCATAAATTGTTGCCGTCCGTTAAGACCGTTAGGAGTTTCTACCCCCTCTATCTCGGCAATAAAGGGTAGAAAATGTGAATAAAACATGTAGAAGTGGAAACGGGGCCATAAAATAAGAAATTACCATAAAACTAAATATAATACATGTATATATACACGCACGTTATACGTATATTGGAGATACTAAACGTTATGTTTAGTTAGGAAGTGTAAGCCTCCGTTTCCGAGCAGAACGACATCACAGAGGAAAGAGCAAGGGACGTATAGTATGCCAAGAGAAACGAGGAACCCATGCACGAAGGTGCTCCCACACAGGATCAACGTGCATCGGAACAGCAAGTCAGGAAAGAAGAGGGAGAACACAATAAAGCATGAACAAGTATAGGAGTATGAAATCAGGAAGGAAGCAAACTGGGCACGAAAGAGAGACGTCCCGAAGGCCAAGCTAATGGCTGAGATACTAACCGTGCGCACAGTTCTGTAACAGCTAGCTATCGCAAATCAAGGGATAAATATGTTAGCGCCGCTATGCAACGGTTAACTTAATGTCCCTATTAGTGTTCATGCAGGTTGCAAGCCCTTGATAGTTGTAAGTAAATCAGTTTTTTTTTCAAACCATTTTCTATATTAAAATAACTGAATTCACAAAACCCTGCAAATGAAATATATCTTCCTTGCCCATGTATCATTTTATAGAGTAAATATTATTAACAAATATTATTATAAGGTATTATAAGAAGATTTAAGCCTCCCTAAATAAGTACTAAGCTCTTCTAAGAGAGGAAAAGGAAGGGACATATAGTATGTCGACAGAAAATTATCATTAACAGTAGATTTTCTCTGACCTCACTTGACCCTTTTCCACTTTCGTAACCCTGCTGCTGATTGTCCCCGATGCGTTCGTATTAAACGCTAAGCAAAACCTGAGGCGCATGCTGTGCGCTTCAAATAGAATGGCCACAGCAACCATATGTCGTCACATGAAGCTTGTTAATATTCCGTTTTTCAGATTCATCGCTCACGGATTTCACCAACACGACGACTGGTGAAGCGGAAGGTCTCATAGGAATTTCATAAAAGTCCGCAAATATTTCTGCACATGAAGAAATTTTTAGAATGACAGTCTATTATTTCAGCGAAACATTCTTCATGAAAACACAGCGTAGCTCCAAATGAAAAGTCTATAAAATCTTCCCCTGGTTGCAAGATGCGGGGTTCTACTTGGTAGTGCTCCCATTTAAAATGTTTTGCTGAGAATTATTGAGATCGTTAAAGCAAGTGACCTGTCTCAGGTTACGTTAGAATAGGAAACCTTAGCCCCAAAGAATTTTCGAATTTTGGTAAAGTCAGGTAGGGGTAATCAAGTCAAACGTGATCAGGTCTGTTAGATCTTCTAATTAAGTAAAGGAATGTTATAAAAGGTAAGGGGTAGCTCTAGGTTTTCTACATATTCGCAAACGGAATACGGCAAATACGAAATTAGATGTGGTAAATATCGGGTTAGGTTAGATTCCATTGGGTGAGGCTAAGTTAAAAAAAATCAGTTCAGCTAGAACACGTGTCTGACCTAACCTACAGGCACATACCTAAACTAGAGCACTCTGAGAGCGCATACCTCCGCCAAGTGAGCCAACGGTAGCAAAAATTCAAATTGGCTCTGAAACCATAATTTTCTTTGCATAAACTCCAAAATCTGATCATTTGTGCCT
>LQNS02277097.1:40627112-40649922 GCA_001587735.2 Parhyale hawaiensis | reverse complement strand
GGTTGGCTACCCAAAACCACATTAAAACCTTCCACACCAACAGTGATTTAGGATCATTGCTTTTGGACGCTCACTATTGGTCTGCAGCCACTCGAGCCAAGAAAGCTTTTGTTCAAATGATCGAGTCTCCGAATGGAGTTGGAGAATAGCAGCTCAGCAGATCTGTGACTTCTCTCCATAATAATCCTTTGTGTTCAGGACTGAATAAGACGCTGGTGAAACCTGATAAATGCGTGGAGAAAATCTGGTGACACCTTCGAAAGTGTGTTACTGCTATGGGGTGCCGTGGTGGTAACCCACTCATATGGACAGAACTTTAAATTATAATACATCTCCGTTAAGCCAAAGGACCCAAGAGTTCGTTGTTGTCCAAATAGAAGAAAAAAAAAAATGTGCAGGCCGCACGCTACGTAAAGAAAAAAAAAAAAAGAGGAGCTTATGCATTGAAATAGCGGTTCAAGAAAGTAGAGGAAGACCAATTAAAAGAACCTTAACATTGGTGTTTCAAGACAGAAAGAAACAAAGTGGACACGAGAAAGTTGCAGATGCGAAGATGATTAAGTCACCTTGGGAGTGTATCTGCGCATTGTATAAGAAACCTAGAAACGTAACACATCCTGAAGAGCGAAATTTATTAATTTCAAGTAGGGCACAGCTCTTTCTCCAAATTGTCAACGATGGTAATATTACGCCCAATTTCGTTATCGCTTTCCACGTTACCAACAAATTTTTTGTTGACTTTCTCAAACGCACAACGAAAACTGGGGCGCTGCGAGACTGAAGATAAGCCCCACCGACACACGCAAGTGTCAACAACAGCCAACAATATCGGATATTGTACCAACCCTACGCTATGCCCTTTCCACAGGATGCCTTTACGACCCGTTGCACGTGACAGATCAAAGGTCACGAAGAGCCTCCCATGCTGCCTTAGTTATAAGAGCAACATGAGCGTCTTAATAATGAGTAAATTGCTCCCTTTAGCTCCGCCACCTGACGAGTGATAGGCACAGTCAATCAAGTCCCACCTCAATACAAATTGAAAAAAAAGGTGAAGTTGATAAGGTGGCAATATAGGGATTGGGAAATTCACTTAGCTTCCCATGAAGGTGAGGTGAAACAATAGTAGAAACAATGAGAAAAAAACGCTAATACAGGAGTGAAAGTTTGGATAAAGTTAAAATTTCTCAGCAATTAATGCAACAATAACTCATGTTCTTTAGTTTCTGAGGAAGCTAAATCAAATTGGAAAGAAATATCGGGAAATCGGGAAAAAGAAATATCGGGAAGTTCATTACGGTTATCGGGAGAGCAAGATAATAAAATAAGTGAAATTGCCGGTAGTCCAAACATAAGACTGGCCAAGTAGCCTAACGCCCAGGAGCACAAATTGCTTACATTATTTAAGTTGAGAGCAAGGAAAATTTATCTGCCAAATATAGATGTACTTAAGAGTTTCCGATGTTTGGCGTCTTGGTAAAGAGTACGGGCAAGTTCTGAAAGATATGTCTGTTAAGAGTAAAAATAAATGTAACGGGATATGTGGAAGAGTGCGCAGATTAGTAATAGTACATAATATAAGTTAATTTATCTTTCCTGTGCTTCGAATGTAGCACAGAGAAATTGTTGGATAATGACGCTTGGAAGTGTCACCTTGATAACTAAAGGAATTACCGACTGTGTGTTAGGGTCTTCTTTTCTCTACTTCGTCCATGACATTTAGGACGAGAAAACCAGCGCGTTCGATCGTTCCTTGAGTCACACTTACGGAAATGCCCCGTTTCCTCCTCAGATCTCCAAAGCCAAGTAAAGAATACTAAGTCTTGTCAAGAATTTCCTCCGCATATCAAACATTGTAAGCCGCTTAACAGTTATACTACGTACCAGCCTGAAATATTGATCGCTTGGTTTTAGTTCCACAGTCTTGAATATCTGGCAAGCTCATTACATTGTTTTATATTATGTCGGTAAACAGATATTGCCATCACCTCTAGCTCAGCAAAGTTAGTGCCATATGATTTGCCTGCGGATCATGTCACATGCAATTATATACATGATAAAAACCAGCGCAACTGATACTATTTGCTGATGAAGTTGGTTTTAGTTACAGTATAAAATACGGACGGTCGCGATTATGCCCATTTAAGAATACGTATTAGGATTGTGACATACAAAGACGATTTTTGTTAGAATTAATATTATGGCACATTTCATCCAATCTGCTTCGCTATACTTGAAAAGTATTAGGTATTATAAGAAGATTTAAGCCTCCCTAAATAAGTACTAAGCCTTTCTAAGGGAGGAAAAGGAAGGGACATATAGTATGTCGATAGAATAATACTTAAGAAGTAGTAATCGCTTGAAAGGTTCGATGGTTGAGTACAGACATGCACTTGGGCTTTGAGGACAAAAATGCTTTCTAGTGAGCGTTAAATTCGGTTACATTATTGAACTGCTGTAGGATATTATAAACCTTTTCTTAACTTCAAAGAGAAGGTGAAGTATCTTACGTTTTTTTTGCCGGTTCACCGCTTACATTCAACGTATTCCTTGAATATTTTCTGTATTGATACAGCACAATTTTTTCGTTTATCAGTCGTTTTAATTGGTCTTTGGTGTTATGAAGATAACCTAAGATAAGGTTGCGATCGTACCGCTACAGTGTCTCAACATCTCTTTTTATGATACAATAATTTTTTTTACGTTGGGACATATGGACCGCCTGTACAGTAGGTACCTATCCTGGTTTTTAATCAAATCGTCTCGCTTCTATTTACTTTCTCTGAGTGTTGGCTTAGATAGTTTTCAGACCGCTATCCGAAACATTTAAAAATTTGATAATTACGTTGTATTAAACGTAAATCTGCGCGTTACTGAAGAACATAATTTGCCATCAGATCACAGACTTTCTATACTTTAATCTTGAAATTTAAGATTTTGAAGTCTTTCTTTCCTAGATAATTTTTCTATTATGTAGTTCGATAACCAATTATAGTATTATACATACGTGTATATAGACAACGAAAGTTATTTATTTTCATTATATATATCAAATACGTTGAATGTCACCCTTTCAGTCTTCACTGAAGCAAATTTCGAATTTCATCTTACAGATTTTATGAAAAAAGGAATATATTTCTACTTCAACTATACTGGCTGCAATACATTGGGTCTAAATAGCTAGGTTAAAGGAAAGCCACTACATAAATTTCGAAATTCCCGATCGAATGACGTGGTCGCGCACAAAGTAAGATTTTTACAACATGGCTACAGCAATTGTGCAACTGAAGGATGATTTCGTCACAGCTCCAAAACAATAAAAAGGGCCCAGAAACAAGGCTCTATAAACCTCAAAGAATCTTGACATTCCCACAGCGAATGCGAACTTACCTACCGGAACAATGCAATCGTGATCCCAAGTGACGAAAAGGAGATATACGGAGACCATTCGCGCCTAGTACAAAGGAACATCAAACCGTAGCTTCGATCATTGGAAGAGAACGCATAGGGTGCTGGAGAAAGTATGTAGCATTGACAGAATTTGTATGTCAGCTACAACTTGTTCCGAAGCTGATGCCGCCAGCCTGAACTTCTAGGTTTTGAGCGAATTATTATATAATAAAAGAATTGATCTAATGATAAAATTAAGTTAGACATGCAGACGCGTAAGACAATTCATCAAACTTGAAAGAAAACGCACAAGGTGCTGAAGGATAATGTATAATAGATTACGCATAATTTTCGTAGGTATCCATTTAAAAAAAATACAAGTAATTTGGCTCATATCATGAAATGTGCAGCAGCGTATCATAAAAACAGATATATTTATTGTGTTTTGTCATCAGTTCTTCAACCAACTATCCCGAAACAGTTGACTTAATGTTAATCAACGAGTTCCGTCAATATGGGCTTCCGAGCAATACGTATAAGAAATAAATCTAATATTGCAATGTAAGAGAACAAATGCTTGCGTAAAAATTGGAATCGAATGGAAATAGTCCTTAAACTTAAATTTTCGCTTCACTATGTTCGTGTATTAATTGTGATCCACATTTTAAATTCAAGCAGGGAGTACGAGAAGAATTCTGCTTTCCATGCTAAGACAATTATATTGAGAAGTGTTAGGCTCTATTTCTATACCGATGGTGATCTCACTGAGAAAGAAAGGAGATACTCTATGTCAATAGAAGCTTGGAACCCATCCACGAGGGTGCTCTCACACAGGACTAACGCGTGTCGAAAAAGCAAATCGGGAAAGAAGAGGAAAAACAACACAACACATCAGGAAGATTAAGAAAATGGAAGGGAGCAAAGAGGGCACGAAAGGCAGACGTCTAGAAGGCTTATTAGCTAAGATAACCTGCAGTGTCCTCCTTCATGCACAGATAATATATGTAAACCAGCTAGTGCTTAAGCAATATCAACGAAGAACAACTAAGATGAGCAACCCAGTTTTGAAATTTGTAAGGTGATTAAATATAAAATATTCTTAGTGTGTATCTTACTACTATAATTTATGTTAGTTTAAGCAATTCCAGCCAGAGTAATGAATATGTGCACCGTAATTCCGTGATAAGCAGTATGATTAAGTGCATGTATCACGGAAGGTTAATTAAAAACCAGAATATTTGTGTTTTTTTCCAGATCCTGTGACAAAAATCAATACAAGCGCTTAAATTTGCAGTTAAACGAAAAAATTTTCAGTAAAAAAAAGCAACAAAGCAAAGTATGGCGGAGGAGTAATTGATACTCACACTTTCGGGATGTGAATTTTGTCATCGTCAGTATGTCTGAAAACATTGAAAAAATAGGTCAGTTCCCTGGTTCCTTATGTACCACTTTTCAAAAATCGATAAAAAACTAACCTGTATAAAAGTAAGAGGATTACCCTTTGTATTCCCACACGTGAATTAACTATATAGTAAAAAAAAATGCTGATGGCCGCGTTTTCTTGGAAAAATATATTATATTTTTTTCAGATTTAATTTTGTTACTTTGCAGGTTTCACCTCTTCAATAGTAACATTTCATATTTGCTAAATGAAACAAGTCTAAACTTATCTAAAAGAAAAGGTAAAAGTGATTTACGTTGAAAATTACAAGTCCAGCCAAAAATTTAGTATTTCTTGACTCCTTTGAGAGATTTCGTTAGTTATACCTGCTCAACATAGTTGAATCAAATCATGATTATGTTACTGCTATACTTATGCCCACAAAGAACTCTACGTAGTTCCGGAGAAAAATGAGACAGCGTTTACCAAGTAAAATTTCAAAATACTGCACAATATTAAATGAATACATAGAGAGACATTACATTACGTGCTACACATACGCTGCATCATGCTAACAGTACTACAAATTTTGAAGTAACAATAAGTTTGTAATAAAATTTACTACTTCGAGAACGTACACCATATATCCTTGGAATACTCAAGTATAATACAAAATTAACTTCTGCATAAACATACTCATCACCATGCAGACTAATGAAGGCATCCGAACGCTTACGCGTAAAATGCTGTCGTGTTCCATTATAATTAACAAACTTCATATTACTGCATCGCTATTACTGTTTCATAAAGAAGATGCATGAAGATAGAAAACAACATTTCATCATGAACTATTACTTACCTGAAAATTTCATTAAATTTAGGGCAATTTATGTCGATTTTTCTAAGAAAAAAGCAGGGACTTTCACCATTTTTTATTACAAAAGAAAATTATACATAGAAACCTGCACAGATTTTTGTTATTCTTTGGACAAAGAATTGTTTCCTCCCAATCAAAAGATTTTCAAATACCTGCAAATATTTTCAAAACACTTGGAAATATTTTTAGATTTTCAAAATCCTCCAATATTTTCAAAAACCAGCACAGATTTCCAAAACCCACTGAGATTGTGAGTAACCTTGGTATATTTTAGAAAAAATATTGTTAGAAACCGGGTAAGGTTTTCATTAATCGTAGAGCAACTCAGGAAATATTCCCTAGAAACCTGTAGCTAATGGCACTAAAAGCTACCGTAATTACCCTGAAAGCTCGTATTTGTTTAATGCATTGCATCCGTTAATACACACTCAACAATGGCCTTAATGAGAGCCATTTGTCTTCATCATGGGGTATTAGCTGTACAGTTTATGCAGTAAATGAGGCTGGTAAAAGTAAACATAAAAATACCGGCTAAATTCGATTTACTTACAATAAGTACAATTAAGGAAGGCCTCATTAAAATAACTCCATGTGGACTTAGTGGCGCAATTAGCAGAACAATATATCATGTTCAAGAAAGGGGAGAGCTTATAAGGAATAGAGTCCGAAACTCTACCGGCAAGATGATTAAAATTTTCGGGCTATTTTTTTCTGGTTAACAGACGAGGAAAAAGCAACCTACTTTGCCCACAAACGTAGTATTTTACTTAAGCTAAGAATAACCTACACATGATGTAAAAAGAGATAATGCACACACTAGTTAGCCCTTTCAGTCACGAATTTATCTGCCTATTTCTCGTAGGTAGCACTAGTTGTAATGTTACAGGAAGACCATGTTTTGGTAGAAAGGGTTAACTAGAAACAGCCAGCACGATATGTACTAAAGCTGTCACACTAACAGTTTGGCTTGCCCTGTGACTGGGAATGACAATAAAATAACTTTATACATCGACCGTAGTGCATTCATACTTTAAGTTATGTAGAGCATTAACAAAGAAAGAGTGATGTCAGGAATATCAGCTTCCATTGCTCAGAACTACAAAATGATGTCTACACGATAGAAATAACAGCTATTAACTTGATAAACGACTACGACTATCATAACATTATTATTTTTATTACCTACATATAGCTATTACTACAACGGTGTTGCAAGAGAGGAAAAAGACATAAGTAGTAGGTCGACAGAAACGAGGGGGCCGTGTTATGCACGTGAGTCTTCGCACACTGGCGCCGCAAATCAAAAAATAAGTGGAAGAAAACAAAACTAGATAAGATTATGTATATGGAGGGAAGCACGCCAGCGCAAGACTATTCCATTCAAATATCCACGAGCAAAATAATAATTTTACATTTTCACTGTTCACTTCCGTTAATGATAGAAATGTACTTTTTTCACAGTAGAAAATTTAGTAATGTGACTCACTACAAAATATTAAAATTAGGTTTTGAAGAAACATGTTGATTTTTTACTCGAATACAACGAAATAAAACCAAAGTAATTAAGTAAATAAAGAAACACACGAAAAAAGACCAGGACAGCAGGGGCAACAGCAACAATGACTTTATCACTAAATAGGGCGAACCATTATCCCCACTGATGTCACAACAAACAATTCAATTGTATTGTAAGATAACAAGTACTTCAATGGCCTACTTGCAACAATATCATTATTCTGAGTCTATTTGCATATTACTGTAGCTAAAGCGTGCATTGTTTTACTAAAATTAGTGGGTTCGCCACGAGCAATTTTCTGCTGTCAATACACCCATCGCACGCAAAGCTATTAAATATAAATACATATAGAAACTTAAGTGCAAGAACGTATAGACAAAACCTCGTCGGCATTCATAAAGGCATCTGAACTATTGGCGCAAGCTCTCAGTGTCAGGAAGATGCTGTAAGTAAGTAGCGTAGGTAAATAAATAACATGTTACTTTATGCCTCCCTAGACACGACACGGCGTTCCAAAAGAGGAAAATGGAAGAAACATGTAGCGCGTCAATAAAAGTGGGGAATCCAAAAATAGATCATCACACTGGGGTAAGCAATCAGGGAAGGAGTAGTAGTAGTAGTAGTAGTAGTAGTAGTATTCTAGTTCAAGCCTCCCTACCCACAGAGTACACTGGAAAAAAGAAGGGTCCTAATGAATGCCAAGAGAAACGTGGAACTCATTCACGAGTCAACGTGCATCGGAACAGTAAGTTGGGAAAGAAGAGGAAGAACAGAATAAAGCATCATCAGTAGGACTATGAATATGGAAGGAAGAAAAGTGGGCACAAAAGGCAGGCGTCTCGAAAGCCTAGCTAATGGCTAAGGTACCTATATAATCCCTCTAGAGTGCTGCTCCCCATAACATAGGATGGGTGAACCTAACTAATCCAACCCTATGGTCTATGGCCCAACCTCTGCTTCCAGAGGAGATCAGGGACGAAGAGGAAAAGTACGTTAACTTTCATTAATAAATATGTATGTAGATGCTATAGAAGGAAGTAGAGGAGGAACTAGCACCAGAGCCAGTTTTTAACTAAAATTCAGTCCAGTGCACAGAAAAAACATTTATTTCAATCATTTATGTCTTAATTTAGCTGGCACTTGAAATATGTGAGGGCCTACACAGCATGCAGAGTTACTTAAAAACCTAGCTAGTTTCTTTTTAAGTAAAAAATAAAAAATAACACGAGAGACAAAAAATGACGTATTCTACAGATATTTTAAACATCTGTCCTTATTGTCATTATCACTGATTAAGTCTTAACGTGTTCAAACCGTACTCAGCAAAGAATGAAACAGCTCTAGTTCTTATTAGATGAATAATGTGTAAAAAATTAACAGTAAGAGGTATCTTAAAAACTGATATTTTTAATTTCTACTTACATTTTAGGGATTTGTATTTTATTTTCGTTGTCATCAGGATGTCTGTCGTAGTCCGGCCAAACCCGGGCTGTGGAGTTGACTGTCGTAGCGGTTAGGGAGGAAGGAGTTGGAGGGTTGTGGGGAGGTAGAGTGGAACTGATTCTCTGTCCATTTGGAGACGAGTTGGCAATTGCAATTGTGCGGATATCGGCTCCGGCGATAAGGGCGGTGCTGCCTCCGCCGCCATTGATTTCCTCGTACGTAAAATTCTGAAACAATAGAAAAATGCGGCGTTAATTTTGCAACATAAATACATCACAGCGTCATCTAAACCTCGTCCACAGGTGTAGGGTGGCTAATAAGTAGTTAATTAGTCTAGAGAGACGCGAAACACTGGTACAAAGATGTTCCCAACGCACCAATGAAGCAATTCATCAGATACTGATACAACAGCACAAGCGATCAATTTTTAATACGCCATTCATATTCATCATTCATCAGATACAAGTGCAGGATATACAACACAAACGATCGGGTTTTAATATACCGCTCAAGTTCGTCGCTGGATCAGAAATTTCTACATCACACACCGGCCCCGCCGGTAGAGTGCGTCATTAACACCGCAATACACAGAAAAATCGTAATCATACGAACAAGCCCATTTATTTTACATATGGATGCTGTTTCCACTACAATGGAAACCCCGAGTTTTACCCGGATATTCGTTTCTTCTGGCGATGGCAGCCCTCTATCTCCCATCCATCAAGGGCCGTGCATGGGCAGCAGCATACCGTATTCTCTTCTATTCACGAACGATCACCGAAAGGACGCCAGGCACAATTTAGGTGAGGTGACATTCAGAGGAAACCGCCGATAGATAAGATCGATCACTTAACTCATCGCAGTCTCATTACTGCAGTCATTATCAGAGATAACCTTCGATTATATTTCTTAAAACCCGGAATACATACAAGAACAAAGCCTATAAAACCCTAATTGAGCTAACGGTAATACGTTCTCGACTAACAAAACAAAAAAATAAATAAAAAATAAAATAAATAAATAAAAGAAACCTCATCGGCTCACTAAAAAAGAACCAAAAATTTTAATTGATTAAGCCCAGTACAAAGTCGTAGATACAGAAACGTTGTGAGATAAAACATACTTGAAGCGTAACGAAAGGAATATCGCCATACAGATAAAAAGGGCTGAATTGTTCAAGAACTCTGTCAACGGTAGTCGCATGTGATGTTCAAAAACGAGTACTTAATTACGAAAAATAACTACAATTTCATAACTGAATGATGTATAAAAGGTCATCATTATGTCACCTCGTTTCATGTAGGTAGTTTTACGTAAGCATAGATACGACTACTTTCATCACTTATGAATTATTGTTATTAATATTATATTGGGTAGTTTAAGCCTCAATTTGCTCATCTAAGGTAATAATGCAAAGGAAGCAAAAAAGGGACACACAGTATGCCGACAGAAACGTGGAACCCATGTACGAGAGTGTTCCCAGACAGAATCAACGTTTATGGAAACAGCAAGCCAGAGGAAAGAAGAACAGTGCAGAGTAATCTGAGGATTATGAAAGCGAAAGGAAGATAAGAACACGAAGGAAAGACATCGCGAAGGCCTAGCTGAGGCTAAGGTAATAATTACCAGGTCCCTTGGGGTTGCTGCTTCCATAACAAAGGATGAGCGAACTATCCTGACGAATTAACTTAACGCTATGACTCAGCCTATGCCCTTTAAGGGACATCACTTACATATAAATAAAATCTTAAGGACAAAAGCGACGAGACACATAAAGTTCTACACTTCAATTATCCACAAATCGTAAAGACTTGGTATGCCCGTTTCATTTTCCTGTAATCAAAATACAACTTCACGCTTATTCATGCCTGTACAAGCAAAAGATAGGCCTGTGCCTTTCATTCATCAATACGGTAATACTGACGTGGCATATCTAATATTATCTATATCTCTTAATTAGCAAAATTAAATAGATTCGCTGTGTACCTGGTTCTTTCTATAAGGAGTCTCTATCAAACGACTAAATTCACGTCCATGAAATCAGCGTGAAAAAGATATTTCTTTCGGCTGCGAATGCAGCCACGTAATGTCGTTTGTATATCTTTTTCTTTCCTTCCATTATCAAGAAGTTCAACTTCACGATAATTAAATTAAGAAAAAGACTCCCTGGTATCATACTCAAGGTACGTACCTCATACCTCATCACAAGCTCCCTGGTGCAAACCGAGTAAGTAAGCTCAGTATGGATTCCACAAGGCCTATAACTCACAATATCTATCCACTCGAGGTTGATCATCGAGACGATAACAAAGCATTAGAGGATTTATGATCGCGTACATTTTATTTATGGCAAGATATAGACGGAGAGCATCGGTTGGTAATGTAGCCCCCCACTGAGACAGATCAGTTCGGAGCCCATTAGCTCTCAACTTCAAGTTTGGATGTTGTGGCGCTGCTGTTCCTGCTACAATACAAGCAATTACATGGACCCCTGTCATCAGGCTGCCATGAGTAACAGTGGAGATGGGACAGGAAAAAAAGAAGGTAAAAACAAGAGCAAGCAAGACGCGTTTGATGTAAAATTAGAATAAATTAGTTATTGCTTGGAACCCACATCAAGTGGCCTTCATAGTGTAACGAAGAGGTCCGAAAGGGATAAAATCTAAGGAACAGGCGCAATCAATGGTTTGGGGGTTAAAATTAAAGAAATTCGGTCATTACATGGGATCCAATGTCGACGAATCTTTATGAGCAACAGTGGAAGCTAAAAATACAGGAGCAAGCAGAAAGGTTTTAGGGCAAAATTGGCTGTAAGCTGGTCAACACATGGTCCCTTCTTCCAAGGTGTGCCATGAACACGAGAGAGAATTGATGGAGTAAATCAAGGATATTTGACATAATATTGGAAGAAATTTAGAAGCAAACTCTTCAAAACATGGTTCCATGTTAGAGGTTCGCAATGAAGCGCGCACTGTAGGTATGGTACGGGCAGATGATATTTGACATAAAATTAGAAATAATCTAGTCAAAACTTGGTTCTGCGTTGGAGATTTGCCATGTACCACGCACAGTAGGAAAAACAATAAAACAATCAAGGATATGTGATAAATAATAGGAAAAAAGAAATGATTCTCACATGGATGCTCGTTAGAGGTTTGTAATGAATCAGGTACAGTAAGGAATTGGTGGAAAAGCACACGATAGTTGACGATAAATGAGAAGCAAACCGCGTTTAACAAGGATCCACGTCAGAGGTCCCGTATGAGCCAGGTACAGTTACGGTAAATATTGGTGGAAGAACTATATAGGGTATTTGCTGTAAGATTTTGAATTGACAGATAATCACATGCACGAGGCTCGGCCAAGAGGCGTCATAAGCGAGAATGATATCATGAGTATTGTTATGATATTGAGTAGTTTAAGCCTCTGTTTCCACAACGAAGACACGTTACACAGGAAGAAACGATGTACTATATCGGTAGAAACATGGAACCAATGCAGGAGGCAATTCCCCCACACATGCAGGATCAACGCGCATGGAAACAGCAAGTCTGGAAAGAAGAGGAAGAACAGAGGAAAGTAGCATCAGTAGGAGTATAAATAAAAGCGGAAAGAAGCAAAGTGTGCAAGAAGGAAAGACGTCCCAAAGGCCTAGCCAAGGGTAAATTAACCTATGGTGTCCCGCTGGTTAGCGACGGTGTGAGAGTGGGGACAAATAATAAAAAAAAGCGACGGTGTGAGAGTGGGGACAAATAATAAAAAAAAGTTAAATAAAAGAGCGAGCAAGGGATGCTTGCTGGAAGAGTCGAAGTTATTTTGCTCTTTAACAATCCTCTGTAAAAATTCAGAAGGGAACGGAATTATAAAAAATTTTCCGGTCTTTCCTGCTGATCAGACTAGCGTAGAACTTGGTTGCATAAAAAGTAATTTGACGTACTTGGTATCAAGTTATTAGACGTATTGGGAACTAAGGACACAGAAATCGCGCCTTATTTTGACCCCAGTGTGCCAATATTTCTAAATGCAGCTACATTTATAACAAGCACAACACTGTAATTTTTTTCATACTCCGGGCTTCTTATTCACATTTCATAAAGCCTCATGTATTTCGTGAACAGCGTGTATGATGCTCATCACCGCATACCATCCGTGCTTTACTAAGAGCCAATAACTGCACAGTACGGCTTTCTTTATCACGCCATCATCATCCATTATCAACGTCAAAAACTTTATTCGGTGTCGGCGCAGATTCTTCACTGCAGCCCGACAGCCAACAATATGGAGGTTCTTAGATGCACCAAAGTACAGGCTCTTCTTGTGAAGGTCCGGAAAAACCCTATACTAAAATCCTAATAAATTACCCCAGCTTGACGCTCTAATACGGCGGAGGCCACGTTTTTTCACATATTTCTGGAGTGCAAAACAGAGTCCGTACAACGCTCAAGTACCTACAGAGGCTGGAGGTGGTGCAGAGCCCCAGTCTAGCTAGATCTGTACTGCTTACTTGGACTTACTATAATTACATCCTCCAAGGAGGTTATGTTTTTATCGTGTTTGTCTGTTATCTGTTTGTCTGTCTGTACGTCTCTTCGTCTGTTACTAAGATTACTCAAAAAGTTATGGACGGATCTTTACGAAATTTACAGCTATTGTTAGGCATGTTAACAGTAACAGATGATTAACTTTTGGTAAAAATCCGTTCATCTGTCTATTTGTCTGTTTGCCTATTTTTTCTGAAGGTCATAGCTCGAAAAGTAATGAATTCATTTTCATGAAATTTATATGAGTTGTTAGGTATAATACGAAGAGTTAATGGTCAAATTTTTTTAGTTGATCTGTTAGTTCATTTGTTTGTTGCTATGCTCGTTAGTACAGTAACGTAAAAAGTTATGGATGGTCTTGATGTAATTTACAGGAGTTGTCACTATTGTTAAAAGACATAAATGTTTAAAATTTTGGTGATGATCGGTAAGTCTGTATGTGTTTGACTAATTTTTGTCATAATATTTGTTAGTAGCATAACTCAACTAGAACGCCTCGTGGCATAAGACCATCACTCGCGGAAGGGGCAAATTCAACGAAGTCATGTTTGATGGCCAGCTAATCCTAATTTGTCATATGGATGCTGTGTCCGACAAGGCTAGCTCCACTCTGCCGAACCCGTGCAGATCTCTTAATAATAACATTAAAAATGGCAGGCCTCGTGGCGTCAGACTATCTGTCGCGATGGAGGCAAATTCGACCCGGTGGAGGAAAATTCAACGCCGTCATTTTTTATGGTCAGCTAGGATTAGTTTTTTGGTATGGGTTACATCTAGGTCAACGCACCAAACTCCCTACAAAAAATTATGAATATTGCTCAGCTCCTTCGACCACTTATTGGGTGGACAGACAAATATATACATTTAAATCTTCAACGAAAATATTGTCACCTCTCTCACTTCGTTCGCGGGTGATAAATATCGCCAAAAAGGCAACCCAAATAATAAATTATCCATTATATATCTTTATTGTGTCGAAGTAGACTCATATTGCCCCAACAATATTCTCTGCCTCCCAGATGCTGCTTTACTATTTTTGCTTCCCCTCTCTCACATTGTTCGCGGGTGATAAAAAGTTATGAACGGATCTTTATGAAAATTAAAGGAATTGTTAATATTATCAAAAGACACAAATGATCAGATTTTGGTATTGATACGAAGAAAATCATGGTTTGAATTTTCCTTTACGGTTGCCTTGCTTGGCGGAACTATGCGCTGTCAGAGTGCTCTCTAGTTATAAGCTTCATCCCATCACATCGATAGTATTCAATGGTGGTTAATTTAACCACAGTTCGATGACGCTAATATGTGATTATTCACTTAAGCTTACGGTAAGTAATGCCAACAGGCTTGAGAGGGGCTATCCAAAGTAATTTTATTATAATATATCGAATATCATTATTGTAACACAAGACATAATTGTTATATTTGCAATATCAGTATTATTATACCACCATAAATGGCATATGGGCCTTATTTTTTCAACTAATTAACGCTAAATATAGATCGAGTGTGTTATGTAATATGCACACTTAAGTATATACGTATATATATACAGTTAACTGTTCTCCGCACAGCAGAAAATGTCTTTCGTTGTCATAGCCGTGTGCAAGCAACCAAATGTTGTTACTTGTCCGGTAAGCGGTTAAGAAGTTAAGGTACTTAGCGTGCGACAACACATAGAAGCAAAAAGAACCACTGGGAGGACCGTTGCACATACGTAGCGTCGATCGGCCGTTCGCAATATCTACTAAAAGCAACAAAAACTTGCGAGATCTCGGCTCAAAATTAAACCAAAAAAACGAGAACTTTCTATCCGATTCCTGTTGCTGATCTACTACGCCAGAACTTTTTCTGTAAATAAGTGTCAAGAGTTACAAAGATTAGAAATCAAAATGCATAGGAAATTCAATACCAAACCTAAACATAATATACACCGCCACGTGCCGAATACATACCAACTGTTGCATAACAACGTAAATGAATTTCTTATCGTATGTGAGAGGCTGGATGCTGAATATCAACAAACCTAAATTGAGCAAGCAGGCATTTGCAAACTTCGCACTGTACTGTTTGCAAATATCATATAATGTATTTTCTAGTATTTTGTGTGAAGACATCTTTCATATGAAAGTTGTTTTTCTGCTCACAAATTATGACGTTATCGTGCTTCTGGCTAACAGTAGCTATCCGGTATTGTATTTGAGCTATATTCAAACTTTAAGCTTGCCTTTTATCATACTGATGACACAGAGGGAGTCATGAACGAACGAGAGACATGTATTTAGTATATTTAACAAAACAGGGAACTTCGGAAGGGAGCATCACCGAGAATGGGAACAAGTTTAGAAAGAATAGGGAGAACTGGAAAGAGTAGGGAAAAAATCATAGCTGGCACGAGAGGAAAGGTATTTGGAGTGCCAACGACAAAGTTGATCTGTCGTATCCCCTGGGAGCGCGACTTTGTACATCAGGCGTCGGACAAACCACCAGCTAACATGGCCTATACAATCCAGTATGAAAACCCATGCTACGTATACTAAGGCAGTGGTTCTTATTCTTCTTTGAGATATTGAACCCCACAAGTTCCATGCATGCATGGAACCCTTCATAGTTGGAAAACTAACATGTGCTTTATTTCTGGAAATTCATAACATATATATATATATTGTATACAACTATAGTTATAGTATAGAGTTATTATATAGGTAGATGTTTTTTGAACCAAACCGCCGAAGCCCTGAAATTGACTCACTGAACCCCTGTGGTTCGATCAAGCCCAGGTTAAGAACGACTGTACTCAGGGCATGTTCGACTACAGTGCCAAAATTAAGCCTTCGTAGCAATTGGATTGTCCGGAACTGCAGACCGGAGCTTCGGCCTTTCCACTCTGAATCGCGTTGCATGCGTTAGAAACACTGCGACGGTGCACAGCCCGTTGAAAATCTATTTCGCAGAACATAACTGAGTTTCTGGAAGTTTCAGTCATAACTGATGAAGGGGTTTCAAGTGCCTGAAACTGAATTCAACGGGTCGAAGCCAGCGCACCAGCGTGCAGTTCCGGACAAGTCAAGCTATGAAGTTTTGATTTCGGCGCCCGATCGAACGTGCCTTAATGCTAGTGTAACATTTAGAAAAAATTAAAATAACCTAGGAAATTGATATATAGCCCAAGTGACTAATTTGCGACATGAAACCTCCACAACAGAAATTAGATAAAAAAATATAGCTTGATTTGGAGCGGTCCGTACATGGACCTTCTGCTATATATATGATGTACCATAGGGTAACATGTCTAGTACCCGTCCACCATGCTAGTAGCCGTCCACAATTGGCTTTAAAAATTTCCTGTGTGAAAACCAGCAGTACTAGAGAGCCGTACATAGGCTTAAACTGTGGAGTACTACTTAGCCTACAGTTTAAGCCTATGTACGGCTTTCTAGCACTGCTAGTTTTTACACAGGAAGTTTTGAAAGCCAAGTGGACGGCTACTAGCATGGCGGACGGGTACTAGACAAATTACCCTATATGGTTGATAAACGATAAAGGTATGGTATAGGTGTATAAGACACTCTCAGCATTCCTAAATAAGTAGGTACCAAGCTGTTCTAAGAGAGGAAAGCAGATAGAGTAGGTATACCAAAATAAACGCGAAGCCCAAGCACGATGGCGTACCAACACTGGAACGACGCGCATGGACACAGAAAGTTGGAAAAGAAAAGGATTATTATTATATTCTTTGTTTAAGCCTCCTTACCCAAAGAGTACACTGTGATCCAAAGAGAGGAAGAAAGAAGGGACATGAAGAATGTTAAGAGAAAAAGAACTTGGAACCCATGCACGACATAACGCATGGGAACAGCAAGTCGGGAAAGAAGAGAAGAACAGAACAAAGCATCATCAGTAAGAGTAGGAAGAAGGAAAGAAGTAAAGTGGGCACGAAACACAGACGTCCGGAAGGCTTAGCTAATGACTAAGGTAACCTATACAATCCCCTGGGGGTGCTGCTCCCCATAACATAGGATGGGCTAACCTAATAAATCAAACCTTATGGTCCATGTAAACGATAAAATGATTCAACACAACATGCAAGACTCGTATCTCTCTTCTCGCAAACAACAGAAGTCCCCTATCCTTCAACGGCCTGTTCATTATCATGTAGCTTAGTGATGCATGAACTCCCCTATAGCGCTGAACATTCTCAACACGCGTGAAAGTTAAGTTGAAAAAATCTTTAATAGAAGTGAAAAGACTTCAGTCGCGGGTACGTGAACAATATGGCTGCCGAGAGAACGATTTATCATAGGATCCTATGGTGAAGTGACAGATTAGCGAATCGACAAACGATGGAGGCAGTATGTTGGGATAGGAAAATAATTATTGTTCCATGTGTACTGAAATTAAAAAAAAAGAAAAATGCCGTAAGAAGCTGAAAGCTAAAAATTCTTGTTGTAAATGAATGAGTTAATGCACATAAAAAATATCACTAATTCTCGTGATAACGACCTTCGGTGTTGGAGGTTGTGGGATTTCAGCTGTAATACTTCAGCCAAAATTCAAACAACTTCATGATGATTTTTTTTCTTTCCTAAAATATTTAAGACAGGAAGGAATAAAATCTCACAAAAAATTGCTTAAGAACGTTGTGCATTAAGCTGGCTTTCATTATTTCATTTCAGGAACTGAAAATATATGGTTTGCTGCCATGCATCGTAACAAAATAACGATGACCACAGTCTGATTTCTTTGCGCCCCATAATATACGATTATATCACTGCTGACAGTTCACAACTTTGATAAACCCATGAGATATCTTAGCTAGGTTAATGTGCAAAGGAATAACAATTATTAACAACAAACATTCATTTTGATATTTAATAATAAATTAACCAAGCTTCTGTAGCAATGGATTAATAATCCCAAGCCTTGATATAATACATTTCCGATTGGGTAGCAGCTAAAGATGAGACAGTTTAGGATAGATCACGTACTTATGTCACTGTCAAGTCTAGGGTACCTACATATCTGATTATTCATAAGGCTGATTATTACCTACGATACGGTCTACCTAGCACAAGTACTAAAAAGTTGACTAACTACTTTCCCTTGCTCGTTTAGACTTGTGTGCATATATTTGCTGAAAGGCAATTTGTCAGTTTTTATAATAGTCAATGACAAACCATCGACCAGAAAGCAACGGTAGGTCAAGAGCTATGATGTAGAGAGTGCTGTCACAAGTCGGTGATTAATTGACATTAAGCCTCAGCACGAAGACTTTCTGTTTCCCTGAATTAATAATAAGGTGGCCTGCAATCTCCTAAAGCTCTGTGATGTCTACGGTCGACCACCGATTAACAATGATCTATGATTTGTTCAGTCCATTTGGGGGACCTGTCAATGCCAATTTCCCAAGGCAGATTGTCTTTTATAGCAGGAAAAGGTCGTCAAATTTTGCTACGGCGGAGCGATGCGTTGGGATAAGTCAGTCAAGGAAGGTGAACGACATACAAAAAGGAAGCATGATAGATGCTTACGGTGATAGACATGAAATTCACTCGTAATAATTGTACCACATCGTATTAGGAAGAGCGAACATGTGGTAACCTTCGAATAGATAAACGATATAACTTCAGACTAGTGTAAAATATATATTGATAGCACGTACTAGGCGTCATAAACAATCTAATGCAATTTTAAATCAATATTTAGTACTAGTTAATCCACGGCAGTAGAAGAAGGCAGCTGGTGTGCGATTGAAAAGATACACAGGTAAACAATGTAATATTTGTTGAAGAGAGATTTACAGGGAGAAAAATGTGATGTGTTGAATTGGGTTGATGCTTAGTCTGTATACTTGATTTTGCACTGTATTTAGTCACAGAATATTGAAATTTGTGATAACTTTTTGGCATGACGCATGTAGTTATAATAATGAAAGTTTAATACCAACAATAAGGTTAAAGCAAGATAACAGGACGAGTAATTCAAAAACAAGATGAAAATCGCCACGTTTTTATTATATTTAGTACGAAAGCTGAACTGTATATTTGGTACATCATTAAGAGCAGTAAGGAAATTAGTTAATACACGAAGGGTAACTCTTTCCAGAATCAAGTTAGATGGATATTCGATAGATATGGACCTATAAATGGCGCTACAACGTTTGAGTTACCAGAATTGGAACCTGAGAATAAGATTTGAATATTGACTTTTCTTTCTTTCTTTTTTCTGTTGCTGAGCTGGTTGCGTGGGGTCTGATAACCTTATGGAGTTTCTTCCGTTCTCGCGTCGCCAGTCTGGGGTATTTTTATAATAATAATAATCGTTATGGAAAAATACCTCAGAAAAACATGCATTAACGGGGTATTAAAAGGACTAAGCAGGGAAGCTTCCAAAATTGAAAAAAAAATTGTAATCTACTGTGGAGATTCTAAGGTTGTACCAACGAAGAAGCAATTTCGAACATTGTAAGGCTCAATTACCTATTGATCGAGAAATGAAAAAACACTAAGTATCTGCTAGAAAAATAAGTTGAGGCTGAGCAAATGAAAAACTAAAATAGACGTCGTGAGCACGTCGGGAGCTCCTAGCCTGCAACCCACGAAGTGTTGACGGAGATACACCCGCAAAGAAATGCCAAAAACTCTACATCCTCGCGGTTACTCCACGCGTTGTACTTAAAACCTTCCGCAAAAGGTTCTTATTAGTAGACGGGGAAAAAAGTACTTCAGAGCTAGGGAAGGACCTTCAGGTAGTTTAATAATAAAAATATTCCAGAATAGGGTTTGACTGATCGATCTGATAATCGTTCGGTGCCGCCGCGTTCCCACGCTCGATTGGCTCTCTAATTTAAGTCTACGGGCGTTAATTATAGATTCGCTCACCTGGACCGAGTTAATCATGCCCGCTTAGTTTTATCTCATCCGAAAGTTAATCCTGAGCTGTGAATGCACCAATTTGATTTGAATTTCATGAGTAATCAGCTTGCAATTAACGGCTGCAATTAGGTTTAAAGTACAGAATCCAACGTTCAAGACTGAAGTTCCATACATGTTCAGTCGATGAGGATTAGGTCATCTCGATCCATTCCAGAGAAGTAGGATGTCTACTCGAGTGTGAATGAATTAGCAACGTATTTTTATAGCCCGTAGAGTAACTGGAGGATGTAGTTTTCAGCGTGTGTGTGCGTGTCTGTCCGTCCAGACGTGGCGGGTCGTCTGTTGAACTGAGTTTCGATCACAAGCCTCTGCTCCATTTAGTTTCATTCACAGACTTCTGTTGCACTAAGCTGTGTTCCCAGGCCGGACTTGGTTGGTAGCGGGCTGCGACGTGTTTACAACGTTGGATTTAGCCATCTATGCCCTTCCGTTTTATGGCATTTCCAGGTGACGCTTTTCGAAGCGGCCATCTCCGAGAGAGGAAGAAAGCTGCAAAGTATAGTTTATGCCAGGCGAAATAGGGATTTCATGCATGAGAATATTACGTCGGGGAATTAGAGGAAGGGGAGCAGAAAAAGATCATGGAAGAGGAGTACGAAGATGGAAAAAGCGAAATGGGCGCGAGTGGAAGAACGTCCCAGAAGCTGAGTCGAGAGAAAACTAACTTGGGGGATTCACAGGCAGCGCGACTTCCCAAATACACTAGCGGGGCGAGCCTAGCTAAGCTACTCATACGACCTATACCCAAGTCCGTAATTGATAAGACTCCAGGCTCCGCTAAATAATATAATCGGCTAGCTGATTTGGAATTATCAGCGAATACTCACTTTCATGCTCCATATTTTTTTGGGTGTATCTTTGTACACAAATTTACCCCTCTTCACGTTGAATTAATGTCAGCAGATCAGTCAGCGTGCCTCACATCTAGCTTTATTTAACAAAATTGCAATAAACTTACGACAGGCCAAGAATTTCTGAACCCCGTCGTACGTGGGACCCAGAAACTCTATGCACTTTTTGTGCTTTCGCTAATAGCAAACAACTCTGGTTCCGTGCAGTCCGTCCGAAGTATTAGTAAAAGAAAAATGCCTGAGGAACGACCACACTGGGTCCCGGACCCGCCGCTGTTGCTAGAAGCTTTTAGCATGGGATCACAATCATTAAGTCATCTGTTCCGCTACGATGTGTGAGCGAGTTCTTTTGATAAAGAGGCTTCACAATTTCAGATAATATAGAGGCGCCCGGCAAATTGCAATACCAAAAGTGTATTGATGGTAACTAAAAGTCACTTCTAAAGCTTTAACTAGCAACATTAGCGGCACTTCCAGGGTGGTTTGCATGCAAATTTTTTGAACGCTGCGAGCGCTATCAACGGGTGGAACGCCGCGCTGGCAACACAGATATTTAAATCTTTTCCCATGAATAAATTGAAGGGTGGCAGCTCGATATAGGTAATAAGCTTTCAATAGCGGCTAAAAGCGACGGATAAAGCGGTGAGTCAACTTTTCACGCACAGTAGTTGGATAATCTGATACTGAGTAGTCTCCGTTTCCACAACATAGACGATCTAACTATGGGAAGAATAGAAGATATGCAACATGACTACACAGAAACGTGGAACCCATGCACGAGGGTGTTTGCGCACAAGATCAACGCGCATGGGCACAGCAAGTTGAGATAGAAGAGGAAGAACAGCTGTAAAGAACCATCTGTAGGAGTATGAGAGTGGAAGGAAACAAGGTGGGCACGAGGGAAAGACGTCCCAAAGGCTAAGGTAACCCACGCCGCCTCTCGTGGGTCGCTGCTCTTCTCGACATAGGATGGGCGAATCTAACTAACATAACTTGGTGGCCTATGGCCCATCCTATGCTCCCCCCCCCCCCTGAGGAAAAAAAGAAGATCGTTATGAATATAATTGTCAGAAAATATCATTTGGAAGTAACTTAAATACCTAGCAACGAGATTTTGAAATTCATACTTCGATTTTTAATTAATACCAGTTGAACCCATCGATAGTAAATAAACATTTCTTTGTGAGAAATAACTATGCTTAATTAAACCCATTCGAATTCCCAGGATATCAGTTATATGGTCTTTAGAAACTACACCGTACCAGACAAAAGCTCGGTAACATAACGAAAAGCGGTAAAAACTGAAAACTTACCCCGACTTATGATTAAAAGACCTAGATGCAGCAGAACCCAGGGTTGGCGTTGGCATTAAATGTCTTAAAGAACTTGTTACTAAATCCGTCAAACAGTTGTGAAGAGAAAGTGAAAATGTAAGTGTAGAATAAAACAAGAATGGTAAGCTGTGGTTACAGTATCTACTATCTATAGGCATCCGTTTGAGGGCCTTCATGCACAGAAATATGTAATTAAACTTGCAAGACGCTTTCTTTTCCGACAACAACTAGATAGGTAGGTACTATAGCCAGACTGAAAGTTGTTTATCCAAACGCATTACTGCAAATTTGATAAGAGCGTAACATGTTTATGTGTTGGAGAAAACAAGTCTTTAATGTAATGACGCGGTTTCTGCCTATAACAGGGATGAAGGCAGATGCTGGGAAACGCAAACGACAGCTATTATAAGATACCGCTCCATTAGCGTAGAAAAGTGTCCAGCATCTCATAAAAATATGGTTATGAGAGATCAACCACAGCTTGTTGACGACAGGAACACGCGGAGCATTGGAAGGACTTCTTTACGACGCAATCAAAG
>LQNS02277097.1:40605011-40625212 GCA_001587735.2 Parhyale hawaiensis | reverse complement strand
CCCGCCACAATATGCCCCTGAGGGCCGATTTTGACCAAACTTACAGAGATTGTTAGGTATGTTGGAAGGAACAGATGATTAACTTTTGGTGAAGATCCGTCCATCCGTTTATTTGTTTGTTTGTCATCCTCATTTTTCTCAAAGCCATAACTCGAAAAGTCATGAACGGATTTCTACGAAACTTACATGAGTTGTTGGGTATATCACGAACAGTGAATGACCAAATTTTTGTAATGATCCGTGAGTTCGTTTTTAACTGCTTTTGATTTTATGCTTGTTAGCACAATAACTCAAAATATAATGAATGGATCTTTATGAAATTTATAGCAGTTGTTCGTAATGTTAAAAGACATGAATGATTAAATTTTGGTGTAGATCGGTTGGTTCGCTGTATGTTTGACTCATGTTTGTCATAATGTTTGTTAGCAGCCTAACTCAATAAGTTATGAAAGTATCTAAAAAAAAAAAAATTACTGAATCTGTTAACACTGTTGAAGGGCACAAATGATTAGGTTTTGGTGTTGATAAAAAGAAAATCATGGTCTTAGAACAATATTATTTTTTTCGCAACCGTTGCCTAGCTTGGCGGAGGTAAGCGCTCTCAGAGTGCTCTAGTTGTTATAATAAAAATCATTGCTCGTATTATTATTTTACTAGTTTACCTTGCAACTGTATCCACCGAGGTGGTCGGTGATTATCTCTTTTATGACAAGTTAAGAAGATAAATAACTTATTTTGGCATTTTGCCGTATCAATTCGACCAGTGCGACAAGTGAGCTATAGCTGAGGCCAGCAAACGAAGGACAAGCCTGCATAAAAATTGTGTTTGGTGGGAATGAGATCAATTACACTCACACATTGGTACCATTAAGGCGAAAGGTTCAGTAAATGAATGAGGATGAAATGGAATTTTAAAATTTTGTTCTCTTAAAAGACGGCGATAGACGTAAATACCTACGGTTATTTATAGTTGTGCTCTCATTTTTTTCTCATACGTAGGTACTTTTCTAGCAAAATACAACAACGACACATTCTATTACACTTAATAATTTGCCCAGCACCCTCTCACCCCAGTGCCAACTCAAAAATTTGAAGAAGGTAATAGCAAAATATGTCAAAAAATTTGAATGCCTTCTGTTAATGAATGAAAATAGGGACGTTTGGAGGGTTACGCGTTTTTAGGGTAATTTCCTTCCGTTATTTGAAAAATATTAACCGTAAACGATTACGTAAAATTTTTACTTGTTAGTAGCAATAGCCTTACTTATTGGAAACGTCGTCTTGGAAGAAAAGAAGCCGAGTGTAAATTTGATATGAAATGACCAACAAACATTTAACCTAACGTTTAATACTTAACTAATACGCCAATTCATAAGAAGCGACTTACTCCTAAGCAACAGAAAAAGTATTCTACACACAAGAAAACGATATTTTAATAAGTTTCATATACAGAGCTCATGTCCTCAAAATAGTACCTTCCTCATATAATAAAATAAAATAAAAATATTTATTAGAACGACGTTGCATTTCCTTCCCATTTATTTACGATGCCCAATAAATTTAATGATTTACAATGCAATCATTAAGAAAAAAAAAAAAAAAACTAGTGACAATTATCTCATGGACATCTTTGAGTAAAGAAGTGACAGGTGAGTGCTTTTTAACTGCGATAATATTTATTACTGCTTGGGCGGTAAAAAAATAGAATGAAAATACGACTGCTTCTGGACATACCGGTTAGTGGCCAAAAAAGTTCTATTGAATTACCACGTCAGGGTTTCCAACTGGGTGTATAGTACAGATGACAGAAAAATAACGAAGAAAATTAAATGCCTTCACGGCGTAATTTAAACTGATTGCCACGTTTCTATCTAAATAATTTATCTGAAATATCATCAGGATTCGAATACGTTTCTTCATGTTTCAAAAATAAATAGTCTATTGCATGATAGTATTTCAGGTTTGCTTAATGGAAAATTGATCCACTGAAATGCGTAGCTATCATTATCTGTATTCTATTGTACGTCTTCTCGGTATCATGCGCACAAATCTTGTTACCGGCCGCCTTCAATGATGTAATAACACTCCCACGACAGGAGAATCTATTGAAGAAATAACATAGCGCGAGCCTTTACAGCACTGATAAATTTTTAGACCCAATTTAATGACGAGTGTAATCTAATGAAGAATTTAAAATTCATCTAATTTCAGAGCGAAAATATTCCCCCTAACAGAATTTCAGGCGGTCCAAAAACTAGCATCGTAAATCAGCTTTTTGGAGGACAAAAAAAAAAAAAAAAAAATTGGCATAGAGTCTAGACGAGGGGTGGGCAAACTTCTCGACTCAGGGGCCATATTAAAAATTGACAGCCGGGCCGGGCTAAAACCCGAAGCAATAACATCAAACAAACAGATGGGTTCAAGCACGGCTCTCTGGAATTAAAAAAAATATATATATATATAACATTTTTGCTGCAGAAATACAATTCTAGAATAAATATTACGATAATCTCTTACAATCGCTTAATATACCAGAGAACCCAAAATCTTTGGCGTGCCGGATTAAAAAGACAAATGGATCTGTTGTGGCCCACGGGTTGTCGTTTGCCCACCCCTGGTCTAGACACTAAAATAAAACCAAACTTTGGAGTGGATCTACTATAGGGCCCTCAAATTGGTCTTGCTAGGGACAACGTTCTGTAACAACGGTGTAAATATTAACTTATATTTAACTGGGCTTTCAGAAACAGATAATATTCCTAAGAGAATCTATTCCATTAATGATACGTATTGCTGTCAGTGTTGCCTCTCAGAAATTAAAGCATTGGCATCTGATACATTATTATGTAGTCGTTGCAGTGGAGAGTGCGCGTTCACGGGAGGTCGCTAGCTTAGACCTATAAGGAAAAATTGAACAGCGATGTCTCGTAGAAAGGACATAATTTAAAACGCCCGGTAGGAAGGGCCCTGGTCCATACAGTGTTAGTATTTTCCAACGTATTAGTTAAAGATTTAGTACACCGACACGGTACGTTAGAATAGGCAATGGCGTCAAAGAAAATGGTGAGCCAAGCAATGAATGATGAGGAAGGAGACAAGTTGGAAAAGAAGAGAAAGAACAAAATGAAAGTCGTCAGCATAAAAAGAGCGCAAAAGAAGGCAACAGTCACCATAAAATAAAAAAAAACCATAGGCCTATAGTAGAGAAACTAATGGAAACTGCCGCTTGGATCCCATTATTACAAGCTATAATATAATCAGATACCACTCGCATAATAAAATCTAGAAGGGAAAGCAATGTGCTTTACAATACAGACGTACCATAACACGAGATCTTTCGTATAAGTTTCTATTTTTTTTTTTGGAAATTAATATATCTGGGTTTAGTACCTACGTCTAAGGGGCACACTAGAACTCGAAATACGTCGTGACAAGTTGAATAATTCACAAAATAAAGAAGATTAGTCGGGTTTGTAAGTTCAAGGAGTTAAATTCACGTAAAGTGCAGGTACTTGCACTGCAGTAAATTTTTAACGTAATCCAAAAATAAAATACAGAATTGAACGAACTGCCTATTCTTCAATCAATGACCGCATCGATAGCAGTCACTACGCATCTGCTTCATTTTATCAATGCGTCAAGGAATATTCTGTAATTCATAATTGCCTCATCACCCCACAACAGTCACCTAGACTACTTTAAGGCCCAAACTACTGACAAATTATAAGAGCAGTCTCACCCCCCGCAACATCGGTAAATAAAATACATCTGTCGGCTGCCGCAAAACTGAAGTTCATATATATTCATCGGTCCAGATTTGAAGTCCGTAAGTCGGATGCCGCAAAACTGAAGTTCATATTCATCGGACCAGATTTGAAGTCCGTTAGTCGGATGCCACAAAACTGAAGTTCATATTCATCGGTCCAGATTTGAAGTCCGAAAGTCGGATGCCCCAAAACTGAAGTTCATATTCATCGGACCAGATTTGAAGTCCGTTAGTCGGATGCCACAAAACTGAAGTTCATATTCATCGGTCCAGATTTGAAGTCCGAAAGTCGGATGCCGCAAAACTGAAGTTCATATTCATCGGACCAGATTTGAAGTCCGTTAGTCGGATGCCACAAAACGGAAGTTCATATTCATCGGTCCAGATTTGAAGTCCGTAAGTCGGATGCCGCAAAACTGAAGTTCATATTCATCGGTCCAGATTTGCCGTCCGTAAGTCGGATGCCACAAAACTGAAGTTCATATTCATCGGTCCAGATTTGAAGTCCGTAAGTCGGATGCCCCAAAACTGAAGTTCATATTCATCGGTCCAGATTGGCCATAAATGCGCGCCGCGAAGGCGTCCCGTCCCGTGCAGCGGCCGGTTCAAGTTTTTATTCGTTTATTGCTGGGTATTAGTCGTCATTTGGGGTTAATTATGGGCGAAAACGGTTACCCGCTCGGTGTTTCAATGCCGTCATTAGGTTCGATAGGAGCACCTCTCTCCCTGTCATTATCGGCGGGGGTTTGCAGCAGACGCAGCATCACTTTATGTTATCTTTGGGCCGCAACGACTTCCTAAAAAGATAAGTGACCAAATCGACCCAAGCTTTATGAAATTCATCTCGAAAAGCTAAAATATTTAAAGTTAACCCGACCACATTAGCTCTAACGAGCCCAGGCAATATCAGTTTGTTTTGATGGTATATAAATGCATTATTATTATTAAACTTGTAGTTTACGCCTGCACTATTATATTCTTAGCAGCGAAAAAACTTTCACGGAGTGGTAGCACACACCGGGATAAAATCAGTTATAGTCAGAAAGTTGAAGCCTCCGTTTCCGAGCAGAACGATATCACAGAGGGAAGAACAAAGGACATATACATTTACCTAGCATGTCGATAGATATGGGGAACCCAAGCACGAAGGTGTTCTCACACAGGACCGAAGAGCATGGGAACAGCAAGTCGGGAAAGAAGAGGAAGAACAGAATAAAGCATGAGCAAGTAGGAGCATGAAATCGGGAAGGAAGTAAAGTGGGCACGAAAGACAGACGTTCCGAACCTAGCTATTGGCAAAGGTAACCTACACGAGCCCCCCCCCCCCTTTCCTGGGATTGCCGGTCCCCATAACATACGATGGGCGAACCTAGCTAACCTAACCCTATGGTCCATCCTGTGCCCTCTGAGGAGCCTGGGTAAAATTGGGTTAACGCATTAAGTAAACCATTTTTATTTTTCGCGTTGGAATAACTCTTTTAATACCGTCCGAAAAAATGCGAGTAAGAGTTTTTACATGAAACCTAAATTTTTATAGGAGTAGCACATTTTAACCTAGTGGTGTCTGACTGCCATCATATAAAACTTACGTCAGGAAGAAAAGTAACCAGAAACTGACGTTTGAAATTTGTTACGCTATCGGTTCTAGCGTGAAGCAAAATAATTTTTGATCGGTAAACTTCGCACGTACAATTAATTTAAGAAACCTAAATTTTTTCACTTCTGCATTTGCGATATATAACATGCAGGCAGCGGTAAACACTTTAAATGCTACCTACGATATTGCATGGAAAGAAGGAAAAGGAAGGGTCGCGTAGTATGTCGATCGAAACGTGAAACCCGTCCACGACGGTGTTCACCATTCGCTCATGGCATGGGAAGTAGAGTAGGTCGGGTAAGCAGAGCAACACAAGATACCTATATAATGGAAGAGAGTTAAGTGGGCAAGGGAACTAAATACAAAAGTGTGAAGTTAACGTAATCTACTGGGTTTTCTCGGGCCTAACTCCCAGTGACATATATAGGATGGGTGATCATAATTTGCTAACTCATCCTTGTGGTCGTGCTCCACCACATGTCAACTTGTGGGCAGTGCGTCAAGTTTTGTTTTAAGGACATTCGGGCGTAAATCAAATGCAATTTTTTATGCTACAGATTGCATTTTATACTGCGAGTTTAACAAATTGTGAGTACAAAATGCTCTTCATGTCAGTAACTTTTGAAGTTTCATGAAAGCTCGCAAAAGCAAAAAAAAAAATAATTATCATTATACTCTTTAGTCTGTGCCTCCCTAGGAACTGAAACTCTTCAAGCGAGGAAAGGAAGAAACATGTAATAAGTCCACTAAATAAGGAAGCCTCCCTACGGAGGAATAGAGCACGTGGGTGCAAGTAAAATGACGAGGAAGAACAGACCAAAAATCACCATATTTACGTAGAGGTAAACAAAGGAAGCACAGTGATAACGGGAAGATGGTCCGAAGATCCAAGTGCTTATGGAAGTGCGACTCCCCATATGATAGGATGGGTTCGCAAAGAGTAAATGCGATCAAGAACTTAGATGTAATATTTCAAAACTTGGGGAAACTTAAAAATTTCTACGTTCCAGCTACAGTTATTCAAAATGTGGATAGTAAAATTTTTTCAAGGGAAAAGAGAAATGATAATCATGCATGACATAGAAAGTATACCTATTGTATATTCTATCACCAACATCAAACACGTTTCACATCCAAATTAACATTTACAGGAACACGTTAAGAATTATAATGTCAAAACGGCAGTGCATTTGAATAGAAGAAAAGCGCAATGCTTAATAGCAGATATTATTTCAAATTTTTATAGAGGGAGATACAGCAATTTTCAAAAGTAATACAAAGAATACAGGACATATTACGAACAAAATGACTTCAATAGTCGATAAAACCGGCCCTCTACACATCCAAGAAACAAGTATTGATTTTCTCATTGGGATAGAGCACTTCAGCGAGCTCTACTTCCTCTGCACATTCGACAATAACATAACGATATCACTATGCTGAACATCCTTCATTTTATGCCTTGCTGTGCTTGGACGTATTCTCTTGCGTGCTAATTTTGCGACATACTTCAATATGAACCTTCAGCCACTTTATACGTAAACTAATTTTCCTGGTTGATAGATCTGAGGTACATTTTGGTGTCTATCCTCATTTTTTTCTGCAAGCGGACTAACTCTTCCGGTGAAGACCTGAGTTACATTTTGGCATCAACCTTCATATCTTTTTGCAAGGTGACTAATTCTTTTGGTTAAGAGTCTGCGATGAATTGAGACTGGCCGAGGCTTCACAACAACGATATTTTATAGCGTATTCTACATATATAAACATATACATCATACATCAACCATATACCTATCAGCAAGTGAACTAATTCTGGCTGGCAGTACCGCAATACAGTGAGACTGCGATAAGTTACGAACTAAATATCTCATGCCGTACTCAACATCAAAATATACAGTTCTTTTTAAAACAGGCCTAACTCTCCCCTGCTGTGAGCCTTGCAGTGCAATTCGATGTGTTCATGCATGCTAAAATTGCGTGGAGGTTTTGCAGGAGGCTCCTCAATCATTGCCCAAATGGGGAAACTGCGAGAAAAAACTCCCACGCAATGGGCTCCTTCAGGCCACGCACTTCTTCCGTGAACGCGCAGTCAGAGAAGAAGAGTAGAAAATAATCTCAGTGCATAATAATCCAGTTTGTTGGTTGGTTGCTGCTATGTTTGGTTGGTCTCTCCGTCCCCTATGTTAGCGGTAGCACAAATAATGAATCGCACTTCCAGCAGCAACACGTAATTTCTCTGGGTGAATGATGCACGATGAATAGAAACCAGAGGATGGAAATGGGAATGATATTCTACAGAGCAGAACATCGAAGAAGAGCTCGAACGCGGAAGTTTTGTAGAAGTAATTATTTTCAGCAGTCATTTCATTATGGCGCAGGCCACAGTGGTTATATACATTTTTCAAATTCAACGGCTTCTATCTGTAGCTGGATTGTGGGCTACGGTAGACCGTTGAGTAAGATTTTCTGCAGCTGTCGTTGATCGGCTGACGATTCTTTAAAGAACGAAAACTGACTGTTCATCACAGTACAGCCAACGCAAGTGGCCCATGCGAGAAATTTTTGGAATAGGGAACTAATGCTGGATACATTGTTTAGCGACTGAAATGGACTGCTGGCAATCAATTTCCCGATCATTAAATCCGTGGGTAACTTGGCGAGCAAAGCATGAAAGTTGAATCTAATTTTTCGCACAGTCGGCATTGGGTGACAGAGTAGGTATACAAAAGCGGGCAGTTTCCTAAAGCTCATTGATCAACATTATCGGTGACTGAAGATAATAATGTTTAATTAAGTACGCAGTCATTTATTTCATTACTGATGCTGATCGAAACGAATTTTGAGAGCGTACCAACACGTTCATTGATTTATTTAAGTTGCTGGTGATAATGGAGAATCTACCCATAGCGAAATGAAAAAAAATCAGTGGTCAAGGTTCCTGGATTCCCACTGTCTGTTCTCGAGAAGTTTGCATGTGGCAGGAGAAGCAACGGTCATGAACCTTCTTGGAATATGGACATCGATCCAGGCAACTCAGTCTGCGCAGAAAATAAAATTCTTGGAATGTTGACGCCGCGAAAGGTAAAATTCTGAGAATATCGACGTTGTAGTTAGGGAATTCCAATCCTCTAAATGCATAACTAAGACCATTCAAAGCTGCCGAGTCTTACCATTTTGGGCAGAGTACCATTTGTAATTTCAGGGTCTATACATACAAACAGTTACGAAGATTCTGTAGAAAAATGAATAAATGATTTATGATATCAAACCGACATTAAATTTGTTACGCTTATCTGTGCATCTTAATATTTATCACCGGACAGACGGATGGGCTAGTGATCCTCTTAGCACGTTAGAACGAACCTATTTTGTCTATTTGTTTGCCGCAAATAAAACTCAAAAAGTCATTGACGGATCTTTGCGAAATTTACAGGGACTATTAGGCATGATAGGAGCAACAGATGATTAACTTTTAGTGAAGATCCATTCCACCGTTTGTTAGTTTGTCACCCTCTTTTTTCTTTGTACCGTGACTCAAAAATTTATGGAACGATCTTCATGAAATTTGCACTACTAGTTAGGAACGTTACGAAAAGCAAATGACCAAGCTTTGTGATGATCTGTTTGTCCGCTTGTTTGTCTTTGTGTTTATCGGCCACATAATCCAGAAAGTTAGGAACGGATCTTTATGAAATTTACATGAATTGTAAGAAATGTTGAAAAGACACTAATGAAGAAATTTTGGTTAATGATCGGTTCTTCAGTTTGACTGTCTGACTAATGTTTGTCACAATGTTGGCTTGAACATAATTCAAAACGTTATGGACGGATATTCATGAAATTTGTAAGAACTGTTATTGATATCAGAAGGTACAAACGATAAAATTTTAGTGATGATGAGAAAGAAATCCTGGTTCCAAGAGCAGTTTGATGTTTTAGTTACACTGTATTGCTTGGCGGAGGTATGCGCTCTCAGAATGCTCTATTTGATAAAGTTATCAACTGATTTTCGTTTGATTGTAATTATATGATTGTCAATTTGCTTGCCGTACGTCACAAACGTAAATGGTTTTAGATAACTTCCGCTTTCCACCCAAAAGTCAATACTAGTGGAAAAAATTCAAATCTTAAACACCTCAATTTACGGCAGCTGCAACTTGAGTTTTTTTTTACCACAATCAAGTCCGCATAATAAACAATTCTGGCAGAACCTGCCGGTTTAAATTGGAGAGGAGGAGGTTGCGTTAAAAGTAATGCCACTACTTGCTGTAAAGCCATGAGACTGAAGTTACTTGAACGCAAAGAGGACACTTTCACAAATTCTTCCAAAGAAGTTAGGGAGATAAGGAGGGTAATTATCTCGAGCTCCTTTAGTTATTTGCGATGTTAAGTCGAGGAGATGGACGGCTCAAACGTACGCCAATGATCTGTTCCGTTAACCTAACTTGACGCAACCAGAATCGGGCCGACGAGAAACGCGGTGGTGTTTTTTTTTTATCGAGAGCCAACGAAGAAAATTTGCAGAACTCGAGGTAATGAGGGTCTGAAGTGAAGCATGTCCAATTTGATAACTGCGGCGATCCTTCTATCATCGAAGTTGGAATATTAATTGAGGTGTTCAGTCCGGTGACAACCCAGCATGAAATATGTGTGCAGAAATGCATTTAGTTAAAGATGGAAGGTGGAGATACGTAGCTGCGATAAGACCTTAGAAGGACACGCTATTGGTTGGCTAGTTGACCGAAACGTTAACTTAAGTTTGATTACAAAATTTCCAGCACGCAAACTGGCGTAAATTTGGAGATAAACTAGCATGGAAGAGCCTATATGCACAAGAAGTCAATTAGTCAAACAATAAAAGGAGATATTGGTGATAACAGGCATGAGTGAAACAGTGCTGAATTGGTAATTAAAATATAGCTACAGGATGTAGCTACCTATATATGTAATAAGTTCAATACATTTTCAATGACTCAGAAAATTAGGCCTAACGTATCTTAACCCTTCAGAGCCTACTATACACATTAGTTGACTCTACATGTAGTGTGATTCGTACGAAAAGTGATATTTAATTCACTAAAGGGTTAAAATGAGGAGAAATACAAAATAGTGCCAGTATGATGATTGTACCAAACCCGTATAAAATACGCAGAGAGCTATACATTGGGTAACTAAGGAAGAAAAAAAAATCTACAGCAACTTTTTTTGTCTTAGATTCATCTTCAAGTTATGATAAGTTATGAAGAATATGTTATAAAGGATTATTAAATAGTATAATAAATCGTTACTAGAAGAATGGGAAGCTAACAGAACTAACATTTGTGAATACCCCAGTTTATTCTCTTGTTCTGTATGACTGAAACAACGGATTTGCACTGTCTACTTGCATGGCGACACATCCAGAGTCTCGCAGTCAGTAAATGAGGTAGCTACTCGGGCAATGGGAACGGCACCATATCTTCATCATCAAATAGTAACACACCAACGGTGCTACACAGCAAGCGGAATACCACGTCATTGCAGAGGGAAGCAATTTTCTCTCTAAAAAATCAATAATACATCGACGGTCCGTCATGTATAGCTGGGAAAGAATCCGAACCGGTGTTAGAGCAAACGTATCCGGATGAATTCAGCAGCTCGAGTTTTCCGTACGGCCGTACTCAATGCACCGGGAAATCAAACAAATCGCATCGGCAACACATCGACGGTACTTCAAAGCAAGCGAAGTAGTCTGCAACTGCATATAGGAAAGTTAGTTAGCATTATAATTCTGCCTGTCCCTCCCTTAGTTAGTTAGTTACTTAGCATGACTGTGGCGCTTTCATTAGTATGAGATAGGGGGAAAATTAGGGCATACTTTAGGTATCGTTGATATGACCTGGGAAGGGATCAAAATAGGAGTAAGAGTCGGGTTCAAATTTAGGCTGCTACTGCAGTCTTTAGGTAGAAAATTCACTGCCAGGCTTGTGACATTTTTCAACCTTTGTATGCATGATAGAGTCCGAGGGTAACATAATTGAGGAACAATTCTTTTGTTCTGTAGACCTACCACAGGTTTCTTCAGTATTAGATAGAGGTTATTTAGGATGGTACTGGTCTGAGCTATCACTGAAGAACATCGCTTTTATTTTGCGAAACTTCCACAGATCCCAGCAAACTTTTATAATATTAGCAACAAACCGGTGGTATGACATTGCTAGCGAAGAATCCGGTAATCAGTAAAAGGATCGCCTACCTAATCACAACTCACCTAAGAGCCCAGAATTGACGGACCCGAAATTGAAAAAATAGGTGGTTAGGAAAACCAGACCTGCCCTCATCTAACCTACCCGAAGGGTGCTATTTCGTCTGACCCGAAAATAGTTCGGGTAACGAAGATATACGGCCTAAAGCGTGGGGTCATTGGGTACGTGTAATTTTTAGGTGAGTGGTGAGGTAACCAGTGGCAAGCGATCCTATCGTCATCAAATTAGCAACACATCGACGATCCCACACAGCAAGCAAGAGAGTAGGTACCTACCCGGCGCACTGGGAAAGGCCTGAAACAAGTTAGGCAAAAAGTCTACATGAAAAAAAGGGCTCGCGTGCAGGCCATTCTCCGGTAATTCTAAAGGAATCATCTGATTACAGAGGGTGCGTGTGGTGTGGTCAGGAAGGCCTTGTGGGCCATGCATGTATAGAAGGTTCACTCAACTTTTCTCGATATTACCTTTAAATAAAAAAAATATTGAAAACACGGGAATTTCTCGGACAGTGTATGCAGTGTCTATAGTAGTAGGTAATTCTTCAGCAAGTCGGCTGAAAGGTTAGTACACCATAAGAAGGAAATATATGTAAAACACATATAGCATGGTGAAAACGTTCATATTTCGAGCAAGTACGCAGACAGCTTATTAGGTTAGTAACTTGTATTATAGTGCCTTATCAATCTAAAAAAAAAGTTGTAGCAAAACACATGTGGCGAGGTAAATAAAAAATAAAATTTTGAACAAGTCATCATTGAGACCACTCAATTCATCTTGGTGCTAGCTACTTACCTCAGGAGAAAATATAATGGTTTCAAAACACATGCAGTGTGGCGAAGGTAAACATAGTTTTTTACTGTAGAAACTGAATGTAAAAGAGGCGATATAGATGCAACCAGCATATACCATATACTGACAGTCATATTCAGACCACTTTTTAAGTTTGATTGAACTGTCCTTGGGCACCAAAAGCAGAGGCCTTCACCCGGTATTGCACGGGTGAAAAGTGGACACATAAGATTGACGTGCCGAAGACCTAGCAAAGGATAAGGTACGTACCTAACGGTCATTGGCAAACCAAGCAACCAAAACCTATGGTCTATATACGGCCCATCCTATGCTCCTGAGGGGTACCTTTTGATGAAAAATAAGGTACAACACTTTTGAGCGTAACACTGAACTGTATGACTTAATTAATCATACATTACCGGTAGGAATAACACAATATTGGCTACATATCATATATGACAAACTGTGCAGAGACGGGTTAAAATTGAAACGCAATTACTGACAAACTCGGCCTTCAGACTTGGAATCACAATGAGGAATTTATGTACGTTCAAGTGAGACAAACCTAGTGAAAGAAACCTTGTCCGGTGTTATTTTAAGTAGCCTATTACCTATGTAATAGTTACTGCTGAGCCACAAAATAAGCTGCAGCTTTAATCTGCTACATAGATTGTGCCTATCAGCTACAGTCATCAAACAACCTTAAAAATTCAAAAGATCGTTTGCATAAAAAAAGCCTCAGCAGGCGATGGTGCATTCGGGAGGTTCCAATCTTGTCTGCGTGTGACCCATCAAATGGAGAGTTTGTTGCCTGGAAGGAGGTCTTAAATTCAACACCATGCTTTTATAAGGGTCAGTCATCTTGTCGAGCTGCCTACATGGTTTAAATTATTGTTTATTGCCAGAGTTTAAACTCTGCAGGAAAAGGCTGAGGATGAACAGCTAACACATTCTAAGCCGCATTCACATTTTAGTTTCGTTACCATTATGAAATCTGCATAAGCTTTAACAAGTTGAGCACGATCGAAGGCCTTTCAGTTTCATTTGCTGAAGGTAATATTCAGCTGCTGCAACGTAACGGCCAAGAGAAGTAGCCTACATGGATTCTTTTTTAACTAAACGCCCACTGTATCCCCACTGACAACTAATACGCTCTGAGTATAAAATAGAAATTATGCTACACATGTTGCAAAAAAATTAGTGATGAAAATTTTTAGGTTATTCACGAAGCTTCGTCGCATTTCAGTTTAAAATTGTAAAATAGGGTAAAGCAATATAAGCAAATCAGCATGCGGCAGCATGCGTATAGTTAGTAAAAAAAATTATTTTAACGAATAACATAAAACAGATAAAAAATTTAAAACTTTCAAATGGTGAAAAACTTAAAAAAAAAGACAAAGGGGAAATACAGTTGCAGAAACTCTACACTAATACAAGGTAACATGTATTCGACATAGCTACTCGTATGAGTCACGACGTAGTCCAGGGTGAAACATGTAAAACTGTAGATACTGCCGGTTATAAAGTAACATCCAGAAAAAGATTAAACATAACGTAATCCAACAGAAAAAATTACTAAAAAACGTCACGCTGTAATCCTGAGTTCGATTAGTAACCCTAAGAAAAAAAAAACACATGAAAGCCACACCGTTAGTCTGAACATAACAGTTAATCTAACACAAAGGTTATACCCTCTAAAGCCACATCGTAATCTTATGTTATCCGCTAAAACCATAATCTAACCATTAGTGAAATACATAAGCATTCAGAAGCACTCTACTTCACTGTGTACCGGCTGTCAATTTTTCTTGACATTTTTTCTAGTTATTCCTACAAAAAAAAAAAAATATTCATGTAGCGACTTAGGATTGAGGTAGCACGTAAACCTTTAATACCACACTAATTCATTCAGATGTCATCCACTAAAGCCACAATACATTCCCACGCACTGTACGCGTCCATTCACAAGTCATTCAAGCGCTGGTTCAAACGCGAGTCAAGTGAACGTGTTTCTATTACTATGTTCCTAGATGTAAGCCTAAGATAGAAAGAGAGGTGGGACATGTAATATGTCGATAAAAACGTGGAACCCATGCACGAGCATGTTCCCACCCAGAATCGACGTGCTTGCGTGAACAGAAAATTGGGAAAGAAGAGGTAGAACAGTGGGTACGGCAGATAGATGTTCTGAAGGCCAAACTAAGGCTACACTAACCAATTAAGTTCCCCTGTAGTGCCCCTTCTTTATAAGAAAGGTGGGCTAACCTAATCGAATGAACGGGTTTTGCATGTCACCTCAGCACCCGAATGCGTTTCTGTGTTCCTTAATATTGCGGAAAAATGCACAGCATTTCGTGCTCTAATTCATTTGCCAGAGTTTAAGAGACATCCGAATCTTTTCCACTGGACTTGCAAAGCAAACTGACTAATTGATGGCAAAAATTTATATAATTTTTCTGATAGATAGTATGTATAGGAGTATATTTACAAGGACCAAACCCTGTGACGATTTGCTGAGACAAGCTCATTTGCTTGCCGTGACTCTACTACATATATAGACGAAATAATTTATTAGCCAGCCATTGAAAACGCAACGTACTACCAGTCACTTTATGCAATTGTTCTCCAGAAGTCAAATATGAAGATAAATCTAACCTTGAATGTCATACGAATAGCATTCACAAGCCTTATACTGAAGACTATTATGTAAGCTAGTTTAAGTCTTTATATTCCAGCACGAATTAACTATTCTAAGCAAAATAGAAGAACATATAAGCCACGAGATATGTGGAACCCATGCACGAGGGTGCACTCATACAGGTTTACCGCTCATGGGAACACCTTCGGAAAGGATATAAACAGAAGAAAGCATAACCATGGGAGCATGTAACTGGAAGGAAGAAAAGCAGGCACACAGGAAAGATGTCCCGAATGCCTCACTAAGGTAACCTATATGGGGAAGTTATTCCTAAGGGCGCAGCTCCCCATAACGTAGGATGGGTGAACCCAACTAACTTAACCCCTTTGTCGCCCTTCCATGCTCTTGAAAAGTACTGAAAACATACCCAACTTTAGATACCAAACACAGTCATCAATGTATAGAAGCTACTAACAAAGTCAAACCTAGTCTTTGGCATGATACGTCATCATACACAATCTAGGCTATACCCAACCAAGCGAATCACGGGTCCCATAAACTCAATTATTCAGAAGGGATTCATTTAAGACAATGTGTAACCAACCTGCAACAGTCACCATCTGTCAGAAGTCATCTTGGATACCTTAAGCAATCAATTTGAAGTCATCTACGCCAACATAACCTAACCGGGGACACCATTGGCAATATGAAAGTTAGGCCTGACCATATATTATCCAAATATTGCAGAACTGATGTGCTCAGTGAAGCGTGGAGGGATTAGGACCCACGATCAAATGACCTGGTGCCTGCTCTAAGAATATTCAGTAGCGGCGGTGCTTTACACTTGCAATATTACACTGGTCATTCACCTTCGTTTTTGTGTAACAAAAATTATACGCATTGGCAACTCATCCAAACGAGTCTAGTAGTATAAGAAAAGTTTTACAATTAGCCTACTGTACCAGTCAAAGTGAAGGGACAATTTCGGTATCCCGAAAGTCCAGACTAGGGGAATTTATTATGCAATTATATGCACTAAACAACTACTGCACTAAAAACTAAGTATACTGTACATCATTATTGTTGAAGAATACCATTTACAGTAGGGCTATGACGTCGCACATCACCCATGTCGGGCTTAGTACTATCAATGAAGCAAGGGTCAGTATGATTTTAGTCGATACACTATGACCGTACAAATTGGATATTAAGTGAAAAAAAATCTTCATGATGTGCTTTTAAAATATGAAAAGTAAGAATGATTCCCGGCAGCATAAACAATAATAACTTTTAAAATGGAGAGTGACAGGAGGAAGAGTCGTCACTGCCTCTAAATATGATTTAGAATAACAGTGAGAAGTATAACATGGTTATTGGCATTCCATTAAGAAGCTTTCATCACGATGGGCACTGTAGCATTAGAAACAAATAATCGCTTGCTCTTTACTAGTCAAAAATTCAATAGGAAATTATTAACTGAGCATTGGCAGTCATAACGATGAGTCAGCACGTGACGAAGCGCCTTACCTTGTGCGTGAACTCGGCACAAGGTCACACAAGTCTACGGATACCTGCACTCCACTTTCAGTGACAAATTGTATATAGTTCGCGTTCACTGTGGGAGAGAATACTACTCGTAAAACAAAGACTGTCAGTAGAACTAAGAAACAAGTGGACATAAAAATAATCAAGATATCGTCAAGGCACAAGGTAGTGTCCGGAGTCCGCCGAAGGTTCGAAGCCATAAAATGATAGTTATTTCGATTTGGATCCAAAGTGCACGTAATTACGTATATGCAACAGTCATCGCTACTGTAGCGTTTGCGTCATAAAAACAATCCTGAGTTACCCGGTTACAAAATATCTCACGGAATAAATTTCCACCATTAATATCAATCTGCTTACACAGCATAGCTACAGTTTAGTTTTATTTCATCGAGTCTCCTCTTGATCTTGGGATAAAGAAAAGAGCTCAAATTATGACACGAAGTGACATCTTGCGAAACATTTTAGTATATACTTGTATCCCCTCTCTCTATTTTTAACTTTCTCATCCTCAGGACATGCTTCCTCGCAATTAAACCTTAATTGTTGCGAGGTAGCATGTCCTGAGGAATTAATTTGCCGTTCTCGTTGAAATAACACTGCATGAATGTAAGGTGAAATATATAAAACGATGTGGGAGAAAAAGATAAGGGCTCTTTCTCCCCTAGGAATGCAGAAGTCAGAAAGAACCCAGGTTGCGAAATAGAACAGCCTAAGTAAGAGTTGAGAACAAACCGCTTAACTTCAAACCGTTGTAGAACATAGTCTTGATTCGAGGGTACAAAATAAAGTTGCTAGGTTTAGAGACGGCGGCAACACGAAACGAAATAAAACACATAAACTAGGTTCTGCTAGAAAAAATTGCAAACGTAGCTTTAACTGAGAGATCGAAAACTTGGTAAACACAGAGAAAGGACGAAATTAAATAAATTTTAACAAAATCCCGAGATAAATCCTTCCAATTCGCAATAGTCACAAGTCTGGGAAGAGCACGCTGAGCCGCGGAAAACAAGAGGGGCCATAACGATTACGTAGGGTACCTATTTATTAATAATAATAGAAAAAGAAGGCTGACACAATGTTATATTTCAGTGCTGAATGCCCAGAGCAAATAATGAATGCAAACTAGCCTATGTCCGATAGCATCAACTTGGTGGTGGTACTGCCGAGATAACTCATGCTTAAATTTTTGAACGAAAACCACAAACCACAATTATTACTTCCATATGCCACATACTGTATGATGGAATTCAAGTTTTAACCCTCACAATTTTCTTCCTCCATCCAGAATTTGAGAATAATGTACGTACGTGATATTCAAAATTTGTTGTTCAACTATCTTGGACAAGAAGACTAGAAACGCGGTAAATCAGTATGTATATGATAGAAAATTTTAAATATTTGAAGATTAGACACATGGAAACTAGATGTAACGTTAGATTATCGGAAGCTTTGTTTTCAGGAAATGTTAAATATTGTCATCCACTGCATACATCACTTGCGATTCAGTATGCATCTCTAATTCCTTAGGGTAGCTCCATAAATATCAAAATTTAATGGTAAACGCTTACGTAGGCTGGTATCTACAACGAAAGAGGGTTATTGCGAGAGGTTGGCAAAATTATTAGAAACTTCAACGCCTAAGCAAGGATGGTTCAAGTCAAATATAAGGATATCAAAGAACGAGGTGCTGTACATAAAAAGGGGGTAAACATTCCACGATGAGCTTCATAACTTTAACGCAATACCTTTGACTTTGATTTGGGATATGGGCACTTAGCAGGTTTTCCTCTTTCAAGCTTCTCTATCAGATCACTTTTCAATAGCATAGGACAAACTAACAATTATTTAGTCAGTTCACTTGACTAGCACACATTAAGTACACTAACTTAACACAAAGATTAGTTCATGATCTACTAATCACCTTTTGTAATAGGGTTCACTCGTTTTAACGACAATGCGAACTGGTTCTTCGTCTAAGCAAAGCTGCTATTATGGGCGCCAATTTCTATTCTATGATAAATTATCACAAATAAATGTAAGCATGGTGTTTGGAAATTGAGAGTGGCTAGAAATGTGGAAACTATATGCTTCGAATCAGAGTAAAATTTGTAGCTCGGCTGCTAGAATACCAAACAGGAGTGAAAATAAAAAATTAATTTGCCAAGTTTCATCGGCAACCACTAATCTTGCACTGACCAAAAGCACAGTTGTGTCTCGAGTCAAATATTGCTATTTCTACGAAAACGGATGTTGAATGTGGTCGGTCTAGAACAGAATGACATTAGGAACTGTAAAAAATTGCTTCAAATTGCCAATGCTGATCTATAGCCTAGTTATCATAAGCACATGGTTTAGTACGACAAAACAGTATTCTTACCTGATTGTTGAAAAGCGTGTGATCTCGTCCAGGATCTGAAGATGTTCCAGAATCAGGCGAAGAATCAACGGTGAGGTTGAGTGATTTATAGTTGTTGACGGTACGTGTATACCTATCAAAGTTCTCGGTTGGAGGCTGGTATTCTTGACGAACAAGAGTGTGTTGTGGTTCATTAGCTGCACGGTAATACTCCGAGTAGTACTGTTCTGGAGCTGTGTAGGAAGCTGTGGTACCACGAATCACTGGGGAAGCTGTGGTTGTGTAAGACTGTGGGGAAGGACTAAGGTAGGACACATGCTCGTAACTTGATTGAGGGGAAGTCGCGGGGAAGCCTAGATACCCCGTAGCACTCATCTTTTCGGTAGTTCCTATGGCTTGGGGAGAAACAATAGCAAAGGTAGCTCCTTGAGCAATGCGAGGTCTGTCACCACCTTCCTCTTTAATTTGAGCCTCTAATTCGTCTTTTGTTGCCTGATCAAGTCGGGCAGATGGCTCTTCAATCACTGACGGTTGCACTAGCACCATACGACGCCTATCCACCAGCAAGTGTGGAGCAGGACTGACGGACCTACGGGTTAGATCTTCTGGTTCCCGTTTGACACCTTCGGCTCCTCCCCCTACCATGTACACCGCATCCACGTGGGCTGATCCTTCTGCGCCGCCATTGGCCAGCTTCGCATCCAGGACCGTGGCAACTCCAGGACTCCTGCAACAAAAAACAATAATGACCAATGGGAGGAGATTCTTAGACCATAGAGGTGGAGCGTACATTGTACACCGGTTCCCTGATATCCAATTATTCCTCAACGAATAAACCAACGCTAAATTTTTAGTCTTTTAAAAATTGGCGTAGAAAGGAAAACAGATTTTTGAAAATTTGCAAGCGCTTTATAATTAGAAGCAAAGAGTTTCATGCTTTCGCATAGCGCCCAGAAATTGATCGGCTAAACAGGAAATACAGGTGACACTGAGACCGCAACTGGGGCATCCTTTAATGCGTTCAGCAGTGTTAGCTCAGAAGACGAAGAAGCTCCTCGATCGTCCGTAGTGACCCAGACAGGCAAGGCTCATCTTCTAACCCAGAGCCTGTTCTGTTATTTTTTTCCCCCATTGCAGAAGTAGAACTTGAAACTAGTTGTTCTGCATAGCTGTAGTGCCAAGTGGCCTAACGTTGCTTTGCAAAACTCGTTTCTCATGTGGAATATAAGCACAAAATTACGGACCTGTATGGAAGAGTT
>LQNS02277097.1:40590402-40604993 GCA_001587735.2 Parhyale hawaiensis | reverse complement strand
GTTATTTTTTTCCCCCATTGCAGAAGTAGAACTTGAAACTAGTTGTTCTGCATAGCTGTAGTGCCAAGTGGCCTAACGTTGCTTTGCAAAACTCGTTTCTCATGTGGAATATAAGCACAAAATTACGGACCTGTATGGAAGAGTTAACACGAGATCCCACGTATGGGCATTGTTGGGTCAAAGTCCTGACGTAGGTGGTACTGGATATTACCCAAGCGCATTGTTATTTTGTATAAATAAAAAGATTACAATGGGCTATTGGATGCTATAGAGAAGCGTACTGTAAATGAATATAAAATAAATATAAATCAACTGGAATGCATAGGGAGAAGGATTGCCAAGAAAACGAACCCAACGCAGTACGTTATTTCTGGACATTAATGAACCGTATTTCGCTCTTACGTATTTTATACAATACAGCACATTTCTAATGGACATAAATAAAATGCCTTGCATCAGTGGTATACAGTTCAAAAAATCATACCGTTAGAATGGGAAGAAGAAAAATTAAAGCGAATACGGAAAAACGATGTACAAACCCAATTAGGCTAAAGGCAAAAACAGCCGAGTCTCTTAATTGGGACGCTAAACACAGTAACAAGCAGAGGAATTATCGATCGTTGGTTGTGCATCCAACACACGAGCAGCAAAATTGCCGCAAGTAACGACATTTCGCCAATAAATGCTCCATCATGCTGGCTCAGCGGAAAGTTGTCCGAAGTGCGATTTCAGTAAGATGGGTCTAGGCCCATCTTTTTCGTCACGTACGTTTTGCAAATCAAAGCAACTTGCAGTCCAATTTTCCCGTTATTTATCCACTACTACTATGGGTAATGCCTGTGTTTTTTAAATTTTAAATCTCGTGATTCCATCGGCAATGTCAAAAGTATGAAAAGGAATATGTACCAACATCATAACCCTGCGCCAGCAGAAACATATTTAAAAAATTGTTAAGCTGCAAGATCGTGCACAAGACAGTCGCTGATTACTTTATGCAGAGATAAAACACCACGGATAAGCAAGCACTAAAATTTAAATCAATATTTTGAAGTTAGGTAATGTTTTTCATATTTTCATAACGCAATTTGTAATAATTTTATCCCAAGGCATTTCAACTGCAAAAAATTTTCCTACACTACATGTGCATGTCACAGCACTCTGCAATGAGGAGACAATGTTGTCCCGACGTAATCAGCAAACATGACGCTTGTTTCGTACGCCATTAGACAAAAACTTACTGCGGGAACTGCAGGAACTGCAGCCAGATGCTACATCCCCTGCGGAGAAGGCACTCGGGACCCTTGGGTGTGTGATGCCCAAACATATTGTGGCAGGGATAGGGCCCGCCCCAATATGCCCCTGAGGGCGGTAGGAATAGCATTAAGGTAGTGACCATACACCATCACACGTCTGTTACAGGGTTAATTTGTTGACCGTCAAATCAGTTTCCTTGACAAGGGTCTCTATAGGCCAGTTATGGGGAGCAGAGCCCCCAGCTATAGGGGGATCCTGTGAACCTGAAAGTTAATTCAGCCTTAGCTAGATCTTCGGAACGCCTTTCTTTCGTGCCTACTTTGCTACCATAATTTTTTTTTTTCATACTCGTACTGATAGCACTTTCCCTTATTTTCTTCTTTTTTTGAATTGCTATTTCCATGCACTTTCATCCTGTGAGGCAACACCCTCGTGCATGGGTTCCACGATTCTATCGGCATATTCTATACCCCTTCCTTTTTTTTCAAAGATCGCCTATGTAATGGAAACTGAGGCTTAAACAACTCGATATTATAATAATAATAGACTATGAGGTGCGGGCAGGAACCCTAAGGGAATTTCAACGCGTCAGAAGTAACGATCCATCCTTCCATCGGCGCAGCCGTCCATCAGCGCACATACGCACGACGCCTCACCCACGACTTAAGAACAGTTAGCCCTTTTCTTCGATCGTGCCTACTGTATACATTTCCATATGAAACAACTAGTTCTATTCCTCAGAAAATTGATTTCTAAACTGGGAAAATCCAGGAAGGTAGACTTAATACAACGCCTTCTACCGTGAGTTGCAGCATCAGCAGACACCATGCATGCTGAGGGGCGAGCAAAAAGCTGTAGTGAAACTTAATTGTTGGTATATTCGTCAACACAAATTCAAGATTCTCTATTGTGTTAGCCAAAGAAAATATTTACGAATGTAGGGGAAACAACGGTGCACACAACTTGTCCTCTCGAAACTGGTGCTCCTCCTACATGAAACTGCTGCAACTGAGACAATAGGCCTGTCTACAATCCAGAAATACCACTGTATTGTTAATAATCCTTTCGGTACTGACGGCATCCCCAGACACCGCATCAAAATTTTGATTATTTAAACCAGCCGTTGTGTCTCACTCAGGAAATTTGGACAATACATTTAACAAGCCGTCTGAAGTCAGTGCTAGTTATTTATTGGCGACTGAACACAACTATAGCCTAAGTGATTATTACAATGAAATTGTCTTGTATGAGTTTCTTTTAGAACTTCATAGCATGAGCAAAGTTTTCGTACCGAAAGTGTTAAAACTACATGCCTGGGTGTCTATGGACGGGTGAGGTCAGGACCCCACTGACACAACAAGCGATTCAATTCGATTTTTTCTGGAGACACTACTCGCCTGTGAGCTATATAGTGTGTCGGGCGATCTCGGTTGCGTCAGAGGGGACAGCAGCTTGCTGTTCCCGATGCTACGTTTTTTCATGCTACAAATTTATCGCGTGCTTCGCTTGTTGTTTCGAAGAGGCCCCTGGCCTAAAGATGCCCAAGTGAAGCATCTTCCAATCAATAGAGGATGAAGTAGCAACACAGCACCTAACTCTAGCGTAAGTCAAATTGCAAATTTACTCGAGCCTGGTTTACACGGCAATCAAACGAACGAGTCTCTCCGCTATTCTTCAGAATATTTTTTGAACTATATGTGTTCACCAAAAAAGTTACTAATACGGTGGTCATCAAGTCAATTTGCTCAACAAGTGTCAGTAGTAAAGATTACGGTTATCTCATTCACATTTGATGTGAATTAGAATTCAGGGAGAGCTGTGCGTTTATGTGCTGGTTTTAGCGGTCACAGCAATGCATTCCGGTAAGGGGCTGAGAAAACTCGTTGATTTGACTACCGGGCGAGCTAGTTTGTAGACAGTGGATTACACTCGTAAAACTGTTTTTGAACATTTCGTAAAACTTATTTGGTTCGCTGCAGACCAAAGTAATTTTAAATCCGGATTGGTAATCAAAATGACGCCATATCGTCTAAATTAAGCGAATGAGACTTGTTTGGGGAGGGAAAATCTGAGTGAAACCGGACCATGCTTCCAATTGTAGAGAGTGGAAGATGATCTGCAGTATTAAAAACCGAACTTTATATACATAGCCATATATGGAACACATAAAACAGTAGTGCGTTATAAAAACAGCATTGTCGAATACAATGGTCATCTATCATAGGGTTAACAAAAGATTTATATCCTATAAATACGGAAACACGGCTAGTGTTCTAGGGTAATTAACGCTTTTCTAAAGTCAAATGCAAAAAAAAGAGCCAAATTAAATAATTAACTAGAGCGAGCACTCTAAGAGCGCATACCTCCGCCAAGCCAGGCAACAGTGACAAAAAATTCAAATTGGTTCAGAAACTATGATTTTATTTGTAGCAACACCAAAATCTAATCATCTGTGCCTTTGAACAGTAGTAACAGTTTCAGTAATTTTCTTGAAGATCCGTTCAGAATTTTTTTGAGTTATGCTTTTGACAAACATTTGTCAAACTAACAAACAGACCAACCGATCATCATTAAAATTTTATAATTTATGTCTTTTAAATTTACTAACAACTCCTGTAACTTTCTTAAAGATCCATACAAAACTTTTTGAGTTATTGTGCTAACAAGAATAAAATTAAAAACAGAGACAAACAAACGAACCAACAAATCATCGCAAAAATTTGGTCATTCACTCTCCGTAATATACCTAACACTCATGTAAGTTTCATAAAAATCCGTTAATAACTTTTTGAGTTATCTTGGTGACAGAGAAAGATAGACAAACAGCCAGGAAGACAGAGAAACCCGACGAAAACATAACTTCTTTGGTGAAGGTAATAAAAAGTGTCTCTCCTTTAGGTTATAACTTTAGTGCCTGAATTGAGCATCATTGTCGGTAATTACAGCACTGTTTGTGACCTCTATATAAGTGGGTACACTATATATATTGGCACGAGAGGGTCAAGTTACCGCAAACATGACTTCGGCTTTTGCTTTTCTACAGTACATTAAATAATAATGAAATATTATTTTCTTTGAACCGTCTTTTGTGAAGTATCACAACACATCGTGTGTGTAAACATTTTACTAAGACGGATATGTCATGGATATATACATTTTTTTATTACGCATCAAGATCGAGTCACCGTGAATGCTGCAATGCTTAATTGTATTTGATTGAACATTGAAGGACGGTCATACGTTTCTCCACTCACAATCGTACAAACTAAGTTGGTATTTGAAATTCTTCTCTTATCACCAGCTCCTGTCGCAGTTTTACTATGTTGCTCCCCACTGTTCCCTATGTGCCAAGAGTTGTGTCCGCTGATTGGCCGAGATAGCCAGTGACGTCATCAGTGATGCACGTTACGTACGTAACAAGAAAGTCACGTGATTGAACAACTTTTTGTTGGTTCAGCAAACGGCTCCAGTAGCAGGACACTGTAAAATATGACTACTTAAAAATCTTTCAGGCGTTACTCTGTCCAAAGTCGAGGTTATCTACACGATCAAAAATTCGTGTGACGACTTCCAAGCACTATAGTTGACATTGTGTACTTCCGCGGCTGCGTATTTTACTGTGCCATTAAAAGATATCATTGTCATCAATACCGAAGTTAATCATCCAGCCCGCTCAACACGTCATCCTATTACGGTGCAGACTCTAAGATCTCCTTTTGAGGAAAGTTTGACGATAATGTTACGAGTGTTTAGAGAAACCCCTACACTGCTGCACCAGAGATACAACGTCCTATGGTTTTAGATATTTGCTGACATGTGTGAAAACTGAGTGGTAGAGCGAAATTGTGTTATGTTGCAGCTACTTTCGTTTCTTCGCATCAAAAAGCCCATGAGTACGAAAAACAATCAGCGAATATTTGAAGAGAGAAATGGAAACCGAAAGTTCTGCTCGTGAGTACGTGGGCCTCATCAATAAGCTTCGGATAACCTGTCACATCCATCATGCAATTCAATTTATCGTCGAAACATTGCGCTATACGCGCCTATACGCGCCGATTATCCAGTGACTTATAAACAGCGGTTGCTGAGGTCTGGACCTGCATGATAATGGAAACGTGGCCTGGCCGATGGGAGATATTGGACTGCACTAAGTGCTGGATGTGAATCTTATGGACTTGTGTAAGGCGACAAAAAGTGATGGTATCTGAGTAGTGCAGGGAAGTACTTCACACTACAGTATTGAGAACTGAATACAAATCTTGCGCAGTTGGTTGCCGAGACGATAATGTAAATAATATAGTTTTGGTGGCTTGCGTAAAGCGACAGCAAGTGATGGCACCCGAGTAGTGAAGTATTCAACACTATGCTGAGAACTGGATACCAATCCTCTTTAGCTGTTCATAGAGACAACAATGTAGGTATTACAGTGAGACAACAGTGGTGGTACGTGAGTGGTGCTAGGCAGTACTTAATTAACACTACTGAGAACTAAATGCAAATATTATTTTCTTGGGTTACAGTGACGATAATGTACGTATGGTAGTTTTAGATGCTTGTGTAGAGCGACAGCAGGGGACGCTAGTTGATGTATTGAATTAGAAAGTAGTCCAAGTCTAGCTCTTCCGACGAGCAACCGACGAGTCAGGATCCCATGCAGGTTATTCCTACTGTTGATCAACTCACATGGGCACTGTAAGTTGGGAAGGGAGAAGAATAGAGAAAAGAATACAGAAAGCAGAACAAAAGTAATATCACCGGAATAGGATTCTTTGCAGTCCTAGAAGATTAAACCTAAAAACAGCTTCTAGGGCAGCCAAAAACTTCGTTGGGGCCCAAAGGGCATGAAGATGAAAGGAAGCTGAGCCTAAGCGTTCACGGAAGAAAGATGTCACCGGAACGGCTAGACAGGTCCCATGCGTAGTCAGTACAGGACGGAGTCAACGTTACTGGGACTGAGAAATGAAAGAACGCGAAGAGTACAACACTATAATCATTCGCAGTGACGACCCCTAGAAAAATAGCAACACCTTAGCCAACTACCGTATACTATCCCTTCTTCTGGACGTTATGTAGGGTGCAATTCTTATGGGAAATAATTATTTACTTTACGCATTTAATTCGGAAAAAACTAGTAACAACAAATCAATAATGAACTGCATAGCAGTGACCAAACACAGTATGTAGACTTCACAAACTATGGTTTGCTGGTGCAGAAACAACGAAGGCCCATACGTATGCGGAAGAAAAACTGACATTGTATTCATAAGGTATTAAAAGATATTTCTTTCTACGAAGCAAGGCGAGTAAAACATGACCGTCCCATACACCCAGCTGCATATAAGTGCATCATGCATGGCCTGGGCAATTTACAATTCCCACCAGGCATTCACCATTCGTTTGACACCTTCGCAATTCGTTTGATGCGTTCGTTTTATGCTGCTGATGACCTTCTACGATGTCCATGTCCCGTTGATGTGTCAATCCTTGCAGTAAAACACAGATGCAGACATAAGTTTGTATATTTTAGCACTGCCAATATAGACAACTGCATGAGAGAGGCTTAAAAGAAGCGTATGGGTAAAATAAGACAGAAGTGAATGGAGAAGACATAACTAGTTACTGTGGATATATTCTTGGCGGTTCCTTTAGCATGCAAGGGCAAATAAATGCTGGTTTTAATCCAGTGATATACACAGATAAATCGCTTGAGCCAAAGCGCGTTAAAGCACATGCAGCTATAAACAACACTACATACAGGAATATTTGAGGGATTGCTGAATCCTGTATCGCGCTTTTAAAATGTTTGGACCTGTAGCTTATAGTATAGTCTTTATGACCACCCATAGTATTTAAGGCTAAAAATAATTAGGAGCGTGCACATCCTGCTTCAAGTTGAATGCAAGGGAAGACGAAAGAATGCGCACTTAAATCCAACGATGTTAAAAACCCGATCTTTGACGTTGTGCACATTAAACTTGACTTATTTTCCAATACTCGTAGCAGATTATTTAATTGCATTTATTTTGGATTGGATGGACTGATACTGATAAAAGTTACAGAAATGCAAACTATATACTCATATTAGTCGTGTGTTCCATACATTCACTGTTGCAAAAAAAAAAAAATGCGTTGGTAGTTATGGAATAAAAATAATAATAGTTCAGATTTGCACAAGAAAACACTGTACTTCAGTTACTGTTCTACGCAGATGTCATGCATGAGTAGAAAAAAGGGAAAGAGAGAAAAAAAGCACATGTCATCAACTTTAATCCAAACTTCACATAGCCCTGTAGTGTAGTACGAGCATGTACGTCCCATACAGTTATTTCAAGTCTCTTATGCCAAAATTTCAATGCCGATCAGGTCGAATTATATAGTTCGCAATAGAACCAAGGTTGCGGCTCTCTGAGAACTACTTCCATTATGCCAAGATAGAAAAAAATGTAAAATGACGGCGTAAATATTATCGGTTGCGGCAGATCGGTTAGGTTTCTGAGTCTTCAAGTTAGATTTGGAATAAAAGATGTTGATGCAAAAGTAGATGGACTCCTTGACAAGCCCATATCTGGCTATTTAAATGACTCTGGGCCAATAATTTGCCTCGTGTACCGAGTTTGAGGCTGTCTCAGACTAATTGGTTTGGGTTTAATGCCTGAAACTTAATCCAACTCATCGCGGAAGTGTCAGACCAGACAGAGGTAGGATATTAACTTATCCCGACATAAATTTCTCAATGGATGACACCTAAACGGTGTCAAACATTTTGGATCAGGTTCTGACATGAGTATAACTGCAGAGTTCTTATAACACACGAAATCACGAAACTGTGGCCCGCCACCGCCTGTACTTGAAATATATTTAGCACAGCTTCATTAATTTTTTTTGGCAGTACTTGCATAGGGAGAATAATTTGTTCATTTAATTGGTCATGCATAGGCATTATTTATTTCTTAAAACCAGCACCATTCATGTACATAGGATTTATTTTATTTATTAAACATACCATATGGATACATAACTGCATAGGTATATATCAGTGCCCTCTAGGTTACCCCTTAGGATTGATGTGGTTTATGATGTCGTATAAGATGGACAGCCCTGCACCAAATATAAGAAGACTATATATATAGAGAGCGCTGGAAGCGGTCATATATGGTAGTTCAATAATTTTAGGGCTCCTGCCTTTAAAATTTTTGCTTCGATCCTTGTTTTTTTCCGGCTTATCATGTGCCTTTTCAACCTCCTGAAATTTGCCTAGCGGTCTGAAAGTTCGCTGACCCTAATGGACAGAATGTTTCAAGCTTCAGCGTATTCGAAAAGCCGCTGTGCATAATTTTTCTAATCATTTTCTATAATATTCAGATTTGGATTTCAATGTGGTCTTTAACAATTTAAAAACTTGTAGAGCTCGTCGAATACGATATAATCCGAGAAGGTGGATAGATGCACATATGGGACGGCGATTGCAAGAAAATACCGGTTACTAAATACAAAAGTGCCAGCACAGGGACTTCTTGAACACCCCGTGTTGAACATCATATTCGAATCAGGTAAGAGTTTCTCGACGTCACTAACAAAGTTCATGTACTCCTTGATAAGAAAAACACACAATGAGAAAAACTCTAAGATTAGCTAGAGAAGAGTTGATGGATGGGAGACTAATTACAAGCTATCACGGCGCTGGCAGATAACTCGTTTCTTCGCCATAATTTCTCAACAAACCAGAAGCAATATATACGGGCAAATATATATAAAAGAACTGAAGCTAAAATGGTTAATTTCCCAATTTTTAAGCCTATGGGGAACTCGAAAATTTCAAAAGCAAAACGGTTCTAAGGTAGCTGACATGTTAACTTGAAAAGAAAAAAAAAAGCAGTAAGAAAACTATGAAAATTGTTCACAGTAGCAAAAAAATATGAATCAGTTTGCTGGCATTGCTTCCATAATAAAAACAGAGATATTTCAATCAAATTATATTTATGTTTTATGTCGTAGGTAACGATGCTACTATGACCAGTGGAAAGTGGAATATCTAAATTGCAGAAATTGTTTGTTCTATTCAATTAAGGGCATATTTTTGATTTGAAGAATACCTGTTTTTAGGTAAAACTTCATTCATGGTCAGTATATAAAACTTCATCATGCTAACTAGAATTTATCCTTTAAGAAAACCATATACTGGTAAAGTTTGAAGATACGCATGCATGTTGAATTTAGCTACAGTGGCACAAATTCTACAGAAGTGTCGCTTAAGTAAATGAACCCCTAATGAACCCCTAACTCTTTGATGCGCTCGATTTCTACCACATGCATTTTAGGACAGCCTACACAAGTAGTGTCACGAAATGGGTAAATTAATCGTTTTTATGGTATGGAATCTGTATATATAGCCACATTTGAAAGGGGCTTCAAAGTGTATATTTAGTGGTACATGGTATGAAATCTACAGTGCCACGTTCGAACGGGTTTTCGAAAGGCGTACAATTGGTGGTACGAAATCTGTACCGCTACGAAAGGAGTCTTTCGAGAGAGATAAATTTTAATGGATTATTCCTGTGCTCATTAATTCGGGCACGGTGTAGATAACAATAAATCAATCAGCTCTATTGAGTGCTCACATGGACATGGTACAAGTACATATATAAAGCATTTGAGTCTATTTTACATTGACACTTAGCCAAAACTTGAACAATTTCGTTTCTCTTCGGCGATGAAATAACCATCGAAGAACGTTTCTCTATTCAGCGTTCAAATTTAGAGAGCGGCATGTCGGGCACGTGTTTGCTCGTTTTCCTTTTTTTCCTCGAGTTGTGGTCTCCATGATGGGCAAGCAACACTTAGAAACTTATTGCAACGACTTAGCTGGAATTTCAACTTCAAAGAATTCTACATCGGGTCGGTAGACCAAAGTGCGACCGCAAACAACTAGAAAAACGCTGTGGCGCGCGTTTTTTAATTGTCGGTTACTCAACAAAAGACGCCAAGGGGAAGCACTGCAATGGTTTGAAAAGTGCAATCTGTAAGTGATAATATTTAGGGTTACAAATGACTGTGTTAGAGAAACAGTGCTGTACATAATTGAAAGCAAGAAATTTCATCATTTTGTTATCTAAATCACATGAGGATAGGAAGACACTGCAAGACATTTTGTACCTTTGAAAATATAAAAATAGCCCCATTATCAAAATAAAATAAAATTAGTTTCTTCTAGGAGTAGCATTACTTAAAACGCACACTGCATAAAAAAGGGGAAATTTATAAGATTCAATTTCGCTTAACCTCGCATGTAATGATATGTTACGACAAAGGAAGAAGCTTTGCCAAAGGAACAAGTGATTACGAAGCATGGCAACTGCAACTCCTACTGTCATAATTATAGGAAAAGTGAAAATTCTAAAAGTTAGGTAATTAAAAAAAAAAGAAAAGTGCTGCGATTGTAGTAAAAATTCAAATTTGTTTTATACGATGTGTTTTCGGGTGAAATTTAAAAAGGTTTCAATCGACAACGACTGCAGAAATTTAATCGATGTAAAATTTGACCAATGGTTATAAACACTATTATTCCCCGTCTTTTCTTGTGCTTGTAGTGCATGACTGAAAGTCGATATAATACAGATTTTTGTGAAATTATGAAAACGATGAACCCACCGTAAAGTAATACCATTCGGTAACAAGGATACGCAGATGCAGTTCATGTTTCTAGTGATGCCTCACTGTATGCGGAAAAGGAATTATTTTGGTGCACATCATGTTATTGAACGGGTGGGAGGATCGGGCTTAATTTTTAATAACCAATTCAGTACCCGAATTAAGAATCATCTACGAAAACGAGTAACGAAAACTCCTCGGCGTCTTCATAACGGATTCGTACGCTAAAAAACATAATTTATTACTGATTACGCAATATGCAATTGCTATATAACGGTACTTAGGACGCTGCATGTAGCGGCTAACTCTCTAAAAGACCGGGTTTTTATCGAGCAGTCTGTTAAATAAGGAGACTACGAAAGCCAACAAAAAGGTGCCTGCATGTCTCTTTGAAGATCTGCCTTGTCTAGTCAGAGTATTTATAAAACACTACAGGTTTTGGTCACCATGTTAATTACGCATTAATATTAAGGGTTATCGGTAAGGATCCCATCGATCGCTGTAATATAAAGGGAGGTTGACCGGCCAAATTAAACTTTTCGTTAAAGGGCAATTTTTCGGAAAATTTACGCTTTCCTGGTATTGTCCGGTTGGTAGTTCTTTTAGCACCAAAGTTAACCAATTATACATAACATCATATGCTGCAACTGAAACATTTGTCGCCCTAAGTTGAGAAGATGGTCCTAATAAAAATGCTTAATAACGGTCATGAATGAAATATTTATGGGGCCATTTTCGGTAATATTGCTTATCCATGTTCTAACCGCTAAGCGTGAGGACAATTGTTCTTGAGTAATAATTCAGACACAAAGAATTTCAGTTGCGAAAAGTCATAGTTAGGCAGGCAGATATGAACTTAATTTTATAAAGTCAAATTAGGTTTACAGGGCACAAGCATCACCGGTATTATTAGACCTATGCAGGTATGAATTTTAGCCACAATAATCAAATTTAGACTTCTACTTTCTTGTTCTTCGTTTTCTTCCCTTGCGCGGCCTAGCTGAGTGTAAGCGTTCAGCCGTGCCCAGGGGTTGGAGATGCTTAACTTACGCCTTCTCTCCTGTCAGTAGCGCACTCACCACTCCGAAACTTTCCGGCAGAAAAGTCGAGACAAAAATAATTGACAATTTAAAATGAGGCATACCTCGCGTCCTAGTGGCGCACGAGCCTGTGTTATACCACAGAAATAATTCGGCGCGACATAGACTTGTGTCCCTAATGCGCTAGGCTAGCAAAACTTCTACTACTACTGTAACTAATCAAATTTAGAGTGTAATACATGAGTTTCACTTGCAACAATCAAATTTAGGCAACAAGAAATGATTCTCAACCCAAAACCGTCACATTTATAGGCTGCGTGACTTGGACTCGAGTCCATGCACGGTATACAATGTCAGTTCCAATGATCAAATTTCAACGCGTTAGACGTGGATGCACTTTTAGGTTGAATATAGACCTGCAAAGCTGAATATCAACAGCCAGGGGTAAAATTAAGGCTACTGGACTTTAAAATCTTAAATCTTTGAAAGGTAAAATGTGGGTTAATAACCATGAATTTCTATGTTAACATTCAAATATTGGCTCCTAAACGTTTCTGCGCAACTATAGGAGATGTAGCTGGGTACGCCAAAGAAGAAATTTCATATTCTGATCGTGGGGTCCGAGGCGTTAACTCAGCTTCGGACTTCGTTGATGTGGACAGCCGTGCAAAATCGCCAGCCAGAGATTGACAAGCGTGAGGGCCATAAAAATGTAATAAATATACCATAGCATTGGGGTTCTCCATAAAAGAAAGATAGCTTGAATTGCAAAATAAGTTAAAGGAAATTACACGCGCACTTTTCCTCAATAGCATTCGCTATATATGTAAAGACTTGATGGCAAACGATATGATGGGTAGTTACTAGAGGAGTCTGTCAGACGAAGATGGCCAGAGCTTCGAATAATTATAAAAAAAAACGTGTTCCTGATCATTTGCTACACTTGTTATGACACGATAGTAAAAGATATATGATGAGTAGTCCGTGAAGAGTCTGTGATAACAAGCTGGCTGGAGCTCTAAAATTAGTACATGCACATATATTTCGCTCGATCAATCGTTATAGATGTGAAGATATAGCTATGAGACAATAGACGAACGGATGCATGCAGTACGTGCAGCTTAATTTATCTTATTTTCAATATGTGCATATTCTTTCTATTCTGAACCACTATATGCTTATTCTTTCTATTACTAACTCGGCACAGTTGAAACGATACAGCAGAATTAAGAGTGTCATACCAGCGTATTCTTTAGAAAAAGATGCTTAGACCTTTATTTTTTATTGCTATTATTAGTAGTAGAAGTACGAACACACTGTTACACCTAATCATTTGCTACGTAAAAGTATATAGTGTACATGTATCCGTAAAATTATTGCGTCAAATGCGGGATAATAATCCATAGTGAAGTTCCTGCATAATATAAGTGTACCAAAACGGGGAGAGCTTCAATATTATTAAACGCACCATGTTTTCAACGTCCTCTGCTGCATTTCCAATGAGCTTCATGACATGTATTATTACCAGCTACCTATACTTACTGATGAATTGGAGTTTAAGCGCATCGATCATAACTGCACATGCAGTCAAGAGATTCACAGCGATATTTCTGTACAACTGTGCATGCAAAGTGTGCGCTGACCTGGCTCGTTAAGAGTGAGCTTCAAGCAGCTCCCAATTTAAGCCCTGTCTCAAATTTTCTTCGAAATTATATTAGTTAGCCTGCATTTAAAGTACTATTCTTCTCGGCTGCTAACGTGCTGCGGGGCTGTGTGAATTTTTTTAATTTACCACAAGTAATGGTCAAGTTATTTGGGGAATAAAATGCCCAGCGTTCCGTACACAAAATGCTACAAGTTTTTGTGAGCTACTGAGTCGAATTCTGAATTTGAGCGCCGCCGTGACTTGATTGACTGTAGTAGCCACAGGGCAGCTGTGGATTTTCTAGTTGGGACGTGCAGCCAAGTTGACCTAGCCCTAGCAAAAATTAGAGCTGCTCAACAAGCTGTTTTGCAGTTCTGGCTGCTGGGGCGGTCCAAAATTCTGGCAGGGTACCTTTATCGGTAACCCGCAGTAACTGGGTTACTGCGAAGTTTTCAGCTTGGGTATAGTCAGCTCTCAATAAATGAGCTGTGTCACAGGCAGCTATAGTGTGCGGTGCCGAAGCTCGAGATGTTGACATAATGGAAAAATTGCAGCTTCTAGTCAAATAAGTTTTCGCACAGCTACGAACTACTCTATGGTAGTCACGTTATGTTTACCGACCTTCACATGCCCTAACAAAATTATTGACCGCTCTAGAAGCTATATTCGTAAATCTGCTGAAAGGCGTCTCAGTAGAAATCTTTGGGGCTGTCCATTGTGCTGTAAAGATGACTTTTTAGCAGGAATAACTCAATTTAAAACGTGACTGAATAGTCCCCTAGACCTATCTTTCATGCTAGAACACGGCCGTGGCAATTACTGCTATTAACCCTATATAGAATTTGTAGCAAAGGTCTTGGGACGGTATATTGCACCCGACGATCGTGTTCGTGTTCTACAGGATAAGCAAATGGTGGTAGATGCACGCATGGGCCTATGAAACAGTTCATGTTACGAACCCAGTAAATATATATGTTGTGCGCGTTTGGTGGATATGCGCGATC
>LQNS02277097.1:40542261-40572993 GCA_001587735.2 Parhyale hawaiensis | reverse complement strand
TATATATATATATATATATATATATATATATATATATATATATATATATATATATATATATATATATATATATATATATATATATATATATATATATATATATATATATATATATATATATAAACACACAAACAGATACCGTGTTAATAATCGGATAAGCTGGTTTGTGCTCTCAGTAATTTTTGAGTTAAGCGAAATATTTTAATCACAGTGACGTATCTATAAAGTTTCTAATCCGACGGATATATCTGAATTGCGCTAGATACTTGCAAGCTAGGGAGTACTTGCAGTGTGTAACTTCTTGAATAAAAACGGTCGAAATATTGTTTTGGAATTAATCGGCACAGACAGGATAATTAGATTAGAAAACGGAACGCCTTACAAACAAGCTTTGGAAACTCCGAACTTACGAACGAGCACAAATATAGCAATATACTGCGACCTATAATGCTCATGATAATAAAAATTGACAAATTGGTGTTAAATTGCATTAGTATTTATCGTGTGGTCGCTTCGATGGGAATGATCGAATGATTTTGTGTCCTTTGCACTTGGGTTTAATGGTGACAATTACGTTAAGAATGATCGATCGAGTTAAAGATAGCGTTTGCAGTGTGGTTCAGTAAGTTCAAGACTTATTTAAGAAAAGCAATGGACGTGGTAAAGATACCGTTGGCAGTGTGACATATATTGTATATAAAATTAATCATTGTTTTTTCAGCAAATAGAACTGATCAAGTACTAAAGCGTTCACTTCATGTCCATAACTTGTCTATTTACGACCAACTTTGAAAAAAATATACCCGATAATCACGAACTGAATGCAACATAGAAAGCATAAATAATATTCAAATGTTAGAGGTGTTGTAAGACTGTTTGGGACCACTCCGACAACAGAGCAACAGTAAAACAGCGACGTCACAGACTGCCCGCCACAGCACCGCAAATAAAGTCAAATTAAAACAGAAGCGACGTCACCAACTGCCCGCCACAGCACCGTAAATAAAGTCAAATTAAAACAGAAGCGACGTCACCGACTGCCCGCCACAGCACCGTAAATAAAGTCAAATTAAAACAGAAGCGACGTCACCGACTGCCCGCCACAGCACCGTAAATAAAGTCAAATTAAAACAGAAGCGACGTCACCGACTGCCCGCCACAGCATTAAACAATGCAAAATTAGCGGAGTAGTGACGTCACCGACTGCTTGCCTTTATACTGTAAACAGAGCAAAATTAAAACGGCAGCGAAGTCTAGCCTTCGATCATAATAGCGGTTGGCCGAAAACGCAAAAGGAAAATAACAAAAGTAACGGTAACTGTTACCCTACAAAAACCTCCGTAAAGGGGGAGTGCTGCAGACATCACAGAACTGCGATGATTGCATGCAATGATGATCATCGGAGTGCCCATAGCAAAAAGTGGACTTTCTCCGGTCAAATATAAAAAGAAACTGCAAGATTCTTCGGTCGATACAAAAACACAGCAACAGAAGCTAAAGCTTCCATCCAACCAATTGCACGCTTTGTAAGTGAAGCAGAAACATGATTCTATGTCAGTGACTTTCATGCGCCGATTACAGAGTTTGTGGACCAATTGTAATGATTTGATAACATGCGCGGTGAGTTGAAGTAACTTCGAATTTAGCAAGCAGCGACAGCAATAGAAAATGTGGATAATTCATCTAAAACGTCACGAAGAAACTAGACAAAACAAAATACCCGAAAGATCAAAAGACAGACAATTTTATTCAGCAAATTTGCTTAATATGGTTTGTAAATTACGAATAGTGTTCACTGTAACAGAAAGTACTATTTAGTAAAGATCGAATACAGACTATTCTACCACGCGGTTACACGCACAGAGTATGCTGATAATTGGCACATTATACATATACAGTAGATTCATTTTGCACTGCAATGACGCATAGTAGAATTATGAAATACTTGATGAGTCAAGGCAATTTAGCCAGATTCGAGAAGTGACAACTGCGCAAAATACATATCAGTGGTATTATGTAGTAACTGCACTACTATGGCCTGAAAACAGGCTGTCGTCGGATACGTCAGGCAGGATCATTCGGCGATGGAAAAACTACATAATAACAACAACATGAGGCGGTCTCAGGGAGTAGCTCGATGGTTATCTCGGTTTGCATTTGACAGGAGCGCGAATGGCTCCAAGCGACTTGACATAGAAGGAAAGTTTTACAAAGAGGTAATCCCTCTTCAGGGAAACTGACGCGTTCTACTGTTTTGCAGAAGGAATATGTTGTGGCAGGTAATCTTGCTATATATAAAAGAGCTCGCGCTTTACGAAGCATTTCCACACGAAAATGTACTAAAAGATTAACAGCACGCCTAGTGAAAGGTGGAACCCATGCACGAAGATGTTGTCGCAAGGCATCAACGCGCAAGGGACCAACAAGTCTAGAAAGACGTAGATGAAGTACAGAAGAAAGCTTTCATAATCAGCAGGAGTATAAAAATGAAAGGAAGCGAAGTGGGATCACTTTACTCAATCTCACAAAAAACCTTCCAACTGATTACTGAAAATTATTAGAATGATACAGGCTACAAATAATATTATAAGCGCCTGGAATAAAGGCAAAACAATTACTACAGGAGCTAAACCGAGGCTGTACGGCTGTTTAGTATGCATACAGTATTCTTCGTTTCCAACGTATTAGGTGGCCTATATAGAGAGCTGTTGCGTTTTTCCGTTAGTCGGTTCATTCCAAAACCCACACGAACTCTCTGAGGACCTGATAACTTTATTGGTAAGCTACCTCTTATTTTGTACGCGTCATGAGTACCTACTAGAGCATTATTATTATTGTTGTTGATATCACATGCGTAGGTAGAGGTTCACAGACTAAACGCAGATTCAAGTTCAGAGGAAGGTTGGAGTTAAAGTTGATTTAAGCTCACAATTACAGTTAAGCTGAGGTGGAAGGACCCAGGACTGGCTCCGTCCTGCTGCATTTTTTTTTAATTAACCCCTGTAAGGACCAAAATAAACGTAGATTTCTTGAGCGAATACCGCTGCAGAAACACCGTTTATGAATTGTGCTGGTTCTTAATTACATGCATGTCGTAAATATGTGAACACCATCATAATTGTACGGTATTACACCAGCATGATTCTTGGTTGCAAACAACACATTGTGTTTGTCGAATAGTTGAAGCGCTAAATATTACGTCAGTAATAGCACCTAAGATCAAAACTCAGAACTAAGTCGGTTTCGTCTGCACCCGGCCTCAAAGCATCTGCATCGTTACTAAAAATTAACGCTGCACATAAGGCGATTAGGAATCAATAAGCTACCATTGCCACCGGGCTAAAAGATAATATGGCGCCGCTGTTTAAAAAAAAAGGTTACGTACATATGGTATAAATACCAAGTTTGCTGCCAATGCATCTGAGCTCAAAGCCCAGTATCACTTCAACATCACTCGAAAGGTTGTTTAAGAGGTCTAAGAACCAATATGTTACCATTGTGATTTGGCTAAAAAAGAAAATATCGCACGCAACATACAAACAAAGGAAAGTAAGGCGAATACAAGAATTAGCCTTGCTGCCAAAACGTCTAAGCTCAAAACACTAGCTGTACTTTAAAAAGGGCACAGAAAAATGGTTTCTTAATGAGGCCAAAACCCCGCTATTGCCTCTGCTATAGCGAAATACAGGTCGGTTTCCAGACTTTTATTGATCATACTCGCAAGACCTGGTACGTCGTTCTTAACCAATGAACCTGTTAACGGCTTGCGTCGACTTCAATCTCCCGTTTTGTTCCTTGTGGGTAGGGACATCTATTAAACCCCAAATAACTAATGTTCAAATTATAGAAACAACCGAGCTAAACGAGTTTTAAAAGGAGTTTTAGATTTTTATAATAAACCCACCAACTAGGCAAGTCAGGCTTACTCGTACCTAACTTCTATCAGGTTAAGAGGTAGCTTTATAATATATTTACTGTATCTACAATTACACCCCTCAGCTAATCATGAGTGCAGCTCAGAATTTGCAAAATTTGTATCGTTAAGCTGTTCATTATTTTCCGTGTCACCATCAAAGAACAAAACCATCTGTGGTGCGTATGCAAAACTGCTGCCTGCGCTTTGCTGCAGCCATGAAAAATGCAGCACAAAGCAATCCGCACGAACTTCCACTTGAGTCTGCGGGTAAAATTGTTCTTTAAACTATGGCATATAAAATAAGCGAGCCCATCAAAAGGCGCTTCTTCGTCTCGTTGCAATAAGACTGCGGACAATAAAAACATCGGTCGGAGGGTTGGCAGTCCGCCAGTCGTGTTTCTTTGGGTCATCGCAATTTTCTCGTTGCAGTTGATGATTTTAGAGAAGAGAAAAGGCTATCTCTGTAATTTTAACTGTACTTTTGCCTAATAGTAATGTCTGCTACATCATGAGACTGTAATGAGGTGGTGTTAGCATTGTGGAACGATCGTGCATGCACGGGGGTAGAGCAGCATGCCTTCGTTATGCTGTATTTTGCAGCGAGTGAAAGAAAGTTCAAACGCATCCACGTGCATGTCTTAGAAGAATTCCAGGCAATAATAACATTAGCTTCACCGGCGCAAGAGAAAAGTAGTTTAGATTTGTTCTCGGCTGGAGGCAAATTTTGTTGATGATAATAATAGCGGTAATTGTTCCATGATGACCAATGGGGATATTACCGTTTAGATGCTTGGAGAATTTTCAGGTAATAACAGCATCTCAGCTACACTGATATGGGAGAACTACAGTATAGATTCGGTTACGATTGATGCAAACACAGGTGATAATAATACCGATAAGAGTTTTATAAAAAAAAGATAAACTAAAGATACACCCACGGCTTCGAACATTCCCAGGCAATACAGACTTTTTCTTGAAAGAATAATCATTCTGAATAAAATTTAAATGCTGGTCAGATACATTTATGGTTTGAAATAATTAGCCTTAGTGAAATAGAATAAGCACAGGTTAAAAGCATTCAAGACTTCAAGCTCTTCTATAATCATTTATCATTGACTGTATCAGCCTCCCTGACAGTTGGGAAATAACGATTAATTTTTTCGTTCGCTATTCATTGTAAATTTACTCAGCAATTCTAATTATAACAGTAATTAGGGTCCCCACCAGGCGAAAAATAACGATTAATTTTTTTGTTCCCTGCTTCATGCAAATTTAGTTAACAATTCTAATTATTTTAGTATTCGGTCCACCGACAAGCGAGACGTAAGTAAAAGTCTAAGTTTTTCTGTCCAAAACTGACACATATTTATTCGGCAGATCTGAATATAATAGTACTGAGTTCGCGTAGGAAATAAACTTTAATTTCATTCTTGGCTTGACACAAATTTGTCGAATAATTTTTTTTATTACAAAAGTCATACTTGAGGTGAATTCCAAAGTTTTGAAATTCTCCAGGAGTTAGTTGCATTTGCCTCATCAAATACTTGACTTAACATAGAGTTTACACTTGCCCAAGGTATACCAACAAAGTTTACACAGATTCACGGTTTGACATACATCTAAATAATCACGTTTTTCTCACCAATCATAGAAGTTACCCAAAACAATGCTACAGAAACTCATCCAAGCAATATAATGGCATTCTGCATGCATTGTTGCAACCGCAATGCCATACAACTCACCTCATGCTTATACTCCACTTCAAGAGCCATCTAGAATCACACCAACGCTGCTTCGTTAGAATAGAGTGGGAGATTTTGCACCTTGTGTAGCATTTGTATGGGGCGACCAATTTTTGACTCGTTCAAAATAACCCGACGCTTGTCATCTCTCGCAGCCCTTGTACCGAAATAAAAGTCTCGTCTAGTCACAAGTGCATAGAAGCCACTCCCACTGTGCCGTAGTGGAAGCGAGGGATACACAGAAACGTCTTCTGTGTCCATAATACTGAAACCAAACGCGTAAATATAATGCTAGACGAAATGTATGGATGCTGGGGCGAATGTTTGGAGTGCTTTGGATATTCATGCATCGATTGAGGCATCAAAATTTAATGGTGAAGAATAGGTTGATGAAAGCCGCGTGCGAAGTAGTCGCTTGAATTTAACTATAGCATTGAAAACTGTAACTTCAGTTACTATAGAACAAATCAACGATGCGTAAAGTGAAATGAATTATCAATATCAGTTGGACATGGGCATCGAAATGCTAGACGGGTACCATTCACGACCAATGAAACCTATTTAATTTTGGATTTAGGGTCAGGGTACGTGTTGACGAGTGAAAAACTGAAGGGGTTGAAAAACTAATGAGTGAAAAGAGAGTGCGTATTTGCGTGCAAAAATAGAAGAAATTGACGGATTATATTTTCGAATGAAACAACCAAAACTTACTTTTTTTGTGAAAGTTGGTTTGGTTTAATACCATGCAATCAGTCCTTATGGACGCCCATAAACCACACTGAGGCTGAATCGTGAAACTTCGGAAAAATATTTTGTAATTAACATAGCGACATATAGAAGAAAAAATTATATACGGTGATGCAATAATTGTATTAATTAGTAACCTACATTCATTAGCACAGACCATGGGCAATATGGCAAAATTAATTTTCATCTATTTTCGGTCGAGTCGGTGTCCCAGACTGTGATGAATGTCGCCTTCGGTTGACTGGATAAGCACAACCCGTTCCTCACTAAGCGTTTCTTGCTTGAAAACATCCGTTATACTTGAGAACATTTTATTGAAATTTCATTTATTAGACATAAATATAAGAATTTTTTTGGCATTTTGAGTGGGCCGTCAAGTATGGTGTAGAGTATGAGCCACCTTTCATCTATACAATATGAACTCAAAAATAATAAAACTCACTGCATTAACATACTTATAGTTTATATTGTTTGATTCAGAGTGTATTTGTGATTCAAAAGCATATACGAACCATTATGCGAACCGAATGGACCCATAGACAGGGATTTTCCAGTTTAATCTGTTAATACAGTACGAAATTGAACTCTGCTACTCGTTGGAATTAAATTGTTTGAAACGTAAAAGAAAGGTGTCACTCGCCTAAATATTATAGAGAGGTAATGATGCTCGTAGAACAATATTTGCCGAACCTGTAAACGTTATTAAGTTTGTTAAACTTCAACTTCGTACACTAGTAACTATGAAAACTTTTATATTACAACACGGAATTATCAAAACAGTACAATAATCTTTTTATAGGTTTCTTGTTAATACGTCTTTTGGACTTAACTATAAAGTAACATCAAAATGTAGAACCAGGAAGTCCCTAATAATAATTAATGGTTAGGTTTTATATTTGCTGATCATACTGCATATATGTATATTTAAAAAAGATATTTCATTTTCTATATATACACCTTATCTCATTCGCCTTTGACGCAAATTCAGTTACTTTTGACACATGCAAAGTGCTTTGACATTGCGCAAATGACATTGACACACAATAGATTCCGTTTGGCAAGTATACGAGTGCTCTTGGACTATTGTATTAATTTTGACACCTTCATTTGCGTTTGACAAGTGTAATGTTATTTGACAAACGTGTTGTATGAAATTGAATATGAGCAATTGGATTGACGAGCTTTAAAATAGATTGATAATGGCAATTTGCTTTTGAAAACCTGGTAGTAATTTCATAATGTAAGTTTGTTTATGCTTAGCACGGTAAAATATTAATTTAACAGTTCTGGTTGTTGGAAATACAAAGACGCTTGTAATTTTCATGAACGTTTTAGAAGCTTTGAGAACACATTTTAGAGTCGGGGCCTCTAGTATACGCATATTATATTACGTATATGCAAGTTTAAAATTTACCTATTATGTATGTAGTGTCTTGCATAAAATTACATGTGTATTTAGTCCTCAAGTTCGTAGATGAAACAGTTTTTCGCATCGAATTAATTTTTGCAGATGAAACTGGATGAATTTTTCTGGTTTTATATATGTAACATACGTGTTTCATTTCCATTTAAACATTGTCAAATAAATGTGATCTCTGACAATCTTGTATTTTGCAATGACAATTGCAATAGCTCAATGTCAATTCCAAATGTACAAGTGTTAAATTAAGTGATTTAATGTGACAAAGTGTTTGGTGATTGTCAAATTAAATTTTCGTTTATACAAACCCATAATGCTTCCTGTCAATTAAAGCGTGCAGGTGTCAATGGCAATGGCCGATTGTCAAGAGCGGCTGAATTTGTGTCAAAGACGAATGAGAAAAGGTATCACAGGCATTTTAAATAACCTAATTTCATTGAAATTATCCAGTACAGTCTGATCATATCAGAGAAATCTCAATAGCTTTAAATCACCCAAGCGAATTAGGATACAACCATAATAAGAATGTGATCAAGATACTGAATATCAACACTTCATAATTATTCAGGATAACGGTAAAAAACTTGAAAATAATACAATACGATCTGAACATGTCAGCGAACTGTTAATAATTTTAAATTACCCAGGGAATTTAGATATACAATACGAGGGTTAAATATAATAATAAGCTAAGAATCGAATGCATTTCATCATATTAAGACAATGCCAGTGCCATCAAACAGCACCCGCCAGCTAATCATATCAGTGAATTGGCAACATGCACAAGTTCCCAACGAATAATTATCCATCTGTGCAGTGCAGTTGCTCGAGCAGCCCTTCAAAAACACACCCAAGCATGTGCACTTTCGCCTCGAACACAACCGTATAAGTGAAGAAAACGCACCGCATAACGCAGAAATTCCTGTTATTTCGAGCTCATTGAAGGCGCATCAGAAAGCACAAACGTGGGTTCACATGCACGGTTGCAGAGAGCTGTGTCCATATCATTTCCTACGGATGGGAAGAAAGTATCCGTGTGACCCAAAATTACAGAGCTTGGGAATCTGTGTGTGTGTGTGTGTGTATGGTTCGGGTGTGTTGCAGGAGGTCCCAGGGAGATTAGTTGATGAGTCGTGGGCCCGACACGGCATACCGTGCGTGCCATGCATCGCCGGCGTAATTAAGAAACCCTCCTAATTCGTGGCATTATCGTAGTTTGGTTACGAACATGTACATAATAATATGAATATATACGTGAATATAACATAAATCTGTATATACATAATAAAATTTGAAGGTACCTTTAATCATCAGTTACTTTGGTTATGAAAAAATATAATAATGCATATAATATATATATCGTATGTATATATATAGATGAATAAATAAATATGAAAGTGCCTTTACTCACGAGTTAGTTTTGTTATGAATACATATATTAATATACATATACACATAAAGGTAAATATAACACATGTGCATAAGTGAATAAATAAAAATTGAATATGACTATGATCATACATCTAAATGTAACCCAAAAATATCGTAATAAATATGAAATAAAAAATGCATGTCTATACGTAAATGCAAAAATGTTTATGCAATTCTAAAAATATGCATAAGCATGAACACATATCAATACTTTTCAATAACACTCGTATGTAGCCTCAGTGTATTTCTAGAAATTTATCCATTCATCATTTTATGCAACCGCTGTAGAAAGAGACAGCACTTAACTTTTATTTATTAGACGTTTACTGAGTATCTCTGGATTAAAAAAAGAATAATTTTTTTAGATTGGAGCAAATAGTAATGAGTTTGAGATCGAAAAGAGAGGCAAATTTTCAAAGAGGTAGAAACTTAGAGCCGAAAATTCAAAAAACTCTATAAATTCTACGTACGAAACATAATACCTCTATAATACCTCTAATACCTCTATATACCTAAAGTGGAGGTGATAAACAATACAATGAGCACATCTAATTTATAAATGGGGACAAGAGTGACGAAAGATAAACGCGCATCTAATGCTCCTAAAAAGGACAGCGAAAGTAATGAAGGAGAAACGCAAATGAAATTTTCAAAACCAGGACAGGAAAAATCGCAGGAGAAAAACTATTCGTCAAAGTCAACGTAATTGAAATACAAGGTGCGAACTCCAGGAGAACAAGTCTAAGGAGGGACTAAACTCCATTCGAACTCGTCCTATGTCATCAAGTCAGCTAGAACCAGTTGCAAACAGATACACACACTTCGTTGTTCATGTCAAACAACTTTTCTATGTAACAGCAGGAATTTTTAACGGTTTTCGAAGATCGTCTCTTTTTTGGCATCTCCAAGTCCTTACTAGACAGAAGAAATGGCTTTCGCGGGACCCAGATCGAGTGTCAGGCAGGGCAAATCTCTCTTCACATGTCAAAGTATTCAATTTTTCAACAAAACCTCACTTTAATCTTCTCAACATTACGTAACCTTTTCCATTGATGGGCACTATGCATGGAAAGAATTTTCCTAGTATGCGAGCCAAAAAGGCATTCATGCAGTTGCAAGCTGCGGCCACTGCTCAGTTTTGGGGTGCAAACCAGTGCGGTTGCACTTTTTCCCATAAGCATGATGCTCTCTCAGCGAAGCAAGCATAAAACTTGCCCTCAAATAGCTAAGCATTTCTTTGAAAAGCAACCTTTGCGTGCTCGCCTGACCCACCTATGTTCCAAAAATCCGGGCATCTTTCCTTTTCCGACGCCCTGAAAAGCTTCCCACAAGCACCGCGTCGCTTCCGCGATCTCACTGAATAGGAGGAAGGGCAAATTTCACCGGCATTTAGCCACTTTTTTGAAAGGGTTTTGTTGGTATTCATTCTGCAAATCCATAGACGGAAAATCCCACGATGCCCTTTTGGGTGGTCACTTGGAAATATGCTAGCGTTTCTCACGACAAGTTCACAAGTTTAGCAGACCGCTATGCATGAGGTTTATATACTTACGAAACGCGGTGGGTGCATTCACAGGAATGGCCAAGAGCTACCTGAAATACTGTAGTATTTCACTTGAAGAGAAACAACAAAAAGACATTTTTGGGGGGAAGAAGTAAAACGTTCATGGAAGAGAGGTTTAAGTACTACCTCCTGACTAAACAAGTATAAAAATTTTTTATTCAGATAAATTTTTTATTTAGGTCTGTTTTCTTATAAAATAGGGGAGCAAAAGTTGTTCAGACGTGAACTAAATAAATATATATATAATTACGGAATACAGTTGCGTTCCGTTATATACTTGATACTATGTTGATATTTTGCCTAGAAAAACAAAACTTGTACAAGGTCAGATCTTATTCTTGAAATGAGCTTAAGAGTTTAGTGTATGCTTAATTTTTCAGTTGTAATTCAACAACAAAAACTGCACCAAAACAAGCACTGAAAGCAACCGATGTGAGGAATAAATTTCAATGTTTTATGCAACTGTGAACTAGGGTCCCTTTCCGGGGAAATTGGAATCTATTTCACAGAATATCCTGCAAATAATATTTCCAAGAATTGTTGTTTTTCATTCTGGAAAAAATTTGGTAACTAAACCACAATACTAGATGAATGCAGGTCCCTCGCCTAGTACTGTGTATTAATCTCCAAGATTTTTCGGGAATCAAACATAATTTCCGGAAATATCCATGAAGTACTGCTTCCAATTTCCTGGTAAAGAAATTCTACTGTCCACATAACAGTGTGCTTATATCCCAAGTTACATTACTATCAAGGAAATTTCGAAGAACATTTTTAGTTCTTTCCTCGCTTTGAAAAGGTGAACTCATCACAAGATGCAATCCATTTCTTGGATAAAGTAAGTGCTTGTAATATATCAGATTATAAGTTTTTGGTACGCTAATATCACGTAAAAAACAACTGAGCATAGTTGCGGTGTAACCCTTTCCTTCCTAATTTTAATGTCAAAAACACCTATTATGTAGCACCTAAATTAATGACATTATTTGAATTAAAATCAGCAAAAACAAACCACAATTTTATCTTGCATTACATAAATCACTTAAACAACTACAACAACTTAGCGTTGCTATGGTTAGCAGCTTCTGTTTGTTTTTTTCAGTACAAATGAATGGTTCGTCTATTATATTGCACCTTAAACAGTGACATCATTTGAATTATGACTTGGAGAGAAGATGACTGGCCATGCTTGTTTTTACAGGCCATAGTCTCGCTGCGCCGTGCCGCACACAACTGGATGCATTCACGATGTAAAGAGCGTGTGCTGCGTCCACTTTTTGTTCTTACCGAGCGTACCACATTGTAAACGATGGAAAAAATCAGATGATACAATGGAAACTTCTACCACTTTGGATCTAGTTGCACATACAAGGCACGCGTCACGAAGAAGTATTTTTTCTACGAAACTGGTAGTGGTCAAGTGCACTACACAAAGCTAATTTAGAAACTATTCCGAACAAACAGGCGTTGCAACTTGTAGAAGCATAGTTGCAGTATCCTATTTTTTTTAAAAGAGAACTGGTTGTGGTTACGTGCACAACATAAAAATAACCTAAAAAATCTGTATTCTAAACAAACAAGAGTTGCGCCTTATAAAAGCGATGTAGCAGCATCCTATTGTCCATTAGAAAATCGGAAGTCATCAAGTGCGCCATACTCAGAGCTAATTTAAAAGACTGTATTCCAAAACTTATAAAAGAGAAGTAGCAGGTAGCCTATCCTAATTTTTGTGGTGAAATATTTACAACTCCCGAAATTAGTGTTCTGTAGTATTATAAATTTTGGTTGCGACAATTTTCAGCAAGCATACATGCACTTTACAGTATGATTCCTATAGTGTGAGGCGTGCGTCTCAGGTAAGGTACCAAAATCAGGATATTGAAAACTTAATAAATATGATAAATTAATTATAAAATTTCACTTGATCATTATTTACATGGTCAGTGCTACTTGATATATAGGAAGGACTAGTGCTCTGAACAACAATAATCTAATGGTAAGATAGAGAGAGACAAGTTACAAATTTAAATTAGGTATAATGTTTGGCATTTGGGAAGTTTGGAACTAAACAATAGACGAAAGTAAACCGAAAAAAAAACACATTTCCTACTAAGACAGCGATTTCCAACACTTTACTTTACGGCTGTCACATCTGCAAGAGGTTCAATTCGTTTACGCACCTCTACCATTTACTCAAATAGAAGATGAAGAATCAAAATTGGACTACTTTTGTGAAATATATTGATTCAAGTTAAATTTTGTGCATGGAAATAATACAAGATTTAGCTATTTTCGCACCACTAGAAGCAAAGTTCAGCCTAGCGGTGCTAGAACTAGCGCGCGCTAGTTTTTAGTAGCGCAAGCACTAGCGCCTCTAGGTTTTTAGTCAATGTCAAGCGTTAGTCACTAGTTTTTACATTAGGTATATGCAGAGTGTCCGACATTTTTGTTCCCAAACTTTAACATACGGTAGCGATCGTCGAAATGAACATTTTTAATTCTATGAAGGTATGGCTTACAATGTTTAGTTGAAGAGTTACAAGTAATTGAAGTAAGAAAGTTATTAAAAAAATTGTGGCAAGGAAACGAAATTGATGAAAGTGAAAGGGGTTTGAAATAATTTTCATTCGATATTTTGTGTGCTGCTCGACGTCAAAGATAAAGATTAGTTTGTTTAGTTTTAGTTCTTCGGCTGTAAATGAATCATAGGCAATAGAGGGAACATCCAATGCTCAATTAGCAGATATGCACCTAGCGTATGGTGCAGCAAATGGAAATTCTAGGAAGGCTGTTCGAATTCACGCAGAAAGGCGCCCCGACAGACATGTTCCAGCGCGTTATACATTCACACTACGTACGCAGAAAGGCGTCCCAACAGACGTGTTCCAGCGCGTTATACATTCACACTTTAGCGCCTTGGAAGCGTCTCCGCAAGAGTGTGTACGATTTCATTAACTGTCCAACTTCGAGTCTTTGTAACTCTTTAGCTATACACGTTAGACCATACGCCAAGATCACCTGATCTGTCTCCGCTAAATTTTTTCTTGTAGGGGCGCATACGAAAAAATTTATTTATGACCCACCTGTCGACTCGGAAGAAGACCTTGTCGTCCAAATTGCAGTTGTTGCCGGAGATATCGCTGAGATCCATGGAATCTTTGACGGAGGTGCTGTGCTTGTATCAATGTTCATGGTAGATATTTTGAACAATCACTGTCATAAGATCCTTGCTTATAAAAACTATCTCTTGTTATTGAATATTAGAACTACTCTCGTGTGTATTAATGAACATAGTGCATGTAGCCTGCGTATGTAACTAATAATCAGTGTTCATTATTTAGCTGATTATATGTCAGAAACTAAGCGTTTTTCGATTTTTTTATGAAAAGTTGTTAACAATATTTTCTACAAGAAGCCAAAATTTTTACTAAGAATTTTGCAACACATTATACATTACTTACTTTCATATATCTTCTCGTTATATGGAAAATAAGTAAAACACTTCGTTGATTTCTTCCATTTGCAATGCAATTAAAATTATATTTTACTTCTATCTTGATCTTCATGATTTTCCTAGCACTAAAATAAATGTTTCCAGATTTTCGACTAGTAGTAGATATACATGCCGAAAACTAGCGCCCAAACTAGCGCTAGCGCCGCTAGGTTTTCAAATGCGTAGCGCCGCTAGTATTTTTCAGGTCTAGCGCTATAGCGCCTCTAGTTTCTTTCACTAGCGCGTACAACTCTGCTTAGAAGGTCATCTCGTATCCCTGCCTGGGAACAGCTACATTAAGACGTCCGACAGGGAGAAAATGAGGCCAAAACAAGAAAAATAGAAATAGAAAAATCAGTTCCTGGCATAGAAGATTGCGGGCTCAGAACTCCAGACACAAAGAATTAAACAGACAAAAATTGAGGTCGCATCAAGAACAGTAAACAATAGGAAATTATTTCCATGAAAAGAGAAATACCGGCTCTTAGCTTCATATAAGAGCGGTACGCGGAGCTTTCTAAATGTTTAACTGAAGATAACGGCCAAATGTATGAGGAATTCGATTAAACCTAAAACGAAGCCGTAAAATAAGAATAAACGCAGGCATAAAATGCTATACAAGGATGCAAACGACTAGCCAAAATCTTGGAAAAAGAACACTCAACGTCTTCGAGATAAGTGAACGAAAATAGAGGCTTTTGCGTGTTAGCGCACTTTTATGTTCTCTTATACAATTTTGAAAATAGCACGCCCTCCAGTCCTTTCTGAAATTGCTCAGTAATAAGTCATAACTGCTAGTAGCAATTGCCTAATAAGAAATGAAGGGTAGAAATTTGGTCTGAAAAATTTGTACTGGAAATTGTACATTACTTTTGCACCAACTTGATAATAGTTGCCTAAACTATGCACGGGACTGGGCATCAATTTTTTGGTAAAATAGAACTTGAGATAAAGTGTGAGGGACTTGGCGTACGTCACTGTCTTTAAGAGGCAGACATCGGAGTGTACCTTACCGTCGGAAGTGACGGTGGAAATTGTATTAGAAATCTTCACTATTCATGCCTGCGGTAGCAGCGGACCTTGCGTGCTCGACAGTTGTGCTGAGGGTCCCGGGAACGATTCCCAAGCCAGGTGCGATCTTTCGGCAAGGCGATCAGCGCGCTAAATCAGCAAATTGGCTTGGTGTGCATAGGTATCGCGGAGGCATTTATCTTAGGTTATAGGGGGTGACGGGTCGTTGAACCTTCCACTAAATAAACCATAGTTTTGCCGCAAGAACAAGCGCGTGTGGGTTTTCAAGTGGAGCGTGCGGTCAAAGTTGACTTTACCTCTCCCGTGGTTTTCATTGTGCTATAGTGGCCGCAATGTAGTAGCCTGAATAGTCGCCGATAACGCAAGTAAGAAATATAACAAAGATAGCAACATCAGAACTCTATCTGTGATATTGATCGCCACTCTGTCCAGAAAATAATTACAGCGTGTGAGTCTAATAGCTGTTGTCTTGATAATGGTAAAAGATAATTAACCATAAAGGATCAATTACAACATCGGTATTTTGTAGGACTAGATTTGACGTCATTAATACGTCGGGACTTCCTACCCCGCCACCCAGTAAGTCCTAGTTCAGGAGACGGCACAAGCACATCCTCCCTACACCGCCGTCGCGGTAACATTAAAGAGAGCAGCTCAGCGTTAAAAAGAGGTGCTAACGGGTTTTCTTGAGAAAAACCCAAGTTGTGGAAGGACAGATACACCCACAGATACGCTGTAAACAAAATATCCTCGCGGATGCTCCACAGGTTGTAAATAACGTTATTAGGTACGTCGTTTATGAAGTACACCGGTTCTTGAAGGGTCAAATGATACAAGGATTTCAAAAATAGTATTTTGATGCAAAAAGAGTTTGTATAGTGTGGAGACACATAATGAAAAAAAAAAAAGAAACACACAAAGGCAAAAAGTATTCAAATACAGAATAAGAGTCAAAATAGGCTTTCTATTGAATTTAACTTTCGCAGCATGACATCATATTTTTGTTCTCCTACCTGCATAACGCAAGTTCAGTAGGTCGGCGAATCATTAATATTCTGAACACGTCTGCAAGCAACTTGTGTTCACAAAGAGCGAACGCGCTGACGTAGTAAATGGGTGAATATTCACAAGGGAAGACCACTACCTACATGCAGAGAATTTTCTATACGGTAAGTTTGTAGTTTAAAGAGGTAAAATGTAAGTAAGAGTGCGATGAGCTTTACCTTCTAAGCGATAAATATACTCTGAGTGTATGCAGAGAACAACCCATTTACATAGCTGTCATTTCGATGGACAACACTTAATGCAACTAAATGCATTTGGCTCCTAGGACCTATTAGGTAGATTCTATTACTAAGTGTAGCACACACAGAGAACTCTCCAGTTAATGTGTCAATACTCCGGTGCAGAACAATTATTTTCTAAGTGGTATGAGATCCGATTGCGCTTGTTATGTTTCGTACGAAGAACTGTCATCATCGGTGCTCATAACCAAATGAGTTTGGTTCCACGATTTGGACACATAAACGTGTTAATGAGAAGTGCCGACTTATGTCGATCTCCTGTTTTGTTCCTTAATGGCTTTAAATTACACTAGTTGTGGGTAGCGACACCTATTAAACCCCAACTAAAAACTAACTACTATTCAAATTATAAAGAGAAATAACAGAAACGAGTTTAAAAACGTAGCTACTTTTGGTTTTTGGCAGTAATCCTGTCCGGCAGGCAAAGTCTGACTTCCTCGCAACTGTGCGTTAGCAGGTTAACCTGAGTTTCTCAGCTGGTGCTGCTAAAGTAATAAAATAGTTCAACCACAAATATCTAAGTTTCAGTATTGAAATAATTGGGTAGTTATATGCACTATAGTGCAGTACGGAGAATCCCGTTTTCCTGTTCTGGGTTAAGTTAACTAACAGGCTCAGTTTACTAGCGCTTGCGCAATGACATATGCAGCAAGTAAAAAAAAACACCGATCGGTTGACAATTAAGGAGACTAGTTCACTAAGTTTGGTTGCATTTTCCTCGCACTATTCTTGAATAACTAACAAAGTAGAAGTAGGACAATAGAGAGATCGCGAAGCCCATTCCTAGAAGGGAGGCGAAGCTTGAAATTTGGCCTCTCTCAGCCACTGCTGTCACAGTTTGTGCTCGGCATTTAGAGGCATTGCTCCTTCTGTATACGGCACAAGTATAACGAGCAGTTAAAAGGCAAATGGTGCCGATATTCTTAGTTTTGGGCACTTAAGATTTCATATGAATGATTGAAAGAGAACCAACGCTGGGGAAACAAGAAATTGCTTACGTTATCATTTACAGCGAAGAATATTCATTAGAAAATAAAGCATTTCCGTAATTATTTCGTTTCACCATGCATTTTTTAATATGCAAAAAGCTTATAGAATATTCCTTATCCAAAATAAAAAATGGAAGGAAATTGGTTCGGGTATAGTAGCCAAATTCTACCCAATTTCTCATATACTCGCAACCTCATGGATTTAGGAAATGAAGATGTAGAGCAGAACGGGCAGAATAAAGGAGGATGGGTTTTCCTCAACGTTCATAAGAAACACAGAAACGATGTCAAAACACTTACAGTAGACTTTCATTAATTATCTGTTTACTGATCTGGGCCTAGATTTACTAACGTAACAGCATATATAGTACGATTTATTGTTTTGTAACTTATATCTCTTCATTCCAAGAAAAACATGATCTACGAACCCCACATTTGTAATTGTACCTATACAACATTATGCACAAGCCTTTTCACGACCGGCCAATGAGAGAGCTCGCTGCATGATACTGGGGTTCTCACACACCAAGGAGAGCTCAGGCTTCGTTAATGAACTTACAAGTGGGAACTATGAGATACAATACGCGGGCTGGGCGTTATACAGTACAAGCTTGTATTTACGTTAAGAAATCAATACCCTTGTTCATTGTCAGTCACGTTTGCAGGATAGTTAGCCTGTGCATGGTTGGATTGTTTTGAAACACGATGTATGCACAGAGTGGGTGACAGTTATGTTTAAAGTTACCCACTTAGTTTTATGAAGAGCAGAGCACATTCCAGCGGTGTTTGAAACAACGCTATTCCTACGAGATGCCGATGTATTACTTGGTCCTTAAAGGGTTAACAAAATATTTCTTGAATATTATGTGGCAAAAAGGATACACAAAATACATAATTATTAATTCCGTCTAGGAGATTATGTTTTTGTAAGAGTTTCTTCTTGTTTGTCTATCTACCTGCTTATCTACTAAAAAAGTAACTCAAAGTGTTACTGAACTGATTTTTATAAATTTTTAGGGATTTTAAGGTATGTTAGGAGGCAGAGACATTGGTTTCTGGCAACTTAATTTAAAAAGTTATGAAGGGATCTTCATGAAATTTGCAGGAAATTTTAAGAATGTTACGAGGAGATGAGATGATCGGATTGGTCGTTTGTCTCTTTTTGTCCTTTTTTCCGTCAGAACATAACTGAAAATTATGGATTGATCTCCATGAAATTTGCAGGAACTTCAAAGAACATTACGAGGAACAGCTGGTCAAATTTTGGTGATGATCCAAAAGAGATTTTGGATTCAGGACCAATTTGAATCTTTCTTTAGCTCTTCCTTGGTTGGCGGTGGTCTGCGTTCTCAGAGTGCTCCTATAGAATCTTTTATTTATTCAACTGAAAGCACGATGAGCTTAAAACACCATAGGTGGAGCATCGACATGGCGAAAATTAATGCATGGCAGCAACCGAATATCAGAAGTTTGACCACGCAACCGAGACAAAGCTAGCAAATTAGAACAAACAGAGAAAATATTTTACGAGATAACTTAATATAATAGGTTAACGAGTTGCGGTACGCGCGGCTGATTTGCTGGAGATTTATATATACTGTAAGTTAACAAAAAATTCCTCTTCAGTTCTAAAGAGTCGATACTAGAAATTGTTTTCAATCCAACCTGGATTGTTCGATGTGAATCAACATTAAAAATTGAATGGAAAGAAATGAATGGAAAATCATACACTTCTTCACTGGAAGACCCGTATAAGACTCGCTTGAGCGAGTATCAATCCGAACAGAATTTTCACCAACCCCGTAAGTTGATTTCATCTTTTAGCTTCTGAGGCCAGGAAGAATTCTGCTGTTGTAGTTAATTAGTGGAAGATAACTAACGTTCCATATTGTGTGACTCCAAACTAGACCCATGTTTTTACACCGAAGCCTATTCCCGTGTTGAACAGGGTTAATCTTTTGGCCGCATAGGAGGAGGATGACAACGTATGAAGATGGTAGCTTCGTATTTATCGGTAATCAACTATGAAGATCAGCCAGCAGAATACAATTGCCGCTACAAGCATCAAAAATGAATGGGTGCCAAGGCAAATGACCTGCTGTCATTTTGGACAGCAAAGAGGCACGGTACAGTTTACTGATTATTTTCCTTGAAGGAATCTCTTTCCTGGGGCACCGATAAGTTTTGTGTGGCCCAGCAGTCCGGTTCTGACAACCGTTGCATGCGCAGACAGTTGGACTATAAAATAAGGTGGGCTCCTCAATACTGGAAACTTGTTCCCTTTGCTTGTCTATTTAGAAGACGCTCAAGCCAGGCAGGCGTCATGAGGAGGTCATGAAAAACGGGACACTTGTTAATGCGAGCCACACACGGTGTACTGATCCTTGGTGTAAGGAAAACATGCAGAGCGTCGAGTGCTGTGCCTATAGAAGTACTCGCGGAGACACCTGTTCTGTTACTGCTAGACACAACTGGCACAGCTAGATCGTAAGGTGAACATATACATTATAGTGTACTGTAAGGTGAACATATACATTGTAGTGTACTGAATGGATAATGAAATCAGTTCGGATACTTGACACTGCAATCGGCATACGGTGCTGTTGAGCGTACGTGTAAGGCACAGTGTGCATTAGATTTCTTATATGACTATGCATATATGTAGTATGCTTAGCGAGGCACCAGTTTACCACATACAAATTCAGAGGATGGCTTTAAAAAAACCTACGGGTTTAAAAACAAAAATTTCAATTCATGGTACAAGAGTACGGATGGGAGACGCGCTTTCTCTGCATAGTGAAGGTATTCACTTTAAAATACTATTGAGTGCAGTCTATTTCGTGAGTACATTCGCTATGAAAGTGCTAAGCACGAACAGGTTCCCTAACTTGAACAGTTCGTAGACTGACTAATGAATACTGATGTATACTGGAATTGCTTTAACAAAACCCACGTTTTTTACGTGATTCTGCTCTGAAAAAAGCCTTCCCTTTTACGGTGATCTTTCACTCAATTCACTTATGAGTGAACTCACAGAAAATAAAACTGTCCTCTGGAAAGGACTGAAATGTATCCAGGCTATTGCTAAGAACTAATTCAAATGTCTCTATATTAGTTTGCTGTGGCCGCAACGATGCTAGTGACGTTTGTCGTAGCCGTAACTGTACAGGCAGCTATAAATAGAGCCACCTCCCATCTAACGCTTCAGTAGGTTTTTATCAGTAGTCTGAAGCTTAGCTTCCATACTTCCTCCCCCCCTTCCCCCATTTTGTTTAGCTTTTTTATGCACCTGAAGATGCACCTATGATTTGGGTGAAACCGGTATTGCTGTTTGAAGTGCAGGCTATATATTTATACATTCCTCAAGATCATGAATATATATAACATTTTAGGATGGCAGAAAAAAATGAAACCGCTATAAACAACAAGAGCACTCTGAAAGCGCATACCACCGCCAAGCAAAGCAATATTGACGAAAAATGAAACTTGGTCCTGAAACCAGGATTTCCTTCTTATCATCACCAACATTTGATCATTTGAGCCTAACATCAATAACAGTTCCTGTAAATTTCTTGAAGATCCGTCCGTAACTTCTTGAGTTATGTTCTGACAAACACCAAGACAGAGTCACAAACACAAACATAGGAAATCATCATGAAAATTTAGTCATATGTGCCTTGTAAACTTTTCAACATTTTCTGCAAATTTCACAGAGATGAGTCCATGACTTGCTTTATTATGTTCTGATAAACATAAAAACAAACATAGAAAGAAGCAAACAATCGGACTGACAGATCATCACAAAAATTTGATCAGCTGCTCTTTGCAACATCCCCAACAATTGCTACAAATTTCATGAAGATCCATTGAAAGTGTCTGATTTTTGTTACCATGAAATAAAAAGGGCAGACAAACGATAGGACAAATCTCCTCTAAAAGATAATAAACTGTTCTTCCTAAAATACCTAAATTTTCTTGTAAGTTTCATAAGAATCAGTCCGTAACTTTTTGACGGATTTTGATCGAAGACAGAAAACAATAACAGATGGCGACAAAACATAACCTCCTTGGCGGAGGTCATAAAAAATACAGTCATATTTTTTCAATTGATATATATATATAAAAGGTAAAACTTAATGTCGCTTTTACTACACACCCCAAACAGGACACCTACATACACTGGTTCGTGCTGCAGGTAAATGTCGCTAAGGCTAAAAAAGAATTCACGGCTGCAGTCGATGAGAGACTCTCCATGCTAATGACGGAAGACCCGATTCATAACTGCGGCCCCGCTCCTAAGGAAAGTATACCGCCCTTCCCTCAGTGACAACGAATGATAGAAATGCTGACGCTACATTCCCAATCATCAAGACTTTTTCTTCGTTGGCTGGGATCGAATGCATAATTTCCCGCTAGTGAGCTAGTCAGCAACTTTGACCACCGAGCCTCTGGGAATATATGTAGTTGAAAATGATGTTCAATTAGACGCGTAATTTAAAAAAAAATAAACATTGCTAGGAAATAGGTCAATACTTACGACGCGTTCGATTGGGTAGTAAAAGTAAGCCTTCGAGGCCTAACTTGTGTCAAACTTCAGTCAGGTGCCTTGGCTTCGACCCGTTGATTCAAGTTTCAGGCGCTGACTCTCAGTCAGTTACCGTTGAGACTTCCATAAACTTGTTCTGTAAATTGAGCATTTCAGGAGGCTCAGCATAATCGGACTGCTTCTATTTACCTAGCACCTGTAACACGGTTCAAACGTACGAGCTAAAGTTCCTGCCAGCGTTTCCGGACAAACCAAGTCATGTGGACTTGGCTTAAATCGACTTCGACGGTCCAATCGAGCGTGCGTTTAGAACATGTTCCAATCACTAGCAGAGGCTCCCACGGGTGCCTCAGAAGTACAAAAAAAAAACCTCGAGTACGGCTAAAAATCCTTCGGCCTTTTTATTCTGGTGTTTGGGCTCAGGGCCGCAGATACCCAGTCAGTTACATAACTTAGAGGTCAACGACCTCTTTTAATCGCGAAAAACCAGAACACATGATCGGAAACCAGATTGAGGCAGCATGCGGCAACGCCGTATGCAGCAATTGAAAAACCTGCTCCAAGAGGTAAAACTACTAAAGCTAGCCGTATATTAGTCGTAAAGCTCCTCCCTAATTCAGTAAACTAAGAAAAAATATAAAAATAAATAAAGGCTGGGTAACAGGACGTTATGCGTTACAGTTCATGGAGGTGGTCCACCTTGAAGTCAAGTTTTAACTATTTTAACTGGAGAGCGCAAGCCCGCGAATCTTGTCCTGAAACAAGTTTCACAGGTTCGAAGTGCTTAATGTTTGGCCTACACATTCAGCTGAAGCGGCTAGAAGAATGGTCTTGAAATCAAGTGTTTTTTTACAGAAAAGGTTAAGACATGCCTTAAAAAAACCGAACGAAATGAAAATTATAGTCAGATAATGGGTGGGTTGCACCAACAAGCAAGTGCTCTATGTCCCGATAGAAATAATGTATACGGTATGCTGTTTTTATAAGATACCGGGTGTTTAAAAAAAATTGTGCGCATGTTTACGGTAAAAAAAATAATAATTGTATTTCGTAAAGCCGGAAAAATGAAACATTTGAAAGATAAGAGACTATCTGTCAAACTTTGAATATTCAAGAATATGGGTGGCCAGTTTCAAACCCATTTATATTTTATGAAACTATTTGTGTAACACTTTAAGAATAGTGAATGAATGGTTTGTGTTTCACCGTATATATGTAGAGCGGTAAATGTCACGTTCCAAATATTCATAATTTTTCTAATAAAAACAGATTTTCAATAATAGGCAGTTTAGGACAAATTAAAAAAGATGTTACCAGACTTTAAATCTGCAAAACTCGGATCGGGAGGGTCTGCTTTTGGATCTATAAATCCAGGCTATTGGACTAAACGAATGGTATTGAAAGCAGAAGGATGTTCTTTGAAAATGTAAAGCTATTATTAATCCTTATATCTTACATATTCCATTTCAAATTCCACAACTTCCTCCAAGACTTAGCTTGATGTTTTTGATAAATAACAGACTAGGATTCTCTGACTCGCTAAATTAAGCACTGAAACGCAATCTCATGATTTGAATTATTCTTTTATTCTTTCGGAGGTGAACCAACAGTGCCTTTGTTCGAAGAATTCATGTTGGAACAAGAAAAATTAACAGGATTACGTTCTGCAGCCCTTAAAAATGGTTATATTTTGCAGACTTTACACGCAAACACTAACGGAACCTGCCAACGACGTTTAGCCGCTGTACATAGATATAAAATTTCAGACGATGCAATCTCCAATAGGGCAGTTCTTGAATGTATTTAGCGGTCGTAAACCTACAGTTTTGGATGATACAAACACTAAGGGCACGTGCTGATCAGGTTTCACAGCCGTAAAGTCAAAATCTTTTTGAGGCAAATACTCAGAAAACCTGCTGATCGTGTCTGGTTACCGTAAACTTGAAGTCTCAGATAGTGCAAACATCTAGAGCACCTACCGACCATGTAACGTACGCGTCAAGTTTTTCAACAAGTCAAGCAGAAAACTAGCCAGTCCAGCAACGTCCGTCAGGTTAGACAAGTCCCATCTGCTCTTGATGCCCTGCAATTAGTGGAAGTAACGGAGCTTCGAAACTTTAACAAAAATTTTCGCCTACGTCAACGTAACTAAAATAAGTATTGCACTGTCTATATTTTCAGATCGAGCAAACAAGTTGTATGAATTAAATACAGGGAAAGGAGCTTGAGTCCGGGAATTGACAACGACAGTCCAAAAACGTGCTTATCAACCTTCTTCTTTCTTAGACTCTGAAAGCAAAATTAAAGATCGCAGACACCCATGATTAAGTAAACAAAAATCTGCGATACTTATCTTCCTCAAACTAAAAACAAAAAGAAAAAAAAACGCGGTAATTTCAGAACTTAGCTTCAAAACTACAAATACTCATAACTGACCAAAAGTATATTAATAATCCCAACCGTCCTCCAACCCCCCCAAAAAAAGGCAGCAGTGATTCCAGAAAACAGACTTAAAATAGTCACACCCATCCAAAAACGAGTCCATTACGCCGGTTTTACTTCAAGTGTCAAAAAGGCGCAATGATTCCAGAAAACTGACTTAAAATAGTCACACTCATCCAAAAACGAGTTCATTACACTGGTTTTACTTCAAGTGTCAAAAAGGCGCAATGATTCCAGAAAATAAACCTAAAATAGCAAGCAGTTACAGCTATCTAAAAACGAGTCCACAACCTCGTTTTTCCTTCAACATATAAGAGTCTCGGTGCTTCCAGTAAACGGACTTTATGATCAGAGCCACTCACGGCACCTGTCGGGCCTGTTAAGTTGTCTTGCAACTTCAGGAAGCAAAATCTCGCCCGGTTGGACAGGTTAGGCTCATCTTCAGTACGGCGGCGCGCGAGCTCCAGAATACATACAGACCACGCACTCCGCAAAACGGGTCTATCCAGATTCTTTACATAGCTAAAAGGTCACTTCCCGAGCGCCAAAAGGCAACCTAGGTGCGAATGACATACTCATTTCATTTGTTCTGGAAGAAGATTGGGTGGCCGAAGTACACTGAAAAGCTAAACGGTAACTAACCTATTCCAAGAAGCAATTGTTTGATTTTTCTTGGAATAAAAGAGGGTGGCGGAATACATTGCATAATACAACAGATGCTCGAGAGACGGATGCTCATTTCATTCGATTGGGAATAAAGGTGGGTTGCTGAATATATGTACTGCAGAATGGGACAGCAATCATTGTAGAAGTGACACGCGCTCAGTTTTTATTTCACTGGATTTGGAGCAGAAGCGAATGACGCATACACTATAGAATACAATCAATATCCGCATGACCTGGAATAAAGGTGGGTGACCCAGCACACTGTAAAGCACAACAGCGCCCTGAATGCGAGCAACAGTCTATATATATTTATATATACCGTAGTATTCCTGTGGCCGTAACTTAAACGTATCTTACCGTTATCTATAACATTCCTGGCATCAGATTGAGTTGAATAAATGTTAGTTAAACGGTGCATTCGAAAGGTCTAACATGAATGCAAGATAAGATGAAACTAAATGAATTGACAGGTGGAGGTAAGAGTGTTTATAAAAGCACAAAGGCAGTGCCAGATACACGAGTAAGAAGGACATATTTCCCCTGGAAATTCAACTAGTGATCCAACTAGAACGTTACTGCCTTTGTGAGCGCAGATACGCGATCAACAAAACCCACAAAAAGCGACTATAACGATAGGTAGATGCATAACGATTAGGGCACCAATCGGATAAGGCGGGTCGCATGTGTTATTCAGACGGTGATGTATGAAGATGGTAGATATCATAGCCGTTATTGGGTCACCGGGGCCGGGTATTTCCACGATGATAATTAATTAGTTCATATTGCCCGTGGGCCGGTATGGCTGCCACGTAGCTAAAATGTGGATGGTTTTGTCGCGTAGGGTCAACGTGGCTGCCATAGAAGGATTTCCAGTAGTAAAGGTGTTACATTGGACCCAGCTAATATCGAGGGGGTAATTTGGGTAAACGAAGCCTTCCTAGTTTTGTTCAGTAGTATTTTTGTCCTTTAAGTAATGGTATCTTCTCTACACAGGTTTGTACTGGCCTATGAGAGCAGCAGCATAATATTACACCTTTATTGTTTCCAATTCAAAATTATACAAGTTAAGAACATCTACAAAATTAAAAACCAAAACTGAAAACAACCCATAAAAAGTGTTGTGCACTTATTGGGCACAGAGCATTCATATGTCATTATAATGGCGTACACAATAGCCCCTAAATTCTCTTTTAAACATCTGGTGATTCATTGGCTGTATAAGATCTTCGGGCAGCTGATTAAAAATTTTGACGCATTGAATGACAGTAAATCGTTTTTCAATTTCTAAACGAGTTACGGGCAAATTGAATCTATTGCCTCTAATATTATACTGGTCTGTTCCTACTAAATGACTAAAATGGCTTTCGGAGTAAGAGTTCTCACCAGAAATGGTCATTCGGAAAAAAAAAACAACTACACCAACTGGCATGGGAGAACGGTGCCGAGCACAAGCTTCAATAAAAAAATGTTAGAGCCTCTAAAAGCCGCAATTAGGTTACGTTTAAAATAGTTCAATTGTTGGTAAAAGTTGATGTTAAATTGGGCCGGCAGAAATATAACAGTAAGTTAGTGATGATGCACCATGTATAGAACTACTGGGGACGTGAGAAACGTCACCTGGACTTCTTCGGACGATGCACTAGGTAAAGTATGGTAGGGTTTTTGCTTCCCGTTCAGTCTTGCACATCATAATTATGTGTTCCGTAAAGTATCGACACGGTTCTGATAAGCGTGGAAGAAGTATTTTTTTTTAATAATTAAGCGAAAGTTTATCTGATTCGATTCCGATAGTTTATGTTACAGTTCGTAAAATTAGCAGAGATATCAGGAATTAGGTTGCGTTGGATGTAGTACGGTCCACGAATGAGGCTCTCCTAAAGTAAAGAAAATTTCCGCACAAGAATAACTTCCTTCAAACCAGAATTTCTGATTCACAAAAGGGCTAAAAAAAAAAAAAACAACGGAGGAAATTACACGTTACCATAAGACATAACTCGGTGTTTATACAGAGGATAAGAAGGGACATTTAGCATGTCGATTGAAATGGGGAACCCACGCACAAGTGTGTTCCCAACTGGATCAAAAAGCATCGGCACAATAAGTCGGAAAAAACGAGGGAAGCGAAACAAAAGCATCATTAATTAGTAGGAAAAAGAAAGTGGAAAGATGCAAAGTGGACAAGAAAAATATATATGAAAAAATCAACGACAGTGGCTGCTATGAGAATGTTGCCCTTGAAATTATCTAAAATCGTTTGATGCAATTAATATTGTAAGCATATTTTTTTGATGCATCAATGTGTAGCTAATTCACAACTCGGCAAAACCAGAACTTTTACGGCAAAAACGACGAAGAATTTGTTAATGCAACGACGTCTACTTCACAAGTTACGTAATAAGATATTTTAAGATAGCAAACATGACCATCTTGTCCTCAAAATAATAACCAGGAGAGGCCTCGAATACAATTTCGAAGACCTCCCGACGCAACGATAAAACGTAAGCATTCTTTTTAAAAGAGAATTTCTCAATCACAACACAGAAAACTAAATTATCAGTAGTCAATGTAGAAGAATGAAGACCACGGCAACATTGCCAAAACAATCTTCGGTATCTTTAATCCAACAATAAGCATAGCTAGATCAATTAAAAACTAGCACTTATATAACAATTTCTAAATCGCAACACGGTATCCACAGAAATAAACAATCATAAACATCACTGACCAATACGGAGAATGTATAGCCCAGCACACTTAAAAAAAAAAATCTAAGGACCTTCCGATGCAAATAGAATCGATAGATAAAATCACTGGCTTCCTATCCATTTTCGTCAAGCGCCTCTAACGGAACCGGGAGTTCAGCACTACAAGGTCAATCGATGATTAAACGTCCTAGCCACAGTAAGAGAATTTCCCTTTCTCTTAGGCAAGCGCCATCATCTTCAGTTACCTGAAGCGTTTACCGAGACTTGTAAGGAAAATGATTGAAGTTCAAGTGCCCCATAAATTTAACGGGGTAACAGAAGAGATTATATTTAACGACGCTACGCTTATGCAAAGACATGCAAGTTTGGCAGTGAGACAGCGATATAAATGTAAACTGATGGTTAGAACTTGTGAGGGGAAGCTATGGAGGTAGGACTCACAATGGTTATAATTTGCGGATTATCATTCATAATGGTAAGTAAGCGAGATGTAAACAAACCTCAATCCTTACTAGGGCTTACTGTTTTTCTTGATATGCTACGTGTCTCTGTCGTTTCCTCTCTTGAAGCTACGTTGCCTTGACTATAGGGAAGGTTAACCTAGCATATATAATAGTAACATCACAAACAATCAGGACCACAATATTAATGTTTCGCTATTTTAGGCATCACTAAAAGTCTTCATAAAAACAACTGTAGTTCAAGAGGCACAAAGGAAACGAAAATTAATATCTAAAAATAAATAAAATAAGAATATGGACAGAGGGCTTCTGCATGCGCGTAGAGAGAGCAGTTCAGCGAGAACAGAGGAAGGTCAGAACAAATATTGTCAGTAGAATCAAAGACAAATGAAGACTTACCTAGTGACCGTGGGTACATATCATCATCAAACACAAGAATGGTCTCAGGCCTTGCCAGCCTAAAATACCATAATTAGGTACACAAGAGCTAGCAATTTCAAGCAACCATTTTCACTGGTACTGCTACCCACTATCTGGTACCCAGTGCCTGTCCTGCGTACCATGTACTCGCGTACACCAACTGGAGGCGATACACATATATGTGGCAGCCCTAGACACTCTTTTAAAATTTAGGCTTCTGGAGCGGGGGCAAAATATTCTGCTAGGGAAGCAGCAGCAGCAGCAGCAGCGAAAAAAAAAACAAATATCTATAATTATATTTTTATGATACCATTAACAATTCACAAACATTAAAGAAATGGACAAATGGTAGTGTATCGCGAAACGATGAATACATGAAATAAGTAATTGCGAAATAATTAACAAATTTGCTCAACTTGTTGTACGGAGTTCAAATTAACAAGTATAATTGAAAATTGGTAACTGCATCTGATTCGAGGTGAAAGCAATCAGTTTTTTACCAATATTTTTTATAACTGATGTCATTAACGAAAATTAATTTTTCTTAACGGACAAGTCACTTTCATATCAGCATTGTAAACAAAAACTGCTCTAGTAAAACGAAATTAATTTTTATTGAAGATTTTGTAGTGCGTAACGTTATAAATCGTAAATTGACACTGAGTTATCTATTTAAAAATACGCTTTGTGAGTTGAAGCACTTGGTAAGCTTCAGCTGGTTTTAAATTACAATTATATTTTGGAAAGCCATTGAAAAATATCCCACGATTGCGTTGTGCATGCATCTCTGTTTCACGAGTTGCGCAACCTATGATTCATTGCCCATTCATCCAATAACTTCATTTCACTACGAAAGGCTATCTGTATCTGCACACTTTTTTCACAGAAGCGCAAGCAATCAACATATGCAATTTATAACTGATTTTAGATATATGTAACTACGTTCCGTGCCTGTCACCAGACCATCCAGTTCAATCGTCGCTTCGCTTAGTTGCAGTAAAATCAACAGTATTGGTTATCCCAGCTTATTCTACACCAGTCACGTCATCTTTCAATTGTACCCAACTACTGCTTATTGCTGGAGGTCAGTTTAGCTGTCATTTACCTATGAAACACGACCTGTTTCCAACAAGATTGTACTCTCTAACGCCAAATTAGCCGCATCAGATAAACTGTATTGGTCATCAACCCATTTTTCTGCCAATAGCGTGACTTGTTCGATCAACCGGTACCATATAACTCATAAGGTCATTCACCCGCATGAGATTGAGTGTATTACCCACCAGTCACGCGACTCTCGCTGAATAAAATAGGCAACAACTCCAAAATTATATGTGACTGCATGGGAACAAGAATAGACAACATCCCCTTTCCGTATAGTCAGGTTCTTTCTAGGGCTACGTGACCTCATTCTTTTGGTTCTGGTTCTTTTTGGTTCTTTTTGCACCAGTCCGCAACTCTTTCGGTTTAAATGGACTTTAAACCAAAACTGCATTAAGCAGCCTGAGGTCTACTGTATTGGTCACGTACCCATTTTTTCACAAGTCACGCGACCATTCAGGGTGCCTATTCATGTGCGTGGGGTCAACTGTACTGACCGCTTCTACCAATGTCTACACCAGTCACGCGACTGTTCAGATGTTGTTGTCATCAAGTCCATACCTTCATTAAGTTGCGTGAGGCCAAGAATGGACAATGTCCCCTGCCTGCATGGTCACCTTAGGTTGTCTAGGGCCACGTGACCGCCTGTCTAAGGCCGGTGTGCGGCAGCACACGACCCCTTAGGGTCACAAAGGTCGGCCGGAGCGTGAGGCAGCCGTGGTGGTCTACGGGTCACGCGCACGGTGAGGCAAT
>LQNS02277097.1:40514580-40535557 GCA_001587735.2 Parhyale hawaiensis | reverse complement strand
CAAACGACAGCTATTATAAGATACCGCTCCATTAGCGTAGAAAAGTGTCCAGCATCTCATAAAAATATGGTTATGAGAGATCAACCACAGCTTGTTGACGACAGGAACACGCGGAGCATTGGAAGGACTTCTTTACGACGCAATCAAAGCGCTATGGGCGCATCAAACAGGCTACTAACTGCGAGGTGTAGACTCCACAAAACGTCCAGCCAGGGGCTTTTGAAACGACGACTGTCTTGCTTGGACATTAGAGTGCAGAAGCCAAAAAGCTTTTAGCTCCATTACGATGCTTGGACACTTTGGTGCAGAAGCAAAAAGAACATAAGTTCCAATACGTTGCTTGGCCACCAGGCAAAAAGAGAAGTCAAAGGGATGTTAGTTCCATTACGATGCCTGGACATTGTTATTATAAAACTCTGTTTAACCTCCTTAGTCGCTACGCAGGGGTTCCTGCAGAAATACGTGAAATATCAGAATTATCTCTGGGAAGGGGCAGTCTCCCATATTTAGCATGATGGGTTCTTGCAAGAAACTACAGGGTTTGAAATTACGACGCCTACATATCAGGCTGCAGAAGCCAAAGAGCTTTTAGCTCCATTACGATGCTTGGACACTTTGATACAGAAGCCAAAGAGCTTCTGGTTCTTTGCGCTGAATATGCGCCTCAGAAGCAAAAAGCTCCTAATGTCCTTATGTTAGGTGGATCTTCGGTTGTAGAAGCCAAAAGGCTTTTCGATCCGCTGAGCTGCTCGCATTCAGCTACAACAGCTACTGGATTTTGAATTTCACATCCCTGCTTGGACATCACACACACCAAACTGCAGCTCTTAAGTAGTCGTATCCAAGAGATGCTTCAGTTTTTACGACAAAAGTTGCGGTAAATGCTTTTTGGGTAAAGAAGTACATACACAGAGACTTAACTTCCATTCAAAGAACACAGGTGCAAAAGAGCGTCGATCAGCCATCTGGGGCATAAGGGAGTTGTCACACTGTCATAAATTTTGCTAGCATGATCAATAAATTCAAAGAAATATTTGGACCAAGTGACAGAACGCCCGCACCTGAACATAATTATCGGAACCAAGGCTGTGTAGCTGATAAGTTACGTGCTGGTAAAAAGCCCTACGCCTGCCAAGGCTTTGTTGTTTTTGTAACATTGGGAGCAAAAGTCGATAAAAATTAGCAAATTTGCATATTGAGCTCTGCATGTGACACAGCAGCATCAGCAATGAGTGCGATGCTGAATAGAACATTCTAGCTAACTTTTCAAGCATAATTTGCCAAAGTAAATTATCAGATTTGAAATTTAATTTTCATAAGGCTGTGGGTACGGGTAATAATGAATATTTATGTAACATAATAATAAACTCACAATAGTAAATGTGCATTTTAAAATTTGCTCGAGAAGATAGCTAGGAAAGTTGCGAGTCAACAGTAAACAAGAAGTTAACAAACGTATCAGCATTATAGCTATTATTATAGCTGGTATTATTAGTTAGTTATAGTTAGGAAGTTTAAGCCTCCGTTTCCGAGCAGAACGATATCACAGAAGAAAGAGCAAGGGACACATAGTATGCCAAGAGAAACGGGGAACCCTTGCACGAAGGTGTTCCCACCACACAGGATCAACGCGCAAGGGAACAGCAAGTCTGGAAAGAAGAGGAAAAACAGAATAAAGCATGAACAAGTAGGAGTATGAAATCGGGAAGGAAGTAAAGTGGGCACGAAAGAGAGACTTCCCGAAGGCCTAGCTAATGGCTGAGGTAACTGGAATTATTAGGTATATTAATAGTTTAACAACCGTATCCACCGAAGTGGTCCGTGATTATCTTTTTTATTACAAAGTTAAGAATATGAATAACTTATTTTTGCATTTTGCTGCGTCAATTTGACCAGTGTGACAGGTGAGCTATAGCGGAGATCACCAAACGAAGGACAAGTCTGCATAAAAATTGTGTTAGGTGGGAATGAGGTTAATTACCGTCAAGCATTGGTACTATTAAGGCGAAAGGTTCAATAAAAGAATGAGGATGAAATTGATTTTTAAAATTTTGTTCTCTTAAAAGTGCCAACTCAGAAATCTGAAAAAGGTAATGGCAAAATCCGTCAAAAAATTGGAATACCTTCTGTTAATGAATGAATATATGGACGTTTGGGGGGGTTACGAGTAGTTTTCATTTTTGAAAACAACTATTGGTAACCTATTTTTAGGGTAATTTCCTTCCGTCATTTGGAGAATATTAACCGTACACGATTACGTAAAATTTTCACTTGTTAATAATAGCCTTACTTATTGGAAACGTCCTTTCGGAATAAAAGAAGCTGAGCGTAAATTTGATATAAAATGACCAACAAACATATAACCTAACATTCAATACTTAACTAATACAACAATTCACGAGAAGCGACTTACTCCTAAGCAACAGAAAAAGTATCACACATAAGAAAACAATATTTTACTAAGTTTCATACAGAGCTCATGACCTCAAAATGGTACCTTCATCATATAATAAAATAAAAACATTTATTAGAACGATGTTGCATTTGTTTCCCATTTATAATAGGGGAAGTATTTACGATGTCCAATAGATTTAATGATTTATAACGCAATCATTATTAAAAAAAACTAGTGACAATTATCTCATGGATATCTTGAGTACAGAAGTGACAGGTGAGTGCTTTTTAAATGCGATAACATTTATTACTGCATGGGCGGTAAAAAAAATGAAATAAAAGTACGACTGCTTCTGGACATACCGGTCAGTGGCCAAAAAAGTTCTATGGAATTACCACGTCAGGGTTTCCAATTGGGTGTACAGATGACAGAAAAATAACGGAAAAAATTAAATGCCTTCACCACGTAATTGAAACTGATTGCCACGTTTCTATCTAATTTATCGGAAGTATCATCAGGATCTAAATTACGTGTCTTCATGTTTCAAATATAATCTATTGCAAGATAGTATTTCAGGTTTGCTTAATAGAAAACTGATCCAGTGAAATGCGTATCATTATCTGTATTCTTTTGTACGTCTTCTCGGTATCATGCGTACAAATAGTGTCACCGGCCGCCTTCAATGACGTAACACTCCCACGACAGGAGAATCTACTGAAAAAAATTTATAGCGCAAGCCTTTGCAGCATTGATAAATTTTTGGACTCAATTCAATGGCGAGTGTAATCTTATGAAGAATTCAAACTTCATCTAATTTCAGAGTAAAAATATTCCCCCTAACAGAATTTCAGGCAGTCCAAAAACTAGCATCGTAAATCAGCTTCTTGGAAGGCAAAAAAAAAAAAAAATTGGCATAGAGTCTAGACGAGGGGTGGGCGAACTTCTTGACTTAGGGGCTATATTGAAAATTGACAGACGGACCGGGCTAAAACCCGAAGCAATAACATCAAACAAACAGATGGGTTCAAGCACGGCTCTCTGGAATCAAAAAAATATATATATAACATTTTTGCTGCAGAAATACAATTTTAGAATAAATTTAACCATAATCCCTTACAATCGGTTTATATACCAGAGAACGCAAAAATTTGGCGAGCCGGATTAAAAAGACAAATGGGTCCGTTGTGGCCTACGGCTTGTCGTTTACCCACCCCTGGTCTAGACACTAATACAAAACAAAACTTTGGAGTGGATCTACTATAGGTCCCTCGAATTGGTCTTTATAGGGACAACGTATTGTAGTAATAGTGTAAACATTAACTTATATTTAACTGGGCTTCCAGGAACAGATGATATTTCTATGAGAATCCATTTCATCATTAATGATACGCATTGCTGCCAGCGTTGCCTCCCAAAACATATTTACAGCAGTCGCTTCTGATACATTATTAAGTAGTCGTTGCAGTGGAGAGTGCGCGTTCAAGAGAGGTTGCTAGCTTAGTCCTTTAAGGAACAATTGAATGGCGATATCTCGTAGAAGTGGCATTATTTAAAACGCCCTGTAGGAAGGACCCTTATCCATATAGTGTTAGTATTTTCCATTGTATTAGTTTAAGATTTACTATATCGTCACGGTACGTTAAAATAGGCAAGGGCGTTGAAGAAAACTGGGAGCTGGGCATAGAATGCCGAGTAAGAAAACAAGTCAAAATAGAAGAGAAAGAGCACAATGAAAATCGTCACCATAAAAAGAGCGCAAAAAAGGAAACAGTCACCATAGAATAAAAAAAAAGCCCCATAGGCCAAGCTGAGAAACTAATGGAAACTGCCGCTTGGATTCCATTGTTACAAATTATAATATATTCAGATACCACTCGTATAATGAAACCGAAAAGGGAAAACAATGTGCTTCACAATACAGACGTACCATAACACGAGATCTTTCGTATAAATTTCTATTTTTTAGTACGTTTAAAGGGCACACTAGAACTCGAAATATGTCGTGACAAGTTCAATAATTTACAAAATAAAGAACATAAGTCGGGCTTGTAAGTTCAAGGAGTTAAATTCACGTAAAGTGCAGGTACTTGCAATGCAGTAAATTTTCAGCACAATTAAAAAAAATACAGAATTGAATGAACTGCCTATTCTGCAATCAATGACCGCATCGATAGCAGTCACTAAGCAGCTACTCCATTTTATCAATGCGTCAAGAATATTCTGCACTTTATAATTGCCTCATCACCCCACCGCAGTCACCTACACAACTTTCATGCTTAAACTACTGACAAATTCAAAGCACAGTCTCGCCCCCACTTTTCGCCCCCCGCAAAACTGAAGTTCATATTCATCGGACCAAATTTGACGTCCGTAAGTCGGATGCCGCAAAACTGAAGTTCATATTCATCGGACCAAATTTGACGTCCGTAAGTCGGATGCCGCAAAACTGAAGTTCATATTCAGCGGTTCAGATTTGACGTCCGTAAGTCGGATGCCGCAAAACTGAAGTTCATATTCATCGGTCCAGATTTGCCGTCCGTAAGTCGGATGCCGCAAAACTGAAGTTCATATTCATCGGTCCAGATTTGACGTCCGTAAGTCGGATGCCGCAAAACTGAAGTTCATATTCAGCGGTCCAGATTTGACGTCCGTAAGTCGGATGCCGCAAAACTGAAGTTCATATTCATCGGACCAGATTTGCCGTCCGTAAGTCGGATGCCGCAAAACTGAAGTTCATATTCATCGGTCCAGATTTGCCGTCCGTATATAAGTCGGATGCCACAAAACTGAAGTTCATATTCATCGGACCAGATTGGCCGTAAATGCGCGCCGCGAAGGCGTCCCGTTCCGTGCGGCAGCCGGTTCAAGTTTTTATTCGTTTATTGCTGGGTATTAGTCGTCATTTGGGGTTAATTATGGGCGAAAACGGTTACCCGCTCGGTGTTTCAATGCCGTCATTAGGTTCGATAGGAGCACCTTTCTCCCTGTCATTATCGGCGGGGGTTTGCAGCAGACGCAGCATCACTTTATGTTATCTTTGGGCCGCAACGACTTCCTAAAAAGATAAGTGACCAGATCGACCCAAGCTTTATGAAAAACATCTCGAAAAGCGAAAATATTTAAGGTAAACCCGATCACATTAAGTCTAACTTGCCCAGGCAATATTATTTTGTTCTAATGGTATATAAATGTATTATTATTAAACTCGTAGTTTAAGCCTGTACTATTATATTCCTAGCCGAGAAAAAACTTTCAAAGTGTGGTAGCTCATCCCGGGGTAAAATTAGTTATAGTCAGAAAGTTGAAGCCTCCGTTCCCGAGCAGAACGATATCACAGAGAAAAGAACAAGGGACATCTACTGAGGTATATCGATAGAAATAGGGAACCCATGCATGAAGGTGTTCCCACACAAGACCAAAGCGCATGGGAACAGTAAGTCGGAAATGAAAAAGAAGAACAGAATAAAGCATGAGCAAGAAGGAGCATGAAATCGGGAAGGAAGCAAAGTGGGCACGAAAGACAGACGTTCCGAACCTAGCTATAGGCAAAGCTGACCTACACGAGCCCCCTGGGATTGCCGGTCCCCATAACATAGAATGGGCGAACCTAACCCTATGGCCCATCCATGCCCTCTGAGGGGCCAGGATAAAATTGGGTTAACGCATTAAGTAAACCATTTTTATTTTTTGGGTAGGAATAACACTATTAATACCGTCCGAAAAAAAAGAGAGTATGAGTTTCTAGATAAAACCTCAAATTTCATAGGAATAGCACATTTTAACCTAATGGTGTCTGACTGCCACCATAAAAAAAATTTAGGTCAGGAAGAGAAGTAACCAGAAACTGATGTTTGAAATTTGTTACGCTATCGGTTCTAGTGTGAAGCAAAATAATTTTTAATCGGCCAACTTCGCCCGTACAATTAACTTAGAAACCTAATTTTTTTTTCAATTCTACATTTGCGATACATAACGTGCACTAAGGGGTAAACACTTCAAATGCTACCTACGATTTTTCATGGAGAGAAGGAAGAGGAAGCGCCGCGTAGCATGTCGATCGAAACGTAAAGCCCGTGCATGACGAAGTCACCATCGATCGTGGCATGAGAATAGAGTAGGTGGGGTAAGCAGAACAAGACAAGAACAAAGCATCAACATGCAGGGGTATAATGGAATAAAGTTAAGGGGGCAAGGGAACTTGATACAAAAGTGTGAAGTTGACGTAATCTACTGGGTTTTCTCGGGCCTAACTCCCAGTGATATATATACTTGGGTGATCATAATTTGCTAACGCATCCTTGTGGTCGTGGTCCACCACATGTCACCTGATGGGCAGTACGTCAAGTTTTGTTCAAAAGACATTCGGGCGTAAATCAAACGCAATTTTCTATGCTACAGATTGCATTTTATACAGTGAGTTTAACATATTGTAAGTACAAAATGTTCTTTATGTCGGTAACTTTTTAAGTTTCATGAAAGCTCGTAAAAGCAAAAAAAAAAATTATTATTATACTCTTTAGTCTGTACCTCCCTAGGAACTGAAGCGATTCAAGCGAGGAAATGAAGAAACATGTAATCAGTCCACTAAATAAGGAAGCCTCTCTACTGAGGAATGGAGCACATGGGTGCAACAATTAAATAACGAAGAAGAACAGACCAAATATCAACATATTTAAGTACAGGTGAACAATCAGAAGCACAGTGATAACGCGTTAGTCTCAACAACAACAAGAACAACAACGATATTTCATTGCGAATTCTATATCAACCATTGCAGTTTTGTTTTGCAAGCGAACTAATCTTGTTGACAGTATAACACCGCAATACAGTGAGACTGCGAGACGTTACGAACTTAATACTTCATACCGTACTCAACATCAAACTACAGTTACGGTATTTTTTTCAAACTGGCCACTAGTGTGAGCCTTGCAGAGCAATTCGATGTGTTCATGCATACTAAAATTGCGTCGAGGTTTTGCAGAGGCTCCTCAATCATTGCCCAAATGGGGAAACTGCGAGAAAAAATTCCCACGCAATGGGCTCCTTCAGGCCACGCACTTCTTCCATGAACACACAGCCAAAGAAGAAGAGTATAAAAAATAATCTCAGTGCATAATAATCCAGTTTGTTGGTTGGTTGCTGTTTTGTTTGGTTGGTCTTTCCGTCCGCTATGTTAGCGGTAGCACAAATAATGCTAATTGGCTCGGAGTGAATGATGCACAATGAATAGAAACCAGAGGATGGAAATGGGAATGATATTCGTCAGAGCAGAAGATTGAAGAAGAGCTCGAAAGCGGGAGTTTTGTTGAAGTAATTATTGTCAGCAGTCATTTCACTATGGCGCAGGCTACAGTGGTTATATACATTTTTAAACTCATCAGCATCAATTTGAGGCTGAGCGCTGGATTGTGGGGTACAGTAGACCGCCGAGCAAAATTTTCTGCAGCTGCCGTTGATTGGTTGACGATTCTTTAAACTACCAAAACTGACTGTTCGTCACAGCACAGCCAACGCAAGTGGTCCATTCGCGAAAATTTTGGAATAGGGGAACTAATGCTAGATACACTGCTTAGCGACTGAAATGGACTGCTGGCAATCAATTTCCCGATTATTACATCCGTGGGTAACTTGGCGAGCAAAGTATGAAAGTTGAATCAAATTTTTCCCATAGTCCGCAATGGGTGACAGGGTATACAACAGTGGGCAGTTTCCTAAAGCTGCTTGATCAACATTATCGGCCACTGAAGCTAATAATGTCTAATTACGCACACAGTCATTTATTACTGATGCTGATCGAAAGGAATTTTGAGAGCGTACCAGCACCGTGCATTGATATATTTAGGTTACTGGTGATAATGGAGAATCTACCCATAGTGGACTGAAAAAGTCAGTGGTCCAAGTTCTTGGATTCCCATTGTCTGTTCTCGAGAAGTTTGCAAGTGGCAGTAGAAGCAACGGTCATGAACCTTCTTGGAATACGGACATCGATCCAGGCAACTCAGCCTGCGAAGAAGATAAATTTCTTGGAATGTTGACTCCCCGAAACGTAAAATTCTCAGAATATCGATGTTTTAGTTAGGGAATTATAATCCTCTAAATGTATAACTAAGACCATTCAAAGCTGCCGAGTCTTACCATTTGGCGCAGAGTATCATTTTTAATTTCAGGGTCTATACATACAAACAGTTTCGAATATTTCGTAGAAAAATGAATAAATAATTTATGTCAAACCGACATTAAATTTGTTACGCTGATTTATGTATCACAATATATATCACCGGACAGACGGATGGGCTAGTAGTCCTCTTAGCAAGTTAGAACAGCAAGAGCTCAAAAATATACACGTAACGCCTGGAAAGGACCATTGAATCGATAATTAATTTGGGGTTAGATTACGTATCTACTAGCTTTCAGACGAGTTATCTCCTCCAAGGAAGTTATGCTTTTATTCTTTTCGTCTGTGTCTGTCGCCAATAAAACTCAAAAACGTATGGAAGGATCTTTACGAAATTTACAGGGGCTGTTAGGCATGTTAGGAGCAATAGATTATCAACTTCTAGGGAAGATCCGTTCCACCGTGTTTTGTTAGTTTGTCACCCTCTTTTTTTTTTGAACCATGATTCAATAATTATAGAATGATTTTCATGAAATTTGCACGAATTGTTAAGAACGTTTCGAAAAGCAAATGGCCAAGCTTTCGATCTGTCGGTTCGCCTGTTTGTCTTTGCGTTTGATTTTATGTTTATCGGTCACATAATCCAGAAAGCTTTGAATGGATCTATATGAAATTTACAGGAATTATAAGAAATGGTAAAAAGACACTAATGACTAATTTTTGGTTAATGATCGGTTCTTCAGTTTGAGTGTGTGACTAATGTTTGTTACAATGTTGGTCTCAACGTAACTCAAAAGTTATGGACGGATATTTATGAAATTTGTAAGAACTGTTATTAATGTCAAGAGGCACAAATCATAAACTTTTTGTGATGATAAAAAAAAAATCCTGGTTCCAAGACCAGTGTGATGTTTTAGTTAAATTTCATTGCTTGGCGGAGGTATGCGCTCTCAGAATGCTCTATTTGATAGAGTTATCTACTGATTTTCGTTTGATTGTAAATATATGACTGTCATTTTGCTTGCCGTACGTCACAAACGTAAACGGTTTTAGATAACTTCCGCCCTCCACCCAAAAGTCAATACTAGTGGAAAAAAATTCAAATCTTAAACACCTCAATTTACGGCAGCTGCAACTTGAGGTTTTTTTTACTACAATCAAGTCCGCATAATAAACAATTCTGGCAGAACCTGCCGGTTTAAATTGGAGCGGAGGAGGAGGAGGTTGCGTTAAAAGTAATGCCACTACTTGCTGTAAAGCCATGAGACTGAAGTTACTTGAACGCAAAGAGGACACTTTCACAAATTCTTCCAAAGAAGTTAGGGAGATAAGGAGGGTAATTATCTCGAGCTCCTTNGACTGAAGTTACTTGAACGCAAAGAGGACACTTTCACAAATTCTTCCAAAGAAGTTAGGGAGATAAGGAGGGTAATTATCTCGAGCTCCTTTAGTTATTTGCGATGTTAAGTCGAGGAGATGGACGGCTCAAATGTACGCCAATGATCTGTTCCGTTAACCTAACTTGACGCAACCAGAATCGGGCCGACGAGAAACGCGGGGATGTTTTTTTTTTTTATCGAGAGCCAATGAAGAAAATTTGCAGAACTCGAGGTAATGAGGGCCTGAAGTGAAGCATGTCCAATTTGATAACTGCGGCAATCCTTCTATCATCAAAGTTGGAATATTAATTGAGGTGTTCAGTCCGGTGACAACCCAGCATGAAATATGTGTGCAGAAATGCATTTAGTTAAAGATGGAAGGTGGAGATACGTAGTTGCGACATAAGACCTTAGAAGGACACGCTAATGGTTGGCTAGTAGACCGTAATGTTAACTTAAGTTTGATTACAAAATTTCCAGCACGTACACTGGCGTAAATTTGAAGATAAACTAGCATGGAATATATGTATGCAGAAAAAGGCAATTAGTCAAACAATAAAAGGAGATATTGGTGATAACAGGCTTGAGAGAAACAGTGCTGAATCGGTAATTAAAACATAGCTACAGGATGTAGCTATATATGTAATAAGTCAAATACATTTTCAATGACTCAAAAATTTAGGCCTAACGTATCTTAACATTTCAGTGCCTACTATACACAGTAGACTCAGAAGTTGACTTTACATGTAGTGTGATTCGTACGAAAAGTTATACTTATTTCTCTTAATGGTTAAAATGAGGAAAAATACAAAATAGTAGGATGATTGTATCAAACCTGTAGGAAATACGCAGACAGCTATACATCAGGTTACATAATCGGGTTACACACATCGTGTTACATACATCGGGTTACATACATCGGGTTACATACATCGGGTGGCATACATCCGGTTATATACATCGGGTTACTAAGCAAGAAAAAATCTACAGCAAGATTTTTTTCGTATTAGATTCATCTTGAGGTAATGATCAGTTAAGAAGAAAACGTTATAGAGGATTATTAAGCAGCATAATAAATCATTAAATAAATGATTATAGGGTAAGGGCACGTTCGATCGGGCGCCAAAATTTGAGCCTTTGAATATTGAATTGCCCAAAACATCATCCAGAAGCTTTGGCTACGCCATTTTGAATCGTGTCGCGAGTGTTAGCAGCAACTTGATTACGCTGAGTCGGCTGAGCTTATGGAAGTCTCAATTATTTCTAACCGATGACGGGACAATTACTATAGCTCAATTCAGCGGGTTGAAGCCAGCATACCCGTTTAAAGTTTCGGACAAGTTAAGCCTCGAAGTCTGAGCTTCGAAACATGTTCGGATGTACAAAAACAATTACTAGTGAAATAAAAAGACTGTCTTAGCATGCATACTCCATCCACAGGCAATTAACTAAGTAAATGTACGCCATAACAAAAATATTTCCCTTAAAGATTGAAACTCGATATTGTGGTGGAACTAGATGAACTAGAAGAATACGAAGCTAACATAACTGAAATTTGTGAATACCCCAGTTGATTCTCTTGCTCTATATGACTGAAACAACGGATTTGCACTGTCTACTTGCATGGCGACGCATCTGGAGTCCCGCGCAGTCAGTAAATGAGGTACTCGCACAATGGGAACGCCACCATATCTTGATCAGTAAATAGTAACACACCAACGGTGCTACACAGCAAGCGGAATATCTCGTCATTGGAGAGGGAAGCAATTTTCTCTCTAAAAAATCAATAATACACCGACGTACGGTCCGTCATGTATAGCTGGTGAAGAACCCGAACCGGTGCAAACGTATCCGTATGAATTCGGCAGCCTGAGTTTTCCGTACGGCCGTACTCAATGCACCGGGAAAGCAAACAAATCGTTGTCAGATCGGCAACACATCGACGGTACTTCAAAGCAAGTTAAGTAGTCTGCCACTGCATATAGAAAAGTTACTTTATATTATAATTCCGCTTGTCCCTCCCTTAGTTAGTTGGTTAGTTAGTATGACTGAGGCGCTTTCATTGGTATGAGATAGGGGGAAAATTAGGGCATACTTTAGGTATCGTTGATATGACCTGGGAAGAGATAAATAGGAGAAAGAGTAAAGTTCAAATTTATGCTGCTACTGCAGGCAGGTCTTATTGGTAGAAAATTCACTGCCTGACTTGGGACATTTTTCAACTTTCGTATGCATGATAGAGTCCGAGGGTAACATGATTGATGAGCAATTCTTTTGTTCTGCTCATGCACCACAGGTTTCTCCAGTATTAGATAGAGGTAAATTAGGATGGTACGGGTCTGTGATATCACGGATGAACATCGCTTTTGTTCTGTAGAACTTCCACAGCTTTCAGCTAGCTTTTATAATATTAGCAACAAAGCGATGGTACTGAGATGATACTAGGGAAATAAATAGACTATTAGCATGCATACTTCATCCACAGGCAATTTCCTAAGGAAACTTACGCCATAACAGAAGAACATCGCTTTAATTTTGCGGAACTTCCAAAAATTCCAGCTAGTCTTTATAATATTAGAAACAAACCGGTGGTATGACATTACTAGCGAAAAATCCGGCAATCAGTAAAGGCCACCTTAATTATGTCCATTAATTTAGTAACAAGATTGGCCTATATTCAGCCATTTCAAGTGAGACACCAAGTGGTAGGCGATCCTTATCGTCTTGAAATTAGCAACACATCGACGATCTCACACAGCAAGCAAGAGAGGTTCCTACACGGCGCACTGGGAAAGGACTGAAACAAGTTAGGCAAAAAGTCTACATGAAAAAAGGGCTCGCGTGCAGGGCATTCTTCGGTAATTGTAAAGGAATCATCTGATTACAGAGGGTGCGTGTGGTGTGGTCAGGAAGGCCTTGTGGGCCATGCATGTAGAAGGTTCAGTCAACTTTTTACGATATTACCTTTAAATAAAAAAAAATATATATTGAAAACACGGGGAATTTCTCGGACAGTGCATGCTGTGTCTAGTAGTATGTAATTCTTCAGCACGTAGGCTGAAAGGTTAGTACATCATAAGAAGGAAATATATGTAAAACACATATAGCATGTTGAAAACATTCAGATTTTGAGCATGTATGCGGACAGCTTATTAGGTTATAGTAACTTGTATTAGAGCCGTATAAAAGTAAAAAAAAAGTTGTAGCAAAACACATGTGGCGAGGTAAATAAAAAATGAAATTTTGAACAAGTCAGCATTGAGACCACTCAATTCATCTTGGTGCTAGCTACGTACTTCAGGAGAAAATATAATGGTTTCAAAACACATGCAGTGTGGCAAAGGTAAATATAATTTTTTACTCGAGTAACTGAATGTAAAAGAGGCAATATAGATCGATCTACCCAGTATATGTACCATATATCGACTGAGTCATATTCGGACCACTTTGTAAGCTTGATTGAACTGTCCTTAGGCCCCCAAAGCAGAGGCTTTCACCCGGTATTGCACGTGTGAAAAGTGGACACAAAAGATTGACGTTCCGAAGACCTAGCAAAGGATAAGGTACCTAACAGCCAATGGCAAACCAAAGCAACCAAACCCTATGGTCTATAACGGCCCATCCTATGCTCCCTGAGGGGTACCTACTGATGAACAATAAGGTACAACACATTTGAGCGTAACACTTTACTGTATGACTTAATTAATCATACCTTACCGGTAGGAATAACACAATTGGCTACGTATCATATATGATAAGCTGTGCAGAGAAGGGTTAAAACTGAAACGCAGTTACTGACAAACGCGGTCTTCAGACTTGGAATCACAATGTGGAATTTATGTAAGTTCAAGTGAGACAAGCCTAGTGAAAGAACCCTTGTCCGGTGTTATTTTAAGTAGCCTATTACCTATGTAATAGTTACTGCTGAGCCACAAAATAAGCTACAGCTTTAATCTGCTACATAGATTGTGCCTATCAGCTACGGTCATCAAACAACCTTAAAAATTCAAAAGATCGTTTGCATAAAAAAAGCCTCAGCAGGAGATGGTGCATTCGGAAGGTTCCAATTTTGTCTGCGTGTGACCCATCAAACGGAGAGTTTGTTGCCTGGGAGAAGGTCTTAAATTCAACACCATGCTTTTATAAGGGTCAGTCATCTTGTCGAGCTGCCCACATGGTTTAAATTATTGTTTATTGCCAGAGTTTAAACTCTGCAGGAAAAGGCTGTGGATGAATAGCTTATACATTCTAAACCGCATTCAAATTTCAGTTTCGTTACCATTATCAAATCTGCATAAGCTTTAACAAGTTGAGCACGAATGCCTTTCAGTTTCATTTGCTGAAGGTAAAATTCAGCTGCTGCAACGTAACGGCAAAGCGAAGTACATGGATTTTTAAAAGTAAACACAAATTATATCCCCACTGACGGCTAATATTATACTCTCTGCGAATCAAATAGAAATTATGCTACACATGTTGCAAAGAAAAGAGTGATGAAAATTTTTAGGTTATTCACGAAGCTTCGTCGCATTTCAATTTAAAATTTTGAAATCGGATAAAGCAATATATAAGCAAATCAGCATGCGTAAGTTAGTAAAATAATGCTATCTAAATAAATTAAATTTAACGAAAAACCTAACAGACAAAAAAATCTATACTTTCAAATGGTGCAAAACAGAAAAAAGACAAAGGAGAAATACAGTTGCAGAAGCTCTACACTAATACAAGGCAACATGTATTGGACATAGGTACTCATACATGAGCCACGATGTAGTCCAGGGTAAAACATGTAAAACTGTAGATACTGCCGGTTATGAGGCAACAGCCAGAAAAAGATTAAACATAACTTAATCCGGTAGAAAAAAATTACTGAAAGAAGTCACGCTCTAATCTTGAATTAGAGTAATAACCCTAGAAAAAAAGGCAGCACATAAAAGCCACACCGTTAGTCTGAACATGTAGTTAATCTAGCGAAGGTTACCCTCTAAAGCCACTTCGTAATCTTATATTATCTGCTAAAACCATAATCGGATCCTTAGTGAAACACAGAAGCATTCAGAAGCACTCTACTTTACTGTGTCCCGAGTGTCCATTTTTCTCGACGTTTTTTTCTAGTTATTCCTATAAGAAAATAAATTTCCCTGTAGCGACTTAGGATTGAGGTAGCACGTAATCTTTTAATACCACACGTATTCATTCAGATGTCGTCCACTAAATTTTGGAATGGCCCTATTGGTTCGTTTGGGAATGGGCCTATTGGTTCGTCTACTGCCGCCTATCTAATCTAAAGCCACAACACATTCCCGGGTACTACACGCTAATATTCACAAGGCATTCAAACGCTGGTTCGAACGCGAGTCAAATGAACGCGTTTTTATTATGTTCCTAGATGTAAGCCTTTCTACGCGCCACGTACGCGCATTGTGATCCTAATAAGAGGGAAAGAAAGAAAGGTGAGACATGTAATATGTCGATAAAAACGTGGAACCTATGCACGAGCATGTTCCCACCCAGAATCGACGTGCCTGCGTGAACAGCAAATTGGGAAAGAAGAGGTAGAACAGTGGGTACGGCAGATAGATGTTCTGAATGCCAAACTAATGCTAAACTAACCAATTAAGTTTCCCTGTAGTGCCCCTTCTTTATAACAAAGGGTGGGCTAACCTAACCGTATGAACGGGTTTTGTCGCCTCAGCACCCGAATGCGTTTCTGTGTTCTTTGACATTGCGGCAAAATGCACAGCATTTCGTGGTCTAATTCATTCTAAGAGTGAAGAGACATCCGAAACTTTTCTACTGGACTTGCTAAGCAAACTGACTCGATGGAAAACATTTATATGATTTTTCTGATAGATAGTATGCACTATAGGAGAATATTTACAAGGACAAAACACTGGGACGATTTGCTGAGACAAGGTCATTTGATTGCCGTGACCCTACTATATATATATATATATATATAGACCTAATAATTTATTAGCCAGCCATTGAAAACGCAACGTACTGCCAGTCACCGTATGCAATTGTTCTCCAGAAGTCAAGTATGAAGATAAATTTAACCTTGAATGCCATACGAATAGCATTCAGAAGTATTATGCTGAAGACTATTATGTAAGCTTGTTTAAGCCTGTATATTCCAGCACGAAGTAGCTATTCTAAGCAAAATAGAAGAACATGTAAGCCACGAGATATGTGGAACCCATGCACGAGGGTGCGCTCATATAGGATCAATGCTCATGGGAACATCTTCGGAAAGAAAATTAACAACAGAAGAAAGCATAACCATAGGAGAAAGTAACTGAAAGGAAGAAAAGTAAGCATACAGGAAAGATGTTCCCCACGCCTAACTAAGGTAAGCTATAGCCTATGGGGAACTTCTTCCTGAGGGCGCAGCTCCCCATAACGTACGATGGGTGAACCCAACTAACTTAATTAACCCCTTTGTCTCCCTTCTATGCCTACAAGATCGAATACTGAAAACATACGCAACTTTGGATACCAAACGCAGTCATCAATGTATCGAAGCTATTAACAGAGTTAAACCTAATCTTTGACTTCACATACGTAATCATACACAATCCAGGCTATTCCCAACCAAGCGAATCACGGGTTCCATAAACGCAATTATTCAGAAGGCATCCACAGAAGACAATGTGTAACCACCCTGCAACATTCACCATCTGCCAGAAGTCATCTTGGATACCTTGAGCAATCAATTTGAAGTCATCTAACGCCGACATACCTAACCTAACCGGGGACACCATGGGCAGTATGAAAGTTAGGCCTGACCATATATTATCCAAAGATTGCAGAACTGATGTGCTCAGTGAAGCGTGGAGGGATTAGGATCCACGATCAAATGACCTGCTGCCTGCTCTAAGAATATTCAGTAGCGGCGGTGCTTTACACTTGCAATATTACACAGGTCATTCACCTTCGTTTTTGTGTAACACAAATTATGCGCATTAGCAACTCATCCAAACGAGTCGAGTAGTATAAGAAAAGTTTTACACTGTACCAGTCAAAGTGAAAGGACAATTTTGGCATCCCGAAAGTTCAGACTAGGGGAATTCATTATGCAATTATGTGCACTATAAGCAACCACTGCACTAAAATCTAAGTATACATCATCATTGTTGAAGAATACCATTTACAGAATGGCTATGATGTCGCACAACGCCCATGTAGGTTTAGTACCTACTATCAATGAAGCAAGGGTAAATATGATTTTAGTCGATACGGTATGACCGTACAAATTGGATATTAGGTGAAAAAAAAAAAAAATCATACGAGGACAGCAAGAGCAATGATAACGAAAAACTACATGGGTAGATTTCATGCTGTTAGAAAAATAAAAGGCAAAAATCGCCAGCAGTTTTAGCCTAGCAGATACGAAAAAAATACATTTTTAGGATCAGAAACACGAGTTGAGCCAAATTAATGCCAGTATCCAAGAATAGCAATTTTAAGCTGGTCACCAACCCATTTTCATTCCTAACATTCGTCAAAATGTGGTAAAACAATAGTCGAAAAATCATGAAATCTTTTAGTTAAGTCTGTATTGTGAAGGAAATTTTATGTTTAAATAACAAAAAGTCCGGCATAGTGTAATCTAGGACTGGCCCAGCATCTTTCACCTCTCCTGCTATAGTGTAAGCAAGTCAGGTTAGAAACATGACAGATTTTTCCTAACAAGTTTAAAACACAAAGGTAGTCAAGGTTCCATTAGGGAATGAGATCAAAAAACGATTCACTATAAGACTAAGGCTTTATTGATTTTAGTCAATATAAATACTGCTGATGGTGGCGGACTGTCTTGGTTGAACTAACATCGAAACCCACCTACAGTACACAATTCAAATTCTAACGATCACCACTAATATAAGTGTATTCTGTATCTGGATTCTGAATGCTGAGCTGGTGTATTAACGAATTTGGGTTTCCCCCTATCAGTCCTTTCCAGACAGTTCCTTCCGTGGCAAAGTGCGAACTTGGGGGAATTCAACCAGGTGAGCAAACACAGATTTTTAGCATAGGAGTAAGAAGGGAGAAGCAAAGGAACCATATAAGGCCTGTATATATTCATATATACTGTATACCTACGGCTTCGGCATGAGATCCCTTCGTGATGTGCTTTTAAATTATGAAAAGTAAGAATAATTCCCGTCACCATAAACAATAATAAGTTTTAAAATGGAGAGTTACAGGAGGAAGAGTCGTCACTGCCTCTAAATTTGATTTAGAATAAGAGTGAGGAGCATAATATGGTTATTGGCGTTCCATTAAGAAGCTTTCATCATGATTGGCACCGCAGCATTAGAAACAAATAATCGCTCGCTCTTTACTAGTCAAAAATTCAATAGGAAACTATTAACTGAGCATTGGCAGTCAAAACGATGAGTCAGCACGTGACGAAGCGCCTTACCTTGTGCGTGAACTGGGTACAAGGTCACACAAGTCTACGGATATCTGCACTCCACTTTCAGTGACAAATTGTACTTAGTTCGCGGTTCACTGTGGGAGTGAATACTAATCGTAAAACAAAGACTGTCAGTTGAACTAAGAAACAAATGGACATAAAAAAAATAAACATATCGTCAAGGCACAAGGTAATCTTCGGAGTCCGCCGAAGGCTCGAAGTCATAAAATGATAATTCGACTTGGATCCAAAGTGCACGTAATTACGTAGCTATATGCGAAAGTCATCGCTACAGTAGCGTTTGCGTCATGAAAACAATCACAAGTAACCCGGTTACAAAATACCTCACGGAATAAATTTTCACCATTAATAGCAATCTGCTTACACAGTATGACTTTATTGTTTTTTTCATCGAGTCTCCTCTTGATTTTAGGATGAAGAAAAGAGCTCGAATTATAACACGAAGTGACTTTTTGCGAAACATTAGTGTATACTTGTATCCCTTCTCAATATTTTTAACCTTCTCATCCTCAGGACATGCTACCTCGCAACAATTAAACCTTGATTGTTACGAGGTAGCATGTCCTGAGGAATTAATTTGCCGTTCTCGTAGAAATAACACTGCATGAATGTAAGGTGAAATATATAAAACGATGTGAGAGAAAAGGATAAGGGCTCTTTCTCCCCTAGCAATGCAGAAGTCTGAAAGAATTAGGTTGCGAAATAGAACAGCCTAAGTAAGAGTTGAGAACAAGCCGCTTAACTTCAAACCGTTGTAGAACATAGTCTTGATTCGAAGGTACAAAATAAAGTTGCGATATAGGTTTAGAGACGGCGACAACACGAAACGAAATAAAACACATTAACTAGGTTCTGCTTGAGAAAATGGCAAACGTAGCTTCAACTGAGAGATCGAAAATTTGGTAAACACGTACAGAGAAAAGACGAAATTAAATCAATTTTAACAAAATTCCGAGATAAATCATTCCAATTCGCAATAGTCACAAGCCTGGGAAAAGTACGCTGAGCCGCGGAAAACAAGAGGGGCCATAACGATTACGTAGGGTACCTAATAATTAATAATAACAATAGAAAAAGAAGGCTGACACAATGTTATATTTCAGTGCTGAATGCCCAGAGCAGATAATGAATAGGCCCTACAAACTATGTCCGATAGCATCAACTTGGTGGTGGTGCTGCTGGCGAGATCACTCCTGCTTATATTTTTGAACGAAAACCACAAACCACAATTATTACTTCCACATGCCACATACTGTATGATGGAATTCAAATTTTAACCCTCACAATTTTCTTCCTCCATCCAGAATTTGAGAGTAATGTACGTCGTTCAACTAACTAACTTGGACAAGAAGACTAGAAACGCGGTAAATCAGTACGTATATGATGATAGAAAATTTGAAATAGGCCTATTTGAAGATTAGACAGATGGAAACTAAATCGGAAGCTTTGTTTTCTTGAAATGTTAAATATTGTCATCCACGGCATACATCACTTGCGATTCAGTATGCATCTCTAATTTCTATATAGGGTAGCTTCATAAATATCAAAATTTAATGGTATACGCTTACGTAGACTGGTATCTACAACGAAAGAGGGTTATTGCGAGAGGTTGACTAAATTATTAGAAACTTCAACGCTTAAGGAAGGATGGTTAAAGTCAAATATAAGGATCTCCAAGAACGAGGTTCTGCATGTACATAAAACCGGAGCAAACATTCCACGATGAGCTTCAAAACTTTAACGCAATAACCTTTGACTTTGATTTGGGAGATGGGCACTTAGCAGGTTTTCCTCTTTGAAGCTTAATTCTCTATAAATTCACTTTTCAATAGCTTTGGACAAACTAATAATTATTTAGTCAGTTCACTTGATTAGCACACATTAAGTACACTAACTTAACACAAAGAATAGTTCAAGATCTACTAATCACCTTTTGCAATAGGGTTCACGTTTTCAAAGTAATTTTAACGATAATGTGAACTGGTTTTTCGTCTAAGCAAAGCTGCTATTATGGGCGCCAATTTCTATTCTATAATAAATTATCACGAATGAATGTAAGCATGGTGTTTGAAATTGAGAGTGGCTAGAAATTTGGAAACTATATGCTTCGAATCCGAGTAAAATTTGTAGCTCAGCTCTAGAGTACCAAACATGACTGAAAATAAAAAAAAATTAGTTTGGCAAAGTTTCATCGGCATCCAATAATCTTTCACTGACCAAAAGCACAGTTGTATCTCGTGTCAAATGTTGCTATTGCTACGAAAACGGATGTGGAATGTGGTCGGTCTAGAACAGAATGACAATAGGAACTGTAGAAAATTGCTTCAAATTACCATTGCTGATCTATAGCTACAGTTATCATAAGCACATGGTTAAGAACGACAAAACAAAATTCTTACCTGATTGTTGAAAAGCGTGTGATCTCGTCCAGGATCTGAAGATGTTCCAGAATCAGGGGAAGAATCAACGGTGAGGTTGAGTGATTTATAGTTGTTGACGGTTCGTGTATACCTATCAAAGTTCTCGGTTGGAGGCTGGTATTCTTGACGAACAAGAGTGTGTTGTGGTTCATTAGCTGCACGGTAATACTCCGAGTAGTACTGTTCTGGAGCTGTGTAGGAAGTTGTCGTACCACGAATCACTGGGGA
>LQNS02277097.1:40487581-40506016 GCA_001587735.2 Parhyale hawaiensis | reverse complement strand
CTCTCACGACGATTTGTGTGCGTGTTTGTGTACGCAGATCGTGTGCGCGTGAGCGGCGTTCAAGTTGGTGCGCCGCGCTGCTCGCTGTATCGCTGATTAAGTTGGGTTAGGTTACGTAATGTTAGGTAACGCTAGGTAACGTTAGGTAACATTAAGTAACGTTAGATAACGTTAGGTAACGTTAGGTAAGGTTAGAAAGGTTAGATTGGGTTAGGTTGGGTTATGTAAGGTTAGAAGGTTAGGTACGGAGGTTAGGTTAGGTTAGGCTAAGTTAGGTTTGCCTAGGTAGTGTTTATTTTAGTGGTGGCGCGCAAAATCGTCGTGAGAGACGATAGTGCTCCACGGAACGTCTAGACAGGACACATGGATCAGTCCAGGACGCAGTCAACATTACTGGGACTGAGAAATGAAAGAACGCGCAGAGTACAACACTATAATCATTCGCAGTGACGACCCCTAACCAAATAGCAATACCATAGCCGTATACTATCCCTTCTTCTGGACGTTATGTAGAGTGCAATTCTTATGAGAAATATTTATTTACTTTACGCATTTAATCCGGAAAATACTAATATCAACAAATCAATAATGACCTGCATAGCAGTGACCAAAAACAGTATGTAGATTTCGCAAACTATTGTTTTCTGGGGCAGAAACAGCAAAGGCCCGTGTGTATGCGGAAGAAAAACTGACATTTTATTCATAAGGTATCAAAAGATATTTCTTTCTACGAAGCAAGGCGAGTAAAACATGACTGTCCCATACACCTTGCTGCATATGAGTGCATCATGCATGGCCTGGGCAATTTACAATTCCCACCAAGCATTCACCATTCGTTTGACACCTTCGCAATTCATTTGATGCGTTCGTTTTATGCTGCTGATGACCTTCTACGATGTCCATGTCGCGTTGATGTGTCAATCCTTGCAGTAAAACACAGATGCAGACATAAGTTTGTATATTTTAGCACTGCCAATATGGACAACTGCATGAGAGAGGCTTAAAAGAAGCGTATGGGTAAAATAAGACAGAAGTGAATGGAGAAGACATAACTAGTTACTGCGGGTATTCCTAGCGGTTCCTTTATATAGCATGCAAGGGCAAATACATGCTGGTTTTAATCCAGTGATATATACTGATAAATCGCTTGAGCCAAAGCGCGTTAAAGCACATGCAGCTATAAACAACACTGCATACAGGAATATTTGGTGGATTGCTGAATCTTGTATCGCGCTTTTAAAATGTTTGAATCTGTAGCTTATAGTATAGTATTTATGACCACCCATACTATTTAAGGCTAAAATAATTAGGAGTGGGCACATCCTGCTTCAAGTTGAATGCAAGGGTTGGCGAAAGAATGCGCACGTAAATTTAACGATGTTAAAAACTCTGTGTTTGACGTTGTACACATAAAACTTGTCTTATTTTCCAATGCTCGTAGCAGATTATTTAACTGCATTTATTTTGGATTGGATGGACTGATACTGATAAAAGTTACAGAAATGCAAACTATATACTGATATTAGTCGTGTGTTCCATACATTCAGTGTTGTAAACTAATAAAGATGCTTTGGTAGTTATGGAATAAAAAGAATAATAGTTCAGATTTACACAAGAAAACACTGTACTTCAATTACTGTTCTACGCAGATGTCATGCATGCGTAGAAAAAGGGAGAGAGAGCGAGAAAAATAAGCAGATGTGAACAATTTTAATCCAAAATTCACATAGCCCCTCTAGTACGAGCATGTACGTCCCATACAGTTATTTCAAGTCTCTTATGTTAAAATTTCAATGCCACTTAGATCAAGTTTTGTTTATACAGTTCGCAATAGAACCAAGGTTGTGGCTCTCTGAGAACTACTTCCGTTATGCCAAGATAGAAAAAACAAAACAAAAAAGTAGGAAGATGGCTTAAGTATTATCGGTTGCGGCAGATTGGTTAGGATTCTGAGACGTTAAGTTAGATTTGGCATAAAATATACTGATACAAAAGTAGATGAACTTCGTGACAAGCCCATATCTGGCTATTTAAATGACCCTGGGCCAAAAATTTGCTTCGTACGTACACTGAGTTTGAGGCTGTCTCAGAATAATCGGTTTGGGTTCAATGCCTGAAACTTAATCCAACTGATCGCGGAAGTGTCAGACCAGATAGAGGTAGGATATTAACTTATCCCTATTAAAATGTCTCAATGGATGACACCTAAGCAGTGCCAAACATTTTGGATGAGGTTCTGACATGAGTATAACTGCAAAGTTCTTATAACACACGAAATCAGGGGGGTCCATTTGCCAGGTTCCTGCGCTGGCCATGCGTGGCACGCCGGTTGAAATTGCGGCCCGCACCGCCTGCACTTGAAATATATTTAGCACAGTTACATTTATTTCTTTTACGGCAGTACTTGTATAGATAGAATAATTTGTTCATTTGGTTATGCATAGGCATTATTTTTTGAAATCGATACCATACATGTATATAGGATTTATTTGATTTATTAAACATACCATATGGATACATAATTAACTGCATAGGCATAGATCAGTGCACTCTAGGTCACCCCTTAGGATTTATGTTGTTTATCATGTCGTATAAGATGGACAACCCTGCATCAAATATAAAAAAAAAACTAGAAGAGCGCTGGAAGGGGTCATGCATGGTAGTTCAATAATTTTAGAATTTCTGCCTTTCAAATTTTTGCTTGGATCTAATTGTGTGCCTTCGCAACCTCCTGAAATTTGTCTAGCAGCCCGAAAGTTCCTCTACCCTTAATGGACAGAATGTTTCAACCTTCAGCGTATTCGAAAAGCCGCTGTGCATCATTTTTCTAATCATTTTCAATAATATTCGGATTTAAATTTCAGTGTGGTCTTTAACAATTTAAAAACTTGTATAGAGCTCGTCGAATACGATGTATTCCAAGAAGATAGTATGGATGCACATATGTGACGGCGATTGGAAGAAAATACCGGTTACTAAATACACAAGTGCCAGCACAGGAACGTCTTCAACACCCCCGTTGAACATCACATTCGAATCAGGTAAGAGTTTCTCGAAGTCACTAACAAAGCTCATGTATCCCTTGATAAGAAAAACACACAATGAGAAAAACTCTCAGATTAGCTAGAGAAGAGTTGATGGATGGGAGAATAATTACAAGCTATCACGGCGCTGGCAGGTAACTCGTTTGTTCGCCATAATTTTTTCAACAAACCAGAAGCAAAATATACGGGCAAATATATATGAAAGAACTCAAGCTTAAATGGTTAATTTCCCAATTTTAAGCCTATGAGGAACTCGAAAATTTCAAAAGTAAACGGTTCTAAGGTAGCTATCATGTTAACTTGAAAAGAAAAAAAGCAGTAAGAAAACTATGAAAATTGTTCACAGTTGCACAAAATATGAATCAGTTTGCTGGCATTGCTTCCATAGTAAAAACAGAAAAGTCTCAATGAAATTATATTTATGTTTTATGTCGTAGGTAACGATGCAACTATGACCAGTGGAAAGTGGAATATCTGGATTGCAGAAATTGTTTGTTCTATTTAAGGGCATCTTTTTAATTTGAGGAATACCTGTTTTTAGGTAAAACTTCATTCATGGTCAGTATATAAAACTTCATCATGCTAACTAGAATATTTCCTTTATAAAAACCATATGCTGGTAAAGTTTGAAGATACGCATGCATGTTGAATTTAACTACAGTGGCACAAATTCTACAGAAGCGTGACTCAAGTAAATGAACCCCTATAACCCTTTGATGCGCTCCACCACGTGCATTTTAGGACAGTATATGCAAGTCGTGTCGCGAGATGGGTAAATTAATGGTTTTGTTGGTATGAAATCTGTATAGCCACATTTGAAAGGGGTCTTCCAAGTGTATATTTAGCGGTACATGGCATGAAATCTGCTGCGCCACGTACTTTCGAACGGGTTTTTCGAAAGGCGTCAAGTTGGTGGTACGAAATTTGTACAGCTACGATTGAAAAAGAGTGCTTCAATTAAGAGAGACAATTTTTATTGGATTATTCCTGTGCTCATTCGAACACGGTGAAGATATCATTAAATCAATCAGCTTAATTAAGTGCTCACATGGACATGGTACAAGTATATAAAGCATTTGAGTCTATTTTGCCTTGACACTTAGCCAAAATTTGAACAATTTAGTTTCTCTTCGGTGATGAAATAACAATCGCAGAACGTTTCTCTATTCAGCGTTCAAATTTAGAAAGCGGCCTGTCGGGCACGTGTTTGCTCGTTTTTCTTTTTTTCCTCGAGTTGTGGTCTCCATGATGGGCAAGGCAACACTTAGAAACTTATTGCAACGACTTAGCTGGAATTTCAACTTCAAAGAATTCTACATCGGGTCGGTAGACCAAAGTGCGACCGCAAACAACTAGAAAAACGCTCTGGCGCGCGTTTTTTAATTGTCGGTTACTCAACAAAAGACGACGAAGGGAAGTACTGCAATGGTCTCAAAAGTGCAATCTGTAAGTGATAATATTTAGGGTTACGAATGACTGTGTTGGAGAAACAGTGCTGTACATAATTGAAAGCAAGAAATTTCATCATTTTGTTATCTGAATCACATGAGGATAGAAAGACACTGCAAGACATTTTGTAGCTTTGAAAATATAAAAATAGCCCCATTGTCACAATAAAATAAGATTAGTTTCTTCTAGGAGTAGCATTACTTAAAACGCTCACTGCATAAAAAAAGGGAAATTTATAGGATTAAATTTTGCTTAACTTCGCAACGTTGTTACGACAAAGGAAAGAAGCTTTGCCGAAGGAACAAGTGATTACGAAGCACGGCTGTAACTCCTAATGTCATAATTAGTGGAAGAGTGAAAATCTAACAGTTAGGTAATTGAAAACATAAGCGCTGCGATTGTAGTAAAAAATTCAAATTTGTTTTTTACCATGTGTTTCCGCGCGAAATATAAAAATGTTTCAATCGACAGCGACTGCGGAAATTTAATGGATGGGAAATTTGACAAAGTGTTATCCACACTATTAATCCCAATCTTTTCTTGTACTTATAGTACATGACTGAAGCTCCATATAAGACAGATTTTTTCGACATTACAAAAAAGACGAACCCATCGTAAAGTGATACCATTAAGTAACAAGGATACGCAGATGCAGTTCATGTTTTGAGTGATGCCTGATTGTATGATGAAAAGGAGTTATTTTAATGCACATTATGTTATTGAACTGGTAGGAGGATCATGCTTCATTTTTAATAACCAATTCAGTACCCCAAGAACCATCAACGAAAATGTGTCACCGACAATTCCTCTGAGTCTTCATTATAACGGATTTGTATACTAAAAAACCTGCAGTAATTTATTACCGAATACGTACTATGCTATTGCTATCTAACGGCACCTACTTAGGTTGCTGTAGCGGCCAACTCTCTACAAGACCGGGTTTTTATCGAGCAGTCTGATGCATAAGGAGACTACGAGAGCCAACAAAAAGGTGCCTGTCTCTTTTAAAATCTGCCTTGTCTGGTCTGAGCATTTAAAACATTACAGGTTTTGGTCATCCTGTTAATTGCGCATTAAAATTATGCGTTATCGCTAAGGATCCCTCGCTGTAATACAAAGGATAGTAGACCGGCCAAACTAAATTTGTCGTTAAAGGATAATTTTTTGGAAAATTTACGCTTTCCTGGCATAGTCCGGTTGTACATAACATCATGAGCTGCAACTGAAACATTTGTTGCCCTAAGTAGAGGAGATGGTCCAAATAAAAATGCTTAATAACGGCCATGAATGAAATACAGATGGGGCCATTTTTGGTAAGATTGTTTACCCATGTTCTAGCCGCCAAGCGTGAGAACAATTATTCTTGAGTAATAACTCAGAGACACAAAGAATTTCAGTTGCGAAAAGTGAAAGTTAGGCAGGCAGATATGAACTTAATTTTATAAGGTCAAATTAGGTTTGCAGGACACAAGCATTATTAGACCCATGCATATATGAATTTCAGCCTCAATGATAAAATTTAGACTTCTAATTTCCTAGTTCTTCGTTTTCTTCCTTGCGCGGCGTAGCTGAGCGTAAGCGTTCAACCGTGCCCGGGGGTTGGAGATGCACAACCTGTGCCTTCTTTCCTGTTACTAGTGCACTGACCACTCTGAGACCTCCCGGCAGAAAAGCCGAGACAAAAATCATTGGCAATTTAATATGAGACATACCTATACCTCGCGTCCTAGTGGCGCACGAGCTTGTGTTAAACCACAGAAATAATTCGGCGTGATATAGACTTGTGTCCCAGATGCGCTTGACTAGTAAAAGTTATACTACTACTTCTAATTAAATTTAGAGTGTAATGCACGAGTTTTACTTTCAACAATCAAATTTAAGCAACAAAACAAAAGAAAAATTCTCAACCCAAAACCGTCACATTAAAGGCTGCGTGGCTTGGACTGGAGTCCATACACGGTATACAATGTCAGTTCCAATGATCAAATTTCAACGCGTTAGACCCGAATGCTCTTTTAGGTTGAATATGGACCTGCAAAGCTGAATATCAACAGCCATGGGCAAGGATAAATTTAGGCTACTGGACAATAAAACCTTTCAAAGGTAAAATGTGGGTTAATAATAAATAATTTTTATGCTAGCCTTCAAATATTGGCTCCTAAGCATTTCTGCAGAAATACAGGAGATGTAGCTGAATACACCAAAGAAGAAATTTCATATTCTGATCGTGGGGTCCGAGGCGTTAACTCAGCTTCGGACTTCGTTGATGTGGACAGCCGTGCAAAATCGCCAGCAAGAGATTGACAAGCGTGAGGGCCATAAAAATGTAATAAATATACCATAGCATTGGGGTTCTCCATAAAAGAAAGATAGCTTGAATTGCAAAATAAGTTAAAGGAAATTACACGCGCACTTTTCCTCAATGGCATTCGCTATATATGTAAAGACTTGATGGCAGTGGATATGATGGGTAGTTACGCGAGGAGCCCGTCAGACGAAGATGGCTACAGCTTCGAATCATTGACAGAAAAAAATGTGTTCCTGATCATTTGCTACATTTGTTATGACACGATAGTAATAGATATATGATGGGTAGTCCGTAAAGAGTCTGTGATAACAAGCTAGCTAGAACTCTAAAATTAGTACATGCACTTATATTTCGCTCGATCATTTGTTATAGATATGAAGATATTGCTATAGGACGGCAGACGAACGGATGCAACCAGTACGTGTAGCTTAATAAATCAAGACGATGAGGATTTTATTTTCAATATGTGCATATTCTTTCTAATCTTAACCATTATATGCCTATTCTTTCTATTACTAACTCGTCAGAGTTGCAACGATACAGCAGAATTAAGAGTGTCATACCAGCGTATTCGTTAGAAAAGGATGCTAGGACCTTTAATTTTTCTTATTATTATTATTAATAGTAGTAGTAGTTGTAGTACGGACATACTGTTACACCTAATCATTTGCTACCTAAAAGCATATACTGTACATGTAACTGTAAAATTATTGCGTCAAATGCGGGATAATAATCCACAGTGAAGTTCCTGCATAATATGAGTGTACCAAAACGGCGAGAGCTTCAATATTATTAAACGCACCATGTTTTCAACGTCCACTGCTGCATATCCAGCGAGCTTCATAACATGTATTATTACGAGCTATCTACTTACTGATGAATTGGAGTTTAACCGCATCGATCATAACAGCACATGTAGTAAAGAGATCCACAGCGATATTTCTGTATGCAGTGTGCATGCAAAGTGTGCGCTGACCTGACTCGTTAAGAGTGAGCTTCAAGCAGCTCCCAATTTAAGCCCTCTCTTAAATTTTCTTCGAAATTATATTAGTTAGCCTGCATTTAACGTATTATTCTTCTCGGATGCTAACGTGCTGCGGGGCTGTTCGATTTTTTTTGAATTTACCATAAGTAATGGTCACATTATTTGGGGAATTTACCATAAGTAATGGTCACATTATTTGGGGAATTTACCATAAGTAATGGTCACATTATTTGGGGAATTTACCATAAGTAATGGTCACGTTATTTGGGGAATTTACCATAAGTAATGGTCTCGTTATTTGGGGAATTTACCATAAGTAATGGTCACGTTATTTGGGGAATTTACCGTAAGTAATGGTCACGTTATTTGGGGAATTTACCATAAGTAATGGTCACATTATTTCGGGAATTAACCATCAGTAATGGTCACGTTATTTGGGGAATTTACCATAAGTAATGGTCACGTTACTTGGGGAATTTTCCATAAGAAATGGTCACGTTATTGGGGGAATTTACCATAAGTAATGGTCACGTTACTTGGGGAATTTTCCATAAGTAATGGTCACGTTATTGGGGGAATTTACCATAAGTAATGGTCACGTTACTTGGGGAATTTACCATAAGTAATGGTCACGTTACTTGGGGAATTTACCATAAGTAATGGTCAGGTTATTTGGGGAATAAAATGCCCAGCGTTCCGTACCCAGAATGCCAAAAGTTTTCTCGAGCTACTCAGTCGAATTCTAAATTTGAGCACCGTGACTTGATTGACTGCAGCCTTAGGGCAGCTGGTGGATGTGGATATTCTAGTTAGGGTGTGCAGCCAAGTTGACTTTACCCTAGCAAAAATTAGAGCTGCTCAACAAGCTGTTTTGCAGTTCTGACTGCTGAGGCGGTCCAAAATTTTGGCAGGGTACCTTTATCGGTACCCAGCAGTCCCAGTAGCTGGGTTACTACGAAGTTTTCAACCTGGGCATTGTCAGCTCTCAATAAATGAGATGCATCACAGGCAGCGTGTGTGCAGTACAAAGCTCGAGATGTTAACATAATGGGAAAATTGCAGTTTCTAGTCCGATAAGTTTTCGCACAGCTAAGAACTACTCTATGGTAGTCACGTTGGCTTACCGACCTTCACATGCCCTAACAAAATTATTGGCCGCTCTAGAAACTAAATTCATAAATTTGCTTATGGGGCGGCACAGTAGAAATCTTTGGGACTGACAATTGTAGCTGAAAAGATAACTTTTTAGCAGAAATAACTCAATTTAAAACGTGACTGAATAGTGCCCGAGACCTATCTCTCATGGTAGAACACGGCCGTGGTAATTACTGCAATTAATCCTATATACAGTTTGTAGCAAAGGTTTTGGGACGGTATAGTGCACCCGACGATCGTGTTCGTGTTTTAGGATAAACAAATGGTGATAGTTGCACGCAGGGGCCTATGAAACAGCTCATGTTGCGAACCAAGTAAATATATTTATTTGAAAAATGGAGGTATTTAAAACTTCACCCGAAGATTATTTTTGGGTGGTGATTGGTCTTTCGCAACATTCACGGGAGGCGGAACTTACCAGTGCGATGGAAGAAGATACAAGGACGTGTTCGACTGGCCGAGGAAATTCAGATATCGAACTTGACTTGTCCGGAACGTCAGGCAAGTGAGTTGGCTTCAATCCGTTGGCGTGCATCTATCACCATTTGTTTATCCTAAAACACGAACGCGGTCGTCGGGTGCACTATACCGTCCCAAGCCCTTTGTTACAAACTGTATATAGGGTTAATAGCAGTAATTACCACGGCCGTGTTCTACCATGAGAGANGTTCACCGATTACCCTAGAGAAACGTAATCACTCAGTACAGTGGAGGTTGCAGGCATCTCAGACGAAATTGATTCGCTGCTAACAGCTACAACACGAATCAAAGTGGGCGAAACCAGCGTCTCCGTCTGAAGTTCTGATCGGCTCAAGCCTAGCGGGTACGACTTTACCACCCTAATCGAAAACACAGTCACTCACCTTATTGCATAGTGAACTTTGGTTGTTCATGCGGAAAGAAATGTAGAGAATGCATTAATTAATAAAAAGCGTAGTTATGCAAGCCCTTAACTTACCGTTCAAAATGTATCTGCGTATTTAATATTAATACCGAACATGAAAGGAACAACAGCTTCATATAGTAATGCGAGTCCCTGTCCTGCTTTTCAAAGCGGGACTAAGTGCTTCATGCACACACAACTTGTACGAATATCCCAAAGAAAGTGCACAATTTCCGAAGAATAATACCCTCTAGTTCTTCTGTAACAAGTGTCTTACTTTCATCAGTGTCACCCAGGAAATGTTCAAAGTACAAGAGAAAAAAGTAATGATATGAAAAACGATCACCTAGCTTATATCTTGTGATCAATAAAATACGATGAGAACAAAATAGCTAAAAAAATAGCTCTAGACCAGTAAGCTTGGACTGTTTCATGCGTACTTAGCTTGATACGCTAAAATAGCTACTAGTAATACGGAAAAACTTGGGCCCTATGTTTCAGCTTGTGCTCATGTATTTTCATGTCGATCGGTTAGACCAGCATAAATCATAAGCTACCAATTCGCACTCCCCCAAAATCAAGCTAATTTTTTTTCTACCTAATCGCTCTCAATTAGCATTATTTGATAGGGATCGCTATGGGACGAAGTAGGAGCTTTTATTGTATCGTAAAATAAGTACAGTCAAAGAAAGAAGACTCACCCAACATCGTGTCTGTAAGAAGTGTCGTAGACGATGGGGACGGCCGTCGTGTTCTCATCAATACCATGGATGTTGAGCATGGTGTTGGTGGCGGAGGTGAGGGGGGTCTCGTAGTAGGTGGTGTGGGTGGCTAAGGATGCGGTCCTCCATGTGATGTTCCCGATGTTGTTGATGCTTGAGAGACTGCCAGCGCTGACGATGTTGCCGGCGCTGTCGATGTGCTGTTGCTGTTCGCTGGGTGTCAGCTCCACAAGGGCGGCTGACCCGACGGCCACTTCGGGGGCGCTGCTGCTGCGGGGTTGCGGAGGAGGAACTTGGCCAGGAGGAGGAGGCTCCTCAACGGCCGTCAGAGCGGGGATGAGCTGTACCTGGAGTTGCGAGTTGCCGATATGAACCACTTGGTCTCCGTTAACTATGGGCTCGCCGCTTGATGTGAGCTGGATCTGAGTGGACAGGCCAGCTGAAGCTGAAGTGCTTGGAGCTGAGGGTTCTGTGTCCATGGGAGTTTCCACTTGGTGCAACTGCAAGAGAAACAAATAGAACGTGAGATTACATTTAACCACTTTCTGTATGTAATAAAAAACGGAATGTGAAGTAATGCCTTCAGGGTACATGTTGCTACTGCGCGTAACTACAGCGCAGGAAAATGTAAGATAAGTTCATTATTATTTAGTACAAGAGAAATAAGGAAAAAATGTGAAAAAATTAATTACCGATACCTGATTCAAACTCAATATCAGCCATCTAGGTCATAGCTATCTGATAAGTTGTAAATAGTATGTTCAGTTTACGAACTTATAACGCAAAACTAGCTTATAATTCAAGGTCTTGATAACAAGAACTGTTGATACACAAAACACTGATGATACATAATCCACAATAATTAACAACTACTCTTCAAAAACAATTACCGCAGCGTGTTATTTTCTAAGAAAGCTGTGGTATGAAAGTTCCGCGGCGAAAGAATTCCGTCCTGATCGAGGTTTCGATGGTTCAGTGTTATAAAGTCACACCTCGTGCAGTGTAATACCAAAAACGTGTGCTGTAATAATCGGTCAGTATCACAAAACCTACGATACAAAACATCCGTATAAGCTTCTAAATTTTGAAGGCGCAAAAAAAAAAATATATATATATATATAAGACTATAATTAAGGCACCCAATTCACTGGAAGTAAGCTATGCGATTCGGTCGGTATCACAAAACCTACGATGCAAAACACCACAATAAAGTTCTAAATTTGGATAGCGCGACACAGTACAATTGATACACGACATCCAATTCAAGAGAGGTAAACTGGAATATTAGGTCAACATACTACACCTACGATAAAAAAGTCCGTCAAATTTAGATGGTTCTACCCAAAAAATATACGACACCCAATTCGGTGAAGTAACGTGTGATATTTCAATTATAGTATCACAGCATCTACGATGGACCAAAAGACCCTAATACGGACATGTAGCGTTCGATAAGAAGACGCACTCCCATTCTAACGGCACATACGAAAGTCTACAGGTTACACCGGCCAGCTGACAGCCACTGAGGACCAGTTTCTTGTTTTGAGAGCAATTTCAGTAATGACCAGCCCAGCAACATCTTGCAGTATATTCGAGGCATTCCACTAGGAAATTATCTCACAAAATGGTCAATGAAACACGTACACCGCTAGATCAGCTTGGGTTAAGAGGTAATTTATCTATCGAATCTGCAGCAAATGTGCTTCGTTTGCATCTTTATCTTGGGGGTACTAATTGACAGTATATAGAAGAAATCTGTACCCGGACCTCACCAACATTAAATGATTTGTTATATGCGGGTTCTTTATACCTGTAAGAATTCGCTCTTATGCGAGAATATTCGTTTCTTGCGATTTGTCCGTGGGAGACAATGCTGCAATACAGTTATCTATTTTCTTTACAATAGGTTTTTTATATATCATTACAAATAAACCATTACTGTGGTGTTTCATTTGTACTTTTATGGAGTACTATCAAGAAAAAGTATCAAATTCATCATTTAGTGGAGGATAGGTTACAAATTAAAAGAAAATGTTCCCAAAGGTGTTCCCATATATACTGGATTGTAGGGCATATGTACACAGCAACTCGGAAAAGAAGAGGGAAACAGTACAAAACACCATTAGCAGCATCATGAAACTGGAAGAAAGCACACCGAGTGAGAAAAACAAAGGAGTCCCGAAGGCCTAATTAATGCAACTTAATTGTGGGATCCCATACTGGGAGCTACTCAGCGAGTACGCAAAAAAAAAAAAAAAAAAAAAAAATCCCGAAGGCTTAGGTAGCTTACGCAACTTATGAGATCCCATGAGGGAGCGGCTCCCATAACTAAAGTCAAAACTAAGACCTAGAACATGCAAATTACTCCGCGACACATACGGTAATCATTTCATTAGTGCCGCAAAGGGGAGGGTATCTCAATTAAAGGCTACGTACGGAGCCGTTATTGAGACCTGTTATGATTCAATTCCGACGGGAATGTTACCGGCCAAGCTTCCAATTAACCCACTTTCCGCATTATAGTGCATCGTAATGGCCTGGAATGCAAGAATTTTGTCGGCACTTTTGAGTTGATAGGCGAGACCGCAGAAGCTGTAATTTTTTAGAGAATTTCACTCCTTTAGTAAAAGAATGACGGGACGATAAGATAAAATTGTCTGATAGCATTTATGTTCTCTACTGCTGCAATAAGGAACAGTACAACGATAAGATAATTATGCAGTCTTGGAGTACGCCACTGGTGCGATAAAATAATCGAACAGCGAGAAGACTTATGTGTACTACTATTATTTTTTTGACTATTTTGTTGTTGTAATGATAGAAACGTACAGCGATTAGACAATTGCGAAATACTTTTGGCGTCTTTCACAGCTGCAATAAAAGAGAAAGTAGTAAATGTAAGTGACTCCAATCAATGAACATAAATGCTTGAGGTCTGCCCAGTGGATAAACCTTTTTGTTCACAATAATCACTAGTATCCGTAGGAATGTCAGTACTTAGCTCATTAACGACCAAAAAAAATATTTTATTTCTCGTACGAACAGCACTACTTAGGATCTCTGCGAATGACAGTGGGTGTTGATGGGTTAGAACTTATTATAGTCAATTTTGTACCAGTTTAGCACACAAGCTACCACACGTCTTGTTCTATCACATGTGTTATCATTTCCTTTATTTTTTTTTCTGATCAGGCACGTTTCACCTGCTTTTGCTGCAAGAGTTAGAACATAATTTTCACACTGTAAATGCGGTCACAGTATTTTCAGAAAAGCTTTTCTGCAAATACAGTTTACCTACATCGTTAATACCACTTGGACTTGGATAATAATTACAGTTTACCTACATTGTTAATACCACTTAGACTTGGATATTAATTATGTATAGAGCAGCTTCCTCCACAGTAAATACGGTGGCATTATTTTCAATGAATGTTCCCCAGCAGATAGGTACACTTTATCTACATCGCAACTATCGCCTGTAATATTAATATTGTTTGTCTTTTCAGAACACGACTTCTCACGCTGTATTAGCGGTCGAATGCGCCCATGTATTGCTAATCATTTCCTTTACTACAAAAAAGATCGTCTGCCGTCATGACGCAACCCAGCCTTTATCTACCTGCGACTCCCAAACCCTGACCGTTATTTTCCAAGAATCATCAGCCGACCCGAGCAACATCAGCTCTTTCTTACATGAAAATTGGTCAGAATTTCAGGACTATTTCGCAGAACCGAGAGGGTTCAACGGCCTCTGACTCGTGAAGAAACTAGTGGTAATTGAGAAGGCAAAGGGAGGGTGACGTAATAGTTTACTTTTTTTCTTCACTTGGAATTAAACGATAATGAGGTTTCAAGCTTGCTGTTATGTTAATTTTTTGGTAATCAATTTCTTTCTGGTATAGTCACCATTACGGCATGATTTGCAGCATAACAATAACAACAAAATACATAAGATAGTATTATTAGTAACTAACTGTGAAGCTGATACGGTGATGAACGACCATCACGCGCTAAAAGTTATGTTACTATTGATACCAGCATCCCTATTAGAATACTCATTATTATTAACACCACGGTATTATGAATGTCAGAAATATTTTTTTTTGATTTTAATGCATCTTCACGAGAGTTATCAATTTGGTTTTTAAAATATTTTGTCTAGCTATCTCGATATAATTCTCGACGCAACCACGTATGGAATTATAACTGATGAAATAAAAACAAGTTGTTCGAGCTATAAGGCATGAATTTTCATAGAGAAAACAAACCACGCTGAACACAAAGCATGCATGGGAGCGGAATCCGTTATACCCCACATCTCGACATTGATATCGCACTCATATTCCACCAGGCAATTGTGTCGTTGAGAAAACGCAAATTCACCGTATTTTCCATTGACACCAAAAATCTTCGACGCACACAACAGAAGCACTGGTAACCGCTGCTAATAAACCTTCTCTACGATGCCATATAAGAATACCCCGCGCAGTTAAAACGAGTAAAATAAGTGGTTTTAGCGCCTTATAACTCCGAGTTCAACGACAAAAACTGGTTGAAGCCCCAATTACAGGCAATAAGAAGCTATTCGTGTACCTCACCGTACACGTTAACCCACTCCAGCAGCGCTGATAAGACCAAAAGAAAAATTTCTGGCTATTTGAAAAAAAAAAAAAAATACAAAAAGACTCCCGCAAGTGCCTTAGCGTTGGCGTGTGAGCTGGTGGCTCAAAATGACGATGTCGAGGTTACAAATTTGACGTAGTAAGATAAATTAGCAATTAACGTCTTACTCGAGAATGTACAAAAAAAAAAACAAAGCGTCAAATTTTTGTAGTATCTGGCTTCACTTTCGCCCGTTTCAAGTCATGATTTTGTGCAAAGCAAAAACTAACTGCGGCTCAAATGCTACAATCGTGAAATTTATTACAGAAATATGATTTGTATGTGCGGTACTGGAGGCGAAATTATGGTCGAAATGCATTATATTTATATATTATTGTTGGCGGTAACTAATGTGTTACTACAAAGAATTGTTACAGTTCGAACTTTATTATTGAAATTTATATTTGAAACTAGAGAGCACTCTGAGAGTTCATACCTACGCCAAGCAAGGCAACGGTAACGAAATATTCCAATTGGTTCTGATACCATGATTTTCTTTGTATCAACACCAAAATCTAATCAGTTAGGTATGCCCTTCGATAGTATTAACAGTCTGAAATTTTCGTGAAGATCCGTTTATCACTTTTTGAGTTATGCTTCTAACAAACATCATGTCAAACATAAGTTAAACACACAAAAGGACCAACCTATCATCACCAAAATTCAATCATTTATGTCTTTTAGTATAATTAAAAAGTCCGGTAAATTTCAGACAGATCCATCCATAACTTTTTGAGTTATTGTAATAAGAAGCATAAAGTCAATTACAGCGACAAACACACGAACAAACCAACAGATCATCACAAAAATTTGGCCATTTACTCTTCGTATTAAACTTAACTCATGTAAATTTCATGAAAATCCGTCTATAACTTTACGAGTTATGGCACTAAGAAAGAATATGCAGGCAAACAAACAAACAGACTTTCCCCAAAAGTTAAAAATCTGTTCTAATAAGATGCCTGACAATCCCTGTAAAATTCGTAAAGATCCGTTGATAACTTTTTGAGTAATCTTGGTGACAGACAAAGAGAGAGATAAACAAACACGACAAAAACATAACCTTTTTGGCGGGGGTATAAATAGGCAGTTTAAGAAAATGGTACCATATCAGATGAAAAAGTTTACGAGCTGTAACTATTCCAAATAGATGATTTCGATATACAATAAAAAAATGAAACTGATTGACTACGATGTCAATTTTGCTTCAATCAAGTTCACCGAGCCGAAATTCCCGAAAGAAATCTGCGAAAACGGCAATTCCCGAAAGAAATCTGCGAAAGCGGCAATTCCCGAAAGAAATCAGCGAAAACGGCAATTCCCGAAAGAAATCTGCGAAAGCGGCAATTCCCGAAAGAAATCTGCGAAAGCGGCAATTCCCGAAAGAAATCTGCGAAAACGGCAATCTTGACATTTATAAGAGAAGATTCAACAACCGACAATTTCAAACACAATTTCACAACTGATAATACCCAACGGCCCAGAAACCAAACTGTCAAAGAGGCGATCTTGGCAATAGATCCGGTGTTCGTTATCTGCGAGGGTTGCATTCGCCAAATAGCTCGCATAAGGTGAAGTCGCACATACCGAACCTATCTTTACATTATATAATGGAGGTTACTTTCTAGAACCCATTTTCCAGTTGAAATGGTAAATCTGGTACTTTGGGTCACAATAATTCTCCAAAAATGCAGAGATAAAACACAGCAGCAATGGTACGATACAAGATTGAGTATGAAAAGACTATAAATATGATAGATACAATATACCGTATGTGGCAAGTACCTACTCGAAGTTCGCTCGGTTCGGGTCGGCCCACCCGAGTCACCAGCAACGCGTTTTGCACTGCCTCAAGCGCCCAATCGCATTCGTCCCCAGTTCCCGCAAAGCGCATAGGGGCGAATATTTATCGTATAAATGGAATCGATATTCAAAACTTTCCAATCTCATACAAGTGATTTGACAAATAACGAGAAAGAAGCGTGCTCAAACTTAACTCTTCTACCGATGAGTCCGAACAATTCCGAAACCAAGCTGCCAAAGTGCATGGCGATCTTGGCATTTCTATTACCAAACACACAAACTCCATCGGTTTCGACACATTACCAACTCTCGCCAGCAAATTAGGTTAATATTACAACCTCGCTATCGCTTCTAGGCGGCCCTAAGCTGTGTTGGATGCTCAGCTTCCCACCAAGATCGTGAGAGTTCAGAGGGTGCGCGCACTCCAGGAGTCTGTTGATGGCCGTGGTTGTGAATTGGAGAGAAAGGAACATTTCTGCAACGCTAATGTTACTTAATGTCAACCGGCAGATGCAAATTTAAGGGGAAATCTTGTCATAGAGTTGTAAACAAATATTTGTGGGGTCTACGATTGTGCTAAAATTCACGTCTGCAACGCAAATGTTAACTAAGGTTACAGACCGCAGCAGTACATACTTGACTCTTATGTCCAAGTGGCCTCTGACGCTGGTGGCCAAAATGGGATTTTCCCAAGAGCTATTACGAACATGTCCAGACACGGTCATGCAGGCAAGCGCCCAAGGGCGTCCACGCCGTATCCAAGATACCTTCTCCGCAAGAAAAATATTGGGTATCTTGGAATTTTCATTTCAGTACCTATTAGATAGGGGGAAGAGAATAGCTCTTGAGAAAATCCCATTTTTGAGTTGCCGACTTTTGGCCGCCCGCGTCAAACCTAAGAGACAAGTACTGTTGCGGTCTATGCTAAAGTCGATTGGGAGATGCAAGGCTAAGTGGAAAGTTTCTGATTAAGGTGAACATACAGTATCCATTCCCATCACGCAAATGTTGCTCAAATTCAATAGCGCATAATGTTAAAGATGCGTCCTCTAGGTACACGTTACCACAGACTAATGAAAACACAGACGGGCAGTTTCTAAGCGCAGTTCAGCTCTTCCTGGGGCTGTTGTTACTTCATAGTTAAGCCATCAGCGTCGTGCCTTGAACGATTTTGTTTAACGAGAATAATATTTGGACTGAGCAAAACGAGAAAATAATTACTTACTAACAAGTCAGTAATTTTATTTAAAAGCCGTCTAGCTTCAGAGTTTTGTAGCCAAGAAACGTCGATGAAATTTCGTGCAGCTGGAGCTAAGCAGATACAACTCGTATCCTTTTGAAGAAGTGAATAAGAAAGCCTTCTGGGATTTTAGTTTTATTAGACCCCGAGCTTTCGAGCCGTTAAACACGACTCGTCTTCAGGG
>LQNS02277097.1:40463666-40479641 GCA_001587735.2 Parhyale hawaiensis | reverse complement strand
AATGTATGGATGCTGGGGCGAATGTTTGGAGTGCTTTGGATATTCATGCATCGATTGAGGCATCAAAATTTAATGGTGAAGAATAGGTTGATGAAAGCCGCGTGCGAAGTAGTCGCTTGAATTTGACTATAGCATTGAAAACTGTAACTTCGGTTACTATAGAATAAATCATCGATGCGTATAGTGAAATGTATTATCAATATCAGATGGACAAGGGCATCGAAATGCTAGACGGGTACCATTCACGACCAATGAAACGTATTTAATTTTGGATTTAGGGTCAGGGTACGTGTTGACTAGTGAAAAATTGAAGGGGTTGAAAAACTAATGAGTGAAAAGATAGTGCTTATTTGCGTGCAAAGATAGAAAAAATTCACAGATTGCTCTTTCGAATAAAACAACCAAAATTTACTGTTGTTTGTGAAAGTTGGTTTAGTTTAACACCATGCATTCAGTCCTTATGGACGCCCATAAACTATACTGATGCTGAGTGGTGAAACTTTGGGAAAAATATTTTATAATTTACATAGCGACAAATAGAACAAAAAACAATTTACGGTGATGCAATATAATTGCATTAATTAGTAACCCACATTCGTTAGCATAGGCCATGGGCAGTAGGGCAAAATTAAGTTTGATCTATTGTCGGTCATAAGTATAACATCCGTTATACTTCGAGAACAATTTATTAAAATTTCATTTATTAGACATAAATATAGGACTTTTCTGGCATTTTGAGTGGGCCGTCAAGTATGGTGTAGAGTTAGGGCCACCCTTCATCTATGTAATATAAACTCACAAATAATAAAACTTATTGCATTAACATACTTATAGTTTATATTGTTTGATTAATAATGTATTTGTGATTTAAAGGAAATACGAACATTATGAGAACCGAATGGACCCATCGACAAGGATTTTCCACTTTAATCTGTTACTACAGTACGAAATTGAACTCGGCTCCTCGTCGGAATTAAATTGTTTGAAACGTAAAAGAAAAGTGTCACTCGCCTAAATATTATAGAGAGGTAATGATGCTCGTAAAACAACATTTGCCGAACCTGTAAACGTTATTAGATTGGTTAAATTTCCACTTGATAAACTAGTAACTATCAGAAGTTTTATATTACAGCACGGAATTATTAAAACGGTACAATATCTTTTCATAGGTTTCTTGTTAATACGTCTTTTGGACTTTACTATAAAGTAATATCAAAATGTGGAACCAGGAAGTCCCTAATAATAATGGTTAGGTTTTATATTTGGTGATCATAGTGCATATATATGGTATTTAAAACAGCAGTTTCAGTTTCTATATATACACACCTTTTCTCATTCGCCTTTGACTCAAATTCAGTTGCTTTTGACACATGCAAAGGGTATTGACATTGCGCAAATGATATTGACGTACAATACAAGTATACGAGTGCTCTTTGATTACAGTATTAATTTTGACATCTTCATTTGCGTTTGACAAGTGCAATGTTATTTGACAAACGTGTTGTACGCATTTGAATATGAGCAATGGAGTGACGAGCTTCAAAATAGATTGACAACAGAAATTTGCTTTTGTAAACCTGGTGGTAATTTCATAATGTAAGTTTGTTTATGCTTAGCACGGTAAAGTATTAATTTGACAGTTCTTTTAGTTTGATATGTAAGGAAGCTTGTTTTTTGTGAATGTTCTAGAAGCTTTGAGAAAACATTCTGGAGTCGGGGCCTCTGGAATACGCATTTTATATTACGTATATGAAAGTTTTAAATTTACCTGTTATGTATGTAGTGTCTTGCATAAGATTGCATCTGTATTTAGTCCTTAAATTAGTAGATGAAACAGTTTTTCGTAGCGAACTAATTTTTCTAGTTGAAACCGGATGAATTTTCTGCTTTTATGTATGTAACATACGTGTTTCATTTCCATTTAAACAATGTCAAATAAATGTTAACCCTGGCAATCTTTTATTTTGCAATGCGAATTAGAAAGCAAACATAATATGAATGTGATCAAGGCACTGCATATCAACACTTCATAATTATTCAAGATAACGGTAGAACACTTGAAAATAATACAATACGATCTAAACATATCAGAGAAATGTTAATAATTTAATACTACCCAGGGAATTCAGGTATACGATACGAGCGTTAAATATAATAATAAGCTAAGAATCGAATGCATTTCATCATATTAAGACAATGCCAGTGCTATCAAACAGCACCCGCCAGGTAATCATATCAGTGAATTGGCGACATGCACAAGTTCCCAAAGAATAATTATCCTTCTGTGCACTGCAGTTGCTTGAGTAGCCCTTCACTGCATTTTCGCCTCCGTATAAGTGAAGAAAACGCACCGCATAACATAGAAATTCCTGTTATTTCGAACTCATTGAAGGCGCATCAAAAAGCACAAACGAGGGTTCACATACACGGTTGCAGAGACCTGCGTCCATATAATTTCCTACAGATGGGAAGAAAGTATCCGTGTGACCCAAAATTACGGAGCTTGGGAACCTGTATGTGTGTGTGTGTATGGTTCGGGTGTGTTGCACGAGGTCCCAGGGAGCTTAGTTGATGAGTCGTGGGCCCGAAACGGCATACCGTGCGTGCCATGCATCGCCGGCGCAATTACCAACCCTCCTAATCGTGGCATTATCGTAGTTTGGTTACGAATATGTATATAATAATATGAAAATATACGTGAATATATACGTGTACACATAAAATTTGAAGGTACCTCTTTTTTAATCATCAGTTACTTTGGTTATGAAAAAATATAATAAAGTATATATAGTATACATATATATCTATATATAGGTGAATATGATATGTACCGTATATCATTGGTAAAAATAAATTTTGTCGTCCAGAAGAAGTATTATTTTACGTTAATTAAATACATGGAACCTGGATGTCCTTTATTTTCATCGATATATAAATGAATAAATAAATCCGAAAGTGCCTTTACTCACGAGTTAGTTTCGTTATGAATAAATAAAATAATATACATATATACATAAAAGTGAATGTAACACATATGCATAAGTGAATAAATAAAAATTGAATATGACTATGATCATAGATCTAAATGTAACTCAAAAATATCGTAATAGATATGAAATAAAAAATCCATGTCTATATATGTAAATGCACTAACGTTTATGCAATTGTATATATGCATAAGCAAGGACACATATCAATACTTTCCAATAATACTCGTATGTAGCCTCAGTGTATTTCTATAAATTTATCAATTCACCATTTTATGTGACCGCTCTGGAAAAGAGACAGCACTTAACTTTTATTTATTAGACGTTTACTAAGTATATCTGGATTCCAACAACAATATTTTTTTTCTAGATTGGAGCAATTGGTAATGAGTTTGAGATCGAAAAGAGAGGCAAATTTTCAGAGAGGTAGAAACTTGATGCCGAAGATTCAAAAATCTATAAATTCTACGTACGAAACATCATACTTCTAAATAGCTAAAGTGGAGGCGATAAACAATAAAATAAGGACATCTAAGACACCTAATTTATCAAAGGGGACAAGAGTAATGAAAGATAAACTCGTATCTAATGCTCCTAAGAAGGACAGCGAAAGTAATGAAGGAAAAACGAAAATGAAATTTTTAAAAACAGGACCGGAAAAACCGCAAGAGAAAAACAATGTATTTGTCAAAGTCAACGTGATTGAAATACGAGGTGCGAACTCCAAAGAGAACAATTCTAGGGAGGGACTAAACTCCATTCGAACTTGTCCTGTGTCATCAAGTCAGCTAAAACCAGTTGCGAACAGATACACACACTTCGTTGTTCATGTCAAACAACTTTTCTATGTAACAGCAGGAATTTTTAACGGTTTTCGAAGATCGTCTCTTTTTTGGCATTTCCAAGTCCTTACTCCACAGACGCAATGCTTTCGCGGGACCCAGATCGAGTGTCAGGCAAGGCAAATCTCTCTTCACATGTCAAAGTATTCAATTTTTCAACAAAACCTCACTTTAATCTTCTCAACATTACGTAACCTTTTCCATTGATGGGCTCTATGCATGGAAAGAATTTTCCGAGTATGCGAGCCAAAAAGGCATTCATGCAGTTGCTTCGACGCCGGTGACGAGTCAAAACCCCACGTTTGGTCACGCCAACGTGAAAAAGGGTATTCGTACTACGAGAGAGTCGCTTCGTTCGTATTTTGAACGGGAGTTTAAGCTAAGCATTTCTTTGAAAAGCAACCTTTGCGTGCTTGCCTGACCCAGCGAGGTTCCAAAAATCCGGGCATCTTTCCTTTTCCGACGCCCTGAAAAGCTTCCCACAAGCACCGCGTCGCTTCCGCGATCTCAGTGAATAGGAGGAAGGGCAAATTTCACCGGCATTTAGCCACTTTTTTGAAAGGGTTTTGTTGGTATTCATTCTGCAAATCCATAGACGGGAAATCCCACGATGCCCTTTTGGGTGGTCACTTGCAAAAATGCTAGCGTTTCTCACGACAAGTTCACAAGTTTAGCTGACCGCTATGCATGAGGTTTATATACTTACGAAACGCGGTGGGTGCATTCACAGGAATGGCCAAGAGCTACCTGAAATACTGTAGTAATTCACTTGAAGAGAAACAACAAAAAGACATTTTTGGGGAAGAAGCAAAACGTTCATGGAAGAGGGGAAAATACTACCTGACGAGTTAACAAGTATTTATTTTTTCATATAATTTTTTTGATTTAGGCTCCTTTTCTTATAAAATAGGGGAACAAACGTTGTTCAGACATGAACTAGATAAAAATACACATAATTAAGGCATACGGTTGCGTTCCGCCTTATACTTGATACTATGTTGTTATTTTGCCTACAAAAACTAAACTTGTAAAACGTTAGTTCTTATTCTTGAAATGAGCTTAAGCTGAAAGTTAAGTAGTTAAGTATATGCTTATTTTTTCAGTCGTAATTCAACAACAAAAACTGCACCAAAGCAAACAGTGAAAGCAACCGATGTGAGGAATAAATTTGAATGTTTCACGTAACTGTGAACTATGGTCCCTTTCCGGGGAAATTGGAATCTATTTGACAGAATATCTCGCAAATATTTCCAAGAATTGTTTTTCAACCTGAAAAAATTTTGGTAGCTAAACCACAATACCAGAAGCATGCAGGTCCCGAGCCTAGTAATGTGTATTAGTCCCCGAGGTTTTTCGGGAACCAAACATAATTTCCGGAAATATCCATGAAGTACTGATTCCAATTTCCTGGCAAAGAAACCCTATTATCCACATAACAGCGTACTTATATCCCAAATTACGTTACTATCAAGAAAATCTCAAGAAAAATTTTCAAGTTTCTCTCTTCGTAACTCAAAAAGTGAACTCACCACAAGATGCAGTCCATTTCTTGGATAAAGTAAGTGATTGTAATATTTCATATAAGTTTTTGGTAAGCTAATATCACGTAAAAAATAAAACAACTGAGCATAGTTGCGGTGTAACCCTTTCATTTCTATTTTCAATGACGCATGCACCTATTATGTAGCACCTAAATTAATGACATTATTTAAATTAAAATCAGCAAAAATAAACCACAACTTTATCTTGCATTACATAAATCACTTAAACTACTACAACAACAACAACAACTTAGTGTTGCTATGGTTAGCAGCTTTTGTTTATATTTTAGTATGAATGAATGGTTCGTCTATTATATTGCATCTTAAACAGTGACATCATTTGAATTATGACTTGGAGAGAAGATGACTGGCCATGCTTGTTTTTACAGGCCATAGTCTCGCTGCTCCGTGCCACACACAACTGGATGCATTCACGTTGTGAAGAGCGTGTGCTGCGTCCACTTTTTGTTCTTACCGAGCGTACCACATTGTAAACCATGGAAAAAATCAGATGATACAATGGAAACTTCTACCACTTTGGATCTAGTTGCACATACAAGACACGCGTCATGGAGAAGTATTTTTTCTAGGAAACTGGTAGTGGTCAAGTGCACTACACAAAGCTAATTTAAAAACTACTCCAAACAAACAGGCGTTGCGACTTGTAGAAGCATAGTTGCAGTATTTTTTTTTTTTTCAACAGAGAACTGGTTGTGGTTACGCGCACAACATAAAACTAACCTAAAAAACTGCATTCTAAACAAACAAGTGTTGCGCGTTGTAAAAGCGATGTAGCAGTATCCTATTGTCCATTAGAGAATCGGAAGTCGTCAAGTGCATCATAGACAGAGCTAATTTAAAAGACCGTATTCCTAAAAAACAGGTGTTGCAACTTATAAAAGAGAAGTAGCAGGTGTCATCATTTTTATGGTGAAATTTTTACAACCCCGAAGTTAGTATTCTGTAGTATTATAAATTTTGGTGGCGACAATTTTCAGCAAGCATATGTGCACTTTACAGTATGATTGCTATAGTATGAGGCGTGCGTCTCAGGTAACGTACCAAAATCAGGATATTGGAAACTTAATAAATATCATAAATTAATAATAAAATTTCACTTGATCATTATTTACATGGTCAGTGCTACATGATATTTAGGAAGGACTAGCGCTCTGAACTAGAATAATCTAATGGTAGAATAGAGAGAGACAGGTTATAAATTTAAATTAGGTATAATGTTTGGCATTTGAGAAGTTTGGAACTAAGCAATAGAAGAGAGTAAACCGAAAAAATCCAAAATTATAATTTTCATTAATATTATCATCATAATTGTAATTTTTATTGCATTTGTTAAACCTATGTAGCCCAAGTTAGGGTCTCCGACAGGGATAGAAAACTTTGATAGATATTAAAGATCAAAATAAATCTTTACATATATTCTTATATCGATCTTGGGAGAGGCAGTCCTCTCTACTATGTACCTTACACAAATGGCTAATTATTCAGTATAGGACAGAGTCGACATGGTTTAATATGATCATAAGTCATAACTTGATAACGAATGGTAAACATTTAACTACTGAATAACTACAGATTTCTTTTAAAATCGATGTTTGTTCATAAGTCTTAGAACAGTTTTTCGTAAGAGTGAGTCGTAGTGTTGCACATACGCTATCACTTATGCACCGAACGGCAACAAAAATATTTCCCACTAAGACAGCGATTTCCAACACTCTACGTTATGCCTGTCACACCTGGAAGAGGTTCAATTCGTTTTCGCACCCCTACCGGAATATTTTCTCATTTAGAAGATGAAGAATTATGATAGGATTACATTTGTGAAATATTTTGATTCAAGTTAAATTTTGTGCAAGGAAATAATTCAAAATTGCGCTATATTCGCACTCCTAGAAGCAAAGTTGAGCCTAGCGGCGCTAAAACTAGTGCGCGCTAGCTTTTTAGCAGCGCCGCTAGGTTTTTAGTCAATGTCAAGCGCTAGTCGCTAGTTTTTGCATTAGGTATATGCAGGGTGTCCGGCACTTCTGTTCCCAAACTTTAACATAAGGTAGCGATCGTCGAAATGAACATTTTTAATCCTCTGAAGGTATGGCTTAAAATGTTTAGTTGAAGAATAACAAGGACTTGAAGTTGGGAAGATATTAAAAAAAAAAATTGTGGCAAGGAAATGAAATTGATGAAAGTGACAGGGGTTTGAAATAATTTTCATCCGATATTCTGTGTGCTCCTCGACATCAAAGATAAAGATTGGTTTGTTTACTTTTAGTTCTTCGGCTGCAAATGAATCATAGGCAATAGAGGAAATATCCAATGCTCAATTAGCGGATATGCACCTAGCGTATGGTGCAGCAAAGGGAAATTCTTGGGAGGCTGTTCGAATTTACGCAGAAAGGCGTCCAAACAGACATGTTCCAGCGCGTTATAGATTCACATCTTAGCACCTTGGAAGCGTCTCCGTAAGAGAGTGTACTGTTTTTTTTAAATCGCCAACCTGAAGTCCTTGTAACTCTGTAGCTAGACATTTTAGACCATATAGAATAAAAAAATATTAATTTCGACGATCGCTTCCTTATGTTAAAGTTTGGGAACAGAAGTGCCAGACACCCTGTCGGTATACAGGGTGTTGCAAAATTCTTGGTACGAACTTCGGCTACTGATAGAAAATAGCAATATAAACACTGTTTCATAAAAAAAATCCGAAAAACGCTCATGTTTTGAGATATTAGACTTAGAAATTTTATGGGACTTCAAGATCATACTGCAGTGTGGCGTGTATTGAACCAAGTTAATTATCATCGTATCACTTCCAGAGAGTCTAGGGTCTTCTTCCCACAGATTATGCTCCTTGAGTACGATTCGCGCAGTGCTTTTTGAATCAGGAGATAGAATATCCCTATTTTGCAGAACACGTGTCGTGAAGTTCACGGATGAATCTACCTTCACACGTGATGGACTTTTTAATGTTCATAATTTTCACGTATGGCAGCAGAACAACCCTCATGTCATCCATCAACATCGCCACCAGCATCGCTACACAGTCAATGTTTTGGCAGGTCTCGTTCACAGTAAAATCATTTGTCCATACAGTTTGCCAGAGCGTCTCACTGGGAATGTTTACAGTCTTTCTTGAAGAACTTCCTGATTTATTGGGCGATGGGCCATTGGGTATTCGTGGAAGACCTAGGTTTCAACAAGATGGAGCTCCGGCACATTATGCTGTGCATGTGAGACGTTTTCTCCATCTTTAATTTCCAAATCGATGGATAGGTCATAATGGTGCTGTGTCCTGGTCGCCAAGATCACCTGATCTGTCTCCGCTGAAAGTTTTTTCTTGTAGGGGCATATGAAATATTTTATTTATGACCCACAAGTCGAGTCGGAAGAACACCTTGTCGCCCGAATTGCAGTTGTTGCTGGAGGTATCGCTGAGATCCATGGAATCTTTGACGAAGGTGTCGTGCTAGTATCACTGTTCATGGTAGACATTTGGAACATTACTGTCATGAGATCCTTGCTAATAAGAACTATCTCTTGTTATTGAGTATTAGAACTACCCTCGTGGGTATTAATGAGCATAGTGCATGCAGCCTGTGTAGGTAACTAATAATCGGTATTCATTATTTACGTGATTATATATGTCACAAATTAGGCGTTTTTCGAATTTTTTTATTGATGGAAAGTGGTTAACATTGATATTTTCTACTAGTAGCCGAAGTTTTTGCTGAGAATTTTGCAACACATTGTACATTACTTACTTCATATATTTTCTTGTTTTATGGAAAATCAGTAAAACACTTTGTTGATTGCTTCCATTTGCAATGCAATTAAAATTATATTTTATTTCTATCTTGCTCAATTCAAGTTTTTCCTAGCACTAAAAAAATGTTTCCAGATCTTCGACTAGTAGTAGCTATACATACTGAAAATTAGTGCCAAAACTAGCGGTTGCGCCGTTAGGTTTTGAAATAGGGAGCGCTAGCGGTAGCGCCGCTAGCATATCTCAGGTCTATCGCTAGCGCCGCTAGTTTCTTTCACTAGCGCGTACAACTCTGCCTGGAAGGTTATCTCGCATTCCTGGTTGGGATCACCTGCATTAAGACGTCCGACAGGCAGAAAATGAGGTCGAAACAAGAAAAGCACATAATAGAAAAATCAGTTCCTCGTATAGAAGACCGCGGCTCTGAGCTCCAGACACAAAGAGCTAAAAAGACAAAAATTGAGGTCGCATCAAGAAGAGTAAACAATAAGAAATTATTTCCATGAAAAGAGAAATACCGGCTCTCAGCTTCAAATAAGAGCGGTACGCGGAGCTTTCTAAATGTTTAACTGAAGATAACGGCCAAGTGTATGAGGAATTCGGTTAAACCTAAAACGAAGCCGTAAAATAAGAATAAATGCAGGCATAAAATGCTATACAAGGATATAAACGACTAGCCAAAAGCTTGGAAAAAGAACACTTGCGTCTTGGAGATAGGCGAACGAAAATAGGGGATTTTGCGTGTTAGCGGACTTTTATGTTCTCATATACAATTATGAAAACGGCACTCCCTCCAGGCCTTTCTGAAATTGCTCAGTAATAAGTCATAAATGCTTGTAGCAATTGCCTAATAAGAACTGAAGGGCAGAAAGGCATAGTGGACCACTTGATAGTTTGTAAATTTTTTCTAGGATTAACGTTATAAGCGTATCGACTGGCAACAGTTAGAACACAGCGTCACTATGTTTATAACTAGAACTAAAACTTGTGGTAAATTGGTAAGCATACGAAAATAACAGCAACTGAATTCTTAAGCGCTTGTACTTTAGTAACTTGTGGGTACTACAGTAAAGGTTCTTATTTGTACACTAATTGACATTGTAAGTAGTGTGACGTATAGGATGTTGACTTGAGCGATTAACGGCCGGTATGACAAAGACACTCAGTAAAATCAAGAACACAACTCGCCTTGACCGCGCACATCAATATAGGAAACCCACATGTACTGTTTCGTGCTGCAGTTATGTCCTCGCCAGGGCCAAGAGGAGTGTACGGCTGCAGTCGATTAAAGAACGTCTGAGCAATGGATCATTGAGGGGAGGCTCATGGCTACTATGTTTTCTACATGTTGCAATAGATAACCTATGAGCTGAAAATATTTTGGCACTCAATTTCTCACACACGTACGGCAGCTGTCAAAGCTGCTGGTGCGATAATCCTCATGAAAATAAAGTCATTGTAAGCATCACCGAAAACGACGGTAGGACAAAATGACAAGTTCGGTAAGTGATAAGTGGTGCGAAAGTAATGTCCGCTTCGGCTGCGGCTGTACCTACTCCTCTGGGGCCAATTGGTCTAGTTTTGCCGCAAGAACAAGTGCGTGTGGATTTTCCAGTGGAGGGTGCAGTCAGAGTTGACTTTACCTTTCCCGTGGTTTTCATTGTGCTATAGAGGCCGCAATGCACTCGCTGCCTTGAGAAAAACCCAAGTTGTGGAAGGACAGATACACCCACAGATAAGCTGTGAACAAAATATCCTCGCGGATGCTCCACAGGCTGTAAATAACGTTATTAGGTACGTCGTTTATGAAATACGCCGGTTCTTGAAGGGTGAAATGATACACGGATTTCAAAAATGGTATTTTGATATAAAAAAGAGTTTGTATAGTGTACAGACACATAATGAAAAAAAGCTACACTCAGAGGCAGAAAGTATTCAATTACAGAATAAGAGTCAAAATAGGCTTTCAATTGAATTTAACTTTCGCAGCATGACATCATATTTTTGTTTTCTTACCTGCATAACGCAAGTTCAGTAGGTCGGCGAACCATTAATATTCTGAACACGTCTGCAAGCAACTTGTGTTCACAAAGAGCGTACGCTCTGACGTAGTAAATGGGTGAATATTCGTAAGGAAAGACCACTAGCTACATGCAGAGAATTTTCTATACGGTAAGTTTGTAGTTTAAAGAGGTAAAATATTAGTAAGAGTGTGATGAGCTCTACCTTCTAAACGATAAATGTATTCTGTATGTATGCAAAGAACAACCCATTAACATAGCTGTCATTTCGGTGGATAACACTTTTTTGCAACTAAATGCATTTGGCTCCTAGGACCTAAAAGGTAGATTATCCTACTAAATATAGCACACACAGAGAACTCTCCAGTTAATGTGTCAATATTTCAATTCTGAACAATTATTTTCTAAGTGTTATGAGATCCGATTGCGAGTGTTATGCTTCGTACGAAAAAAAAAAAAAAAACTGTCATCATCGGTGCTCACAACCAAATGAGTTTGGTTCCACAATTTGGACACATAAGCGTGTTAACGGCTACTGCCGACTTATGTCGATCTCCTGTTTTGTTCCTTAATGGCTTTAGATTACACAGGTTGTGGGTAGCGACACCTATTAAACCCCAAATAACTAACTATCTAACTAACTAACTAACTAACTAACAACTGTTCAAATTATAAACAGAAAAAACAGACACGAGTTTAAAAACGTAGCTACTTTTGATTTTTGGCAGTAATCCCGTCCTCCAGGAAAAGTCCGACTTCCTCGCAACTGCGCGTTAGCAGGTTAAACTGAGCTTTCTCGGCTGGTGCTGCTAAAATAATAAAATAATTCAACCACAAATATCTAAGTTTCAGTATTGAAGTAATTATGTAGTTATATGCACTATAGTGCAGTGCGAAGAATCCCGTTTTCCTTGGTTTAAGTTAACTAGCAGGCTCATAACTATCGCTTACGCAATGTCATACGCAGCAAGTGAGAAAACACCGTTCGGTTGAAAATTAAGGAGACTAGTTCACTAAATTTGGTTGCATTTCCTCGCACTATTCTTGAATAACTAACAAGGTAGAAGTAGGACAAAAGAGAGATCGCGAAGCCCATTCCTAGAAGGGAGGCGAAGCTTGAAATTTACTGTCTCTAAGCCACTGCTGTCACAGTGTCTGCTCGGCATTTTGAGGCATTGCTCCTTCTGTATACGGCACAAGTATAACGAGCAGTTTAAAAGCAAATGTTGCCGATATTCTTAGTTTTGGCCTCTTAAGACTTATATTAATGACTGGAAAAGAACCAACGCTGGGGAAATAAGAAATCGAATACGTTATCATTTTCAGCGAAGAATATTCATTAGAAAATAAAACATTTCCGTAATTATTTCGTTTCACCATGCATTTTTTAAATTAAAAAAAGCATTATAGAATATTCCTCATCCAAAATATAAAATGGAAGGAAATTGGTTCGTGTACAGTATCCAAATTCTACCCAATTTTTCATATATTCGCAACTTTATGGATTTAGGATCTGGAGATGTAGAGCAGAATGGATAGAATAAAGAAAGATGGGTCTTCCTTAACGTTCATAAGAAACACAGAAGGGATGCCATACCACTTCTAGTGCACTTTCAGTAATTATCTGTTACCTGATCTGGGCCGAGATTTACTAACGTAACAGCGTAGTACGATTTATTGTTTTGTAACTTATATCTCTTCATTCCAAGAAAAATGTAATCTACGAATCCCACATTTGTAATTGTATCTTTACAACATTATGCCCAAGTCTTTTCACGACCGGCCAATGAGAGAGCTCTTTGCATGATACTTGGGTTCTCACACACCAAGGAGAGCTCAGGCTTCGTTAATGAACTTACAAGTGGGAACTATATCAGATACAATACGGGCTGGGCGTTAAATTTACAGTACAAGCTTGTATCTACGTTAAGAAACCAATGCCCTTATTAATTGTCTGTCACGTTTGCAGGATCGTTAGTCAGTGGTTAGACTGCTTTGAAAGACTTATATTTACAGCTACCCATTTAGTTCCAAGAAGAGCAGAGCACATTCCTAATGGTTTTTTGACAAAACGCTATGCCTACGAGATACTGATATACGTACTGCTTGGTCCTTAAAGGGTTAACAAAATATTTCTTGAATTTTCTGTGGCAAAAAGGATACACAAAGTACATAATTAATTCCGCCGAGGAGATTATGCTTTTGTAGGAGTTTATTCTTGTTTGTCTCTTTGCCAGCTTCTCTATCAAAAACATAACTGAAAATGTTATTGGGCTGATTTTTATAAATTTTCAGTGATTTTAAGTTATGTTAGAAGGCAGAGATGTTGCTTTCTGGTAACTTAACTCAAAAAGATATCAAGGGATCTTCATGAACTAATTGTAGGAAATTTGAAGAATGAGGAGATGAGGAGAATGAGGAGAATGAGGAGATGAGATGATCAGATTCGTCGTTTGTTTCTGTTTTTTCTTTTGTTTGTCAGAACATAACTCATAATTATGGACTGATCTCCATGAAATTTGCAGGAACTTTAAAGAATGTTATGAGGAACAGCTGGTCAAATTTTTGGGATGATAAAAAGGAGATTTTGGATTTAGGACCAATATGAATTTTTCTTTAGCTCTTCGTTGGTTGGTGGAGGTCTGCGTTTCCAGAGTGCTCCTACAGTATCTTATATTTTTTCAACTGAAAGCACAATGAGCTAAAACACCATAGGTGGGGCATCGACATGGCGAAAATTAATGCATGGCATCAATTTAATATTAGAAGTCTGACCACTGAACCGAGACAAAGCCAGCAAATTAGAACAAACGGAGAAAATAGATTACGAGATAACTGAAAATAATAGGTTAAGGAGTTGCGGTACGCGCTGCTGATTTACTGGAGCTTTATATATAAGTTAACAAAAAATTCCTCTTCAGTTCTAAAGAGTTGATAATAGAAATTGTTTTGGTAACCTTACCCAACCTGGATTGTTCGATGTGAAACAACATTAAAAATTGAATGGAAAGAAATAAAAGGAAAATCATACAATTCTTCACTGGAAGTCCCACATGACTCGCTTGAGTGAATATCAACCCGAACAAAATTTTCAGCAACCCCGTAAGTTCATTTTAGGTTTTAGCTTCTGAGGCCAGGAAGACTTCTGCTATTGTAGTTAATTAGTTTAAGATAACTAACGTTCCATATTCTGTGACTCCAAACTAGACCCGTGTTTCTTACACCAAAGCCTATTCCTGTGTTGGACAGGGTTAATCTTTCAGCCGCATAGGGAGGAGGATGACGGAGCATGAAGATGATGGCTTCGTATTTTTCGCTAATCAAGAGCGAAGATCAGCCAGCACAATACAATCGCCGCCACAAGCATCAAAAATGAATGGGTGCCCAAGCAAATGACCTGCTGTCATTTTGGACAGCAAAGAGGCACGGTATAGTCTACTGATTATTTTCCTTGAAGGAATCTCTTTCCTGGGGCACCAATAACTTTTGTGTGGCCTGTCAGTCCGGCTCTGACAACCGTTGCATGCGCAGACACTTGGACTATAAAATAAGGTGGGCTCCTCAATACTGGAAACTTGTTCCCTTTGCTTGTCTATTTAGAAGACGCTCAAACCAACCAGGCGTCATGAGGAGGTCATGAAGAACGGGACATTTGTTAATGCGAGCCACACACGGTGTACTGTTCCTTGGTGTAGGGAAAACATGCAGAGCGTCGAGTGCTGTGCCTATAGAAATACTCGCGGAGACACCTGCTATTGCTAGACACAACTGGCACAGCGAGGTCGTAAGGTGAACATATACATTGTAGTGTACTGTACGGATAATGAAATCAACTCTAATACTCGACACTGCAATCGGAATACGGAGCTGTTGAGCGTACGTGTAATGCACAATATAGATAAGATTTCCTATATGAATATGCATATATGTCGTATACTCAGCGAGGCACCAGTTTACCTCACACAAATTCAGAAGATGGCTTGAGAAAAAAAACCTATGGGTTTAACAACAAACATTTCAATTCACGGTATAAGACTACAGATGAGAGACACGCTTTCTCTGCATATTGAAGACATTTACTTTAAAATATTATTGGGTGCAGTCTATTCCGTTGACTTCAGAACAGGTTCCCTAACTCGAACAGTTCGTAGACTGACGAATGCATACTGTCAATACTGGCTTTTGCTGCCATCATAAAAGAATATACTGTAGTTGCTTCAACATAACCCACGTTTTTTTTTTGTGATTTTGGCAGGAGAAAGCCTTCCCTTTTTCGATGATCTTCCACTCAATGTTCCTCAATTCACTTATCAGTGAACATAAAGCAAGTGAAACTGTCCTGTGGAAAGGACTGCAATGTATCCAAGCTATCGCTAAAAAGTAATTCAAATGTCTGTACGTATATTATGTCTGCTGTGACTGCGATTATACTGGTTCCGTGTGTTGTGGCCGTAACTGTACCGACAGCTATAAAAAAAAAACAGCCTCCCGTGTAACGTTTCGGTAGTTTTTTTTAGCTAAATAGTCTATAGTGAGAAGCTGAGCTTTCATACTGATGTTTTATTCACCATTTTGTTTAGCTTTTTTATGCACCAGAATATGCTTCAACATTTGGGTGAAATCGGTAGTGCTGTTTGAGGTGCAGGTCAAATATAAAATTCTTTAGATCATGAATAATAATAATAATTAATAATAATAATTAACTTTTATTAAGAACACAATGGGTTCACAAAATATGCTTACAAGCTTACAAGTACAAACAGAGTAGCCAAAATTCAACCTAGTAATTAGGCCCAGTCACAAATATTG
>LQNS02277097.1:40395464-40454687 GCA_001587735.2 Parhyale hawaiensis | reverse complement strand
GGCCGGTGTGCGGCAGCACACGACCCCTTAGGGTCACAAAGGTCGGCCGGAGCGTGAGGCAGCCGTGGTGGTCTACGGGTCACGCGCACGGTGAGGCAATTCATGAATAATGATTAATACGGCTGTCGTTGGTCATTAAGAGCTGATCGCGTGTTTCGTATTTGTTGTTAAGGGACGTGGAGACTCGAGATAAGCAAAAGAGTCTTTGAACTTTGACTAAGAGGTAAAGGGGGTCGGGGAATGCAAAATAGTAGAAAATTCATTGTTTGTGATATGGTAAAAAGAACGTTATCGACTGTATGAACGGATTTTTGGAGCGAGCGGCCGAACGTCTGAAGTTTTGAACATAATACGGTAACGCCACGGAATAAAATAAATGAATAAATCATCTAAACTTTACTACCGTTAGAAAATATTTGACTGCGGGCGGGTGGAGAAGCAACTTGCAATACTAAATACCGAGCGCTCATCTGTAAAGATTAAACTATATGTCAAGTACAACTAATTCTATTGGACCTTCAATACACAAAACACAGTTGTAAAATGAACGAAAATGGATTTATCAGTAGAATTTTCTCAAGTGCATTTTTCTAGATCAGACATAAACAATTTTTGCAGGCATCGAAATGATGTAGACAAGTTTCACCCAGACGAATTGAACACTCGATGCCACCCGGTGGCCTTTCTAAACCTGTGAGCTATAATGAACCTCAACGAGAATATTGCAGCTACCACTACACTTATTGCCACGGAATGCAAATGAAACGGGCGAACCGTCCTTTTAATTCTTAGCGTTTCCTTTTAACCGTTAGGGTTTGCAATGGATTAATGGCTATAAATCTGGGGCAGCCTCTCTGGTTACAGAGGTGCTGCAGTTAGGTTCCCATCTTTATCATTATTTGCATTTCTGCACAAGGCGCGCCTATCTTCCGGTGGCCATTCCCTTTGCATAATTTTACAGCTGCAAATTTGGAACCTTTGCATGCTGGACCGGCCGATATGGTCAGTGGCTGGAGTGGTAATGGAATTTGGGAAGCGCCTGGAATTTGCATGCCTTTCTTCACCGACGGTAATCCTTTTGGTGTCGTCCACGCATGGGACGGGAATATACTTGATCGAAAATTTGGGTGGTCAGTCGAATGGGTCTTTACATTTAAGGAAAAAAAAGCTTCCTGTACGTGCACTGCGTTTATTATGCTCGTGAAAAGGAACAACGCTTGATAATGTTGTAGATTTTTCCTGTGATTTACTCTTAACAGAAGAATTACCATATTGTGTGGAACTGAAATGGGCTTACACCAATCAGTGGTTGTTTGACATTCTGGCAGTTTGGTGCAGTGGAGCTCTGATACATCCCGTTAGGCTATGTATTTTAGCCCGTTTCTTACATTATCTTTGTCTATGATAGTATTTTAAAGAATGGTATGCAGTACTTTATGCTTAATAATACGTTAGCAAAAAAACATACGGTGAAAAATTGTACAGTTATATTCCAGAATTTTACGCTTTAAAAACTCCATTAACAGCACGCTGCAGGAATTTTTCGTGCGTGTAGTACTAACATCACTAATTATGTAGGAGGCGAATCTGTAGAATGGTGTCCCCCATTAATATAAGGATAACAGAATTTTCCGTCCCCGTATCACGTACAGATAGTGATTTCTTAATGGCGAATCTGTAGGCTATTATACTATTAATTACCCGCTAATGCAAGGTTTTGCATGCGAACTTTTTACATTTACATCTATAACTTTTTTAATGATTTACCATTAATAATTACCATCTAAACGGCTTCATGTTGCAGTATCAATGCGCGTCGAGAGATTTCTGTGCAAGGGTGACCCATTTGTCACCCAGGTCTGGCGCTCTACGACTTAAGTCACTTCCTAAAACGCCGCTACTAGCAAGGTCTTGTAGGGCATAGTTACCAAAAACAGCAACTTTTGGCTATGCCGAAACTAGTTATTAGCAGCTGATGGCACTCACAAGGCTTGTAATTCTCGTAGTATGTGAATACCACTAGCCCTCGTTTTTTAGAAGCTATGACAGTATTTCATTTTTCAAATATGCAATTTTGTTCTGTCGAGAAAATGAAAAAAAGCAGGAAATTCGTCGAAACAGAGCCTGCGCGCATGCGCTCAAAGTTCGACAAGCAGTGAGAGGCAATAAATGCCATGTCGAACGCAGTCCTCAAGCCATCGTTCTACCCATAGTTATGGCTACAAATTATAAATACGAAGTGAAATAACTGTAATTTACTCCAGTAAAAGCAAGCGCTCTAAGGTCCAATTCAAGCAACAGTCGGAGCACGCTTGACCGCAAAAAAGGGACGAGAAAATAAAGTCCAAAAGCATCGACAAAAACCTCGATGCATGCGATTTCAGCAGACACGGATCATTAATTTGAGACTTACATCCACAACTCTATTTATAGGCCCTTGAGCCGCGTGTATCAGTACAAAAATAACGAATAATACTATTATTTTCGCTGTACCCTTAAACCCAGTAACGTAGAAAGGGTTTCTACTAAGGACAGCACTATTATAATAATGCCCAGATATGAAAGAGAATCAGTTCAGATAGGGTTATTTCTCCGAAAACTGATATTAAATGTGAATGGTATAGAGTTCAGACCAAGGATATCATGTTACATGCTTTCATTCTTGGGTTAAGGTTAAGGGAAACCTCAGAAATTTCTTTTCGGAGGAACTTTTTAGCATTTTGTTCACAAATGACCAAGAAACGAACTAATGCTATCTTGATCAATTTTTAGAGAACCTAGTCACTACAAAGGTGTTCCGAGATGGGGAAAGGAAGAGGGTTGCATATAGTATTTCAGGAAACAAGAGGAATTTAGCAAGCCGGTAAGAATATGACAGACATTTTTTAAGGCTTCTTCAGTAATACGTTTTCTGGACAATTTATTTTGCAAAGCCGTGGACGATCTATGCAAGTGAAAGTCGCTGTCAAGGCTATGTAACCTGTATATCCATTATTTTCAATAACATTAAATCACATTAAAGACTGTTAGCAAAAACAGGAAAGAAAGAGAGGAAGAAAAACAGCACGAACAGAAAAAAGTGCAGAGGTATATCAAGTTTACAGTAACATTGCGTGAGCCTTTTACGACGCAGCTCCAAATATCATTTGAGAAATAATCCTATCTAACCTATATACCTTTATGGCTCGTTACCTCCATGAACTCTGAGGAGAATAATCATAAAAAATACTGGAAAATGCTTTCCACAGCGTTATATATATATATATATATATATATATATATATATATATATATATATATATATCACAGTTTCTCGTCCCGTCAACACCTGGTATATATATAACTGATTAACAAAGTCAAACTGTATTTAATAAGACAGCGAACCTTATCATTGACAAGAAATATATGGCGGAAGTCAGTTTCTAACAAGAGGTGGCATAAATATTCTATGCTAGCTGTTGCCTTCATTTTTTTTGTATCATACATCCAAACATAAAAATTAATTTTCCGCAAGTACAAACTTTCAAGTAGTCGCAAACCAGTGAATTTCATGTGACATTGGAAAGTGATGAAGGGATTGGTCGCGCATATGCATGCCTGTAAAAGTACGAGCAGCAATTACCGCACTTCCTTCAGGAAGTCACAAGTGTGGAGGCAGTCAATGAAGTTATGAAATTTAGTCACGCTCAAGATATTTCTGATCGATCTATGGCATTTCCTTGCAGATTTATGTACATACGCGAGTAATTTCAGCATAGGACTACTACCCCATACTTTTACATTCCAATCGAAACCACCAGTACGTACATAGATCCTATGGCTGGGTGACGAAACTTACAGTTTATTGTAGCTGACCTGGAAAGTTAAAAAAAGTAAGGAAAAGTGACGCAAAGAATGTTTCTGCCAGCAAGAACCACAAAGTCATCAAAAAAGGTCTTTGGAGAACGATAATAACTGAATTTAGAATACAGAAAAGACCAATAAATGTTCAGTGTTGAGGTGGTTGCCTGTGCTGATTGATTTGTGTTTCGTGCTATTAAATCAATTCATTTAATCACCGTGAACATTCTGTGTTAGGTCTCTATATTACCTGAAAATAGGTCTCTATATTACCTGAAAATAGGTCTCTATATTACCTGAAAATAGGTCTCTATATTACCTGAAAATAGGTCTCTATATTACCTGAAAATATAGCGTGTAAAGTTACTAAACTAATCTCAAGGCTCATTTGCAAGGCGGTCAAGTATGGTACACTCCATTCAATAAGCTGTAAACTCGTATAGTTATGAAATAGCTAGCTTTATACTTCACTGGGATCGATCTATTGCACTTTCATCTCTTTGGTATTTACAAAAAAATATATAACTCCTCGCGATATTTAATTTTCACACCTTCTGAAATAAATACACAAGTAGATTTACTTCGAATCGAGCAGTAGAATATTGGATGATCATCACCATGCGGCCTACTTACCTAAATTATGTTCCTCAGAAAATATCCAGAAAGTCTAAATCTATTACATCAGGTGCAATTTCCATAAAGTTAAATAATTCATCCCCCAACGGCATCTTTTTCCCCACCAAATTCATGGCTCATTAGCAAATTATTCAAATCGATAGACCGTCAACAAACTCGATGATGAACTACCAGTATTTACATCAAAAAAGAACTGCGCAGCCTTACCAAAATCAGGTAAAGTTTGGTATGTTCACAAGTTTTTTCAGCACTGGGGAAAAGCAGAGAAGTGTGTACTGCAATTAATGCAAGCCATATATATGTAAATTTGTCTCATTACAAGCTATGGCAAAGTAAACATGGTGCTTTATGCTCGTGAAAAGAAAATTTATGCTGCCACAGTGATGGAATGCAAATGACATTGACGAATCAAGAATGGAAATTTATTAAAAAAATTAGCGGTCGCCACAGGTAGAGAAAAATGAAATCTCTTCTCCCAGTATTTTAGTGTAACAGAATTTCGAAATTTGGAATTTCAATTTTAGAAGTGACAGAAAACTGACACAGCTACTTTTATTTTCAAAAGGTAAACATTGAAGAATAGGAGCAATCTAGGCTTGCTTGTTGAAAAATGCAAGCATTGCTCAAATATGCAGAAATGCTGCTGAAAATAATTGTCCAAATGACCATTTTCACTTCCTCTAAGGCTATAGGATATCCGACACTATTAGAAAAAAGTTTCGATATATGCTCTCATATATATCAAATCTGTGTAGGGCAGTATTTGAAGGTATCACTTTTCCTCCATAGGTCCAATAAATGTTTTCGGGGATCTCTATCTTAACTAAGAAGAGTTTTAAACAGCTAGAATTAGAACAGCCTGTCATTATTTATAATCAGCAATTGCACTAATAAATTTCGGTGTTACTAGAGTTTAGAATTAAGAGCTACGGAGAAAATATGCAACTAATTAGAAAAAAACACCTAACAGGAAATTTAGCAGAGTAACGATGCGATAATAAAATTTTAATAAAATACCTTAGCCTTTTAAAAGTACAGTGACAGCAACAACAGATCCTCTATAGTTTGGGTTGCAGAAATTACATTGGAGAAGAATGGCAGAAGAAATGTTCCAATTTTAAGCTGACAAAAAAAAAAAAAAAATCGCCGACACACTACATACCGTACTGAAGCAATTTCTAGTCATGCTGCAGTAGCTGCACAATTAACTGCCGAAGTGTGAAACACTCGACTGTTCTGTTCCAAAACAAATCGAGTTGCATTCCCGGTTACTATGATAACAAAGCTTCTTGCTCTTCAGAAGTTCAACTTACATCATACCTGCAATAGACTTTTCATAAGCGATACAAAAAAGTTAAGTCACACAGTGCAGAAAATGTAAAACAAAGGACACCATTGCTACAAGAACAACGCCTCCGTATCCATATAAACTAAACTTGCACAAAAAATATTGTACAATGCACTTTTCATATGCCACACAAAACAAAGGTGCAGTGAAGTCACACCATACCAAAAACGTAAAACAAATGACACATTTTTTATCGAGATAAAAATGAAGTGCATTGAAGAGTACCCTGGTGCAGCGGCGCTGCTCCTCCCTATACATTAAACTACGACCTTTTGTTGGGCTTCTTTTGGCAATGCAGTTAGAAAGAGACGGCCTGGGAAAGACCCATAGAGGTCCATTGGGACCCTACATGACTGCAGCTGGGTGAGTATGCAGGGAGATTATTGAAGGAGAAATGCATGCAACACTTGCCATTTGCGCATAATTGGTTCGTTAATGCGTGCATGGGAAAGAATGGCAAGAATTTCGTGATGAACATTCACTGTTATTGTGTCCGGAGGGGTTAAATCTGCAAGATAACGAAAATAATATTCAATGAGATCAAGTTAATATTGATCACCTTCGGAAATGAGCAGTTAATCGATAATGAAAGAAATAGATATGAATGGAATTATAAGTAATTTTAGGAAATTAGTGAAGATTGTTGAAGGAAAATTTTAGAAGAGATAATTCTTCCATTATTTATGAAGATTTTTGAAGTATACAAACTGTTACTCGTTTTTTCCTGCTATGACTTGTAAGGATGCACAATATTTTTTCATAGATCATTGAAAAAGATTAACGACTAGGACAGTACGCCAATTGCAGCACTTTATCAAAGGTCGCCCCTTACGCTAAAATTATAAAACAGTTTCTGGGGAGGCCAAAAATTCTATTATGGCAACTTCGCAACCGCATTATACAACGTTTAAAACCATTACTACTGAAATATCGTAGAATTATCCTGAAAATCAAGAACAGAAATATGATTTACGAAGTTTTATTAAACATTATTACTTTGAACTTTCTACGGTTCGCGGCCATACTGCCAATACCAATTGTATTATAAGCAATCAGTAACACACCTACAGATATATTTGAGGAGTACGCGGGAAACTCAGCGTACTCAGGAAACTCAGCGTATGGGTCTTAGCCAAGGTTGAGGAGTTTAATGGTCAAATTCCGAGTTCGCCTCCTGGGTTTCATCGTTTCCGGCTCCTTGGACGCAAAAATTTACCACCAATTTCAACTCCGCAGCCATTGTTCAAAAAGACTTTCGAATACCCCGTACCAATTATTTGGAATTTCTATAGATAGATACGTTAGTTATGAGCTTTATTATCTTTACTCCGTGTTTGTTTTATTGTAGACTTTACTTTTGTTTGTATGTATGAAGCGAACTTTGCAAAATAATGCAGCTGAAAATCTTTTTGCGATTTTGCAATAGACTGCAACGTAAACTTAAATTACTTGAATAATGCTGAACACTGAACGCCATGCATGCCAGCTATCAGCGGGGATCCTAATGATATTGGTTACGGTGATTAAGTGAATTATAATTGTCTAGTTTAAGCAAAAACTGCACACAGTTTCAGTAGAACCCGCGTACCTCTACCCAGTGAATACCCTAATGACCAAATTTTATTGTCATACTGGATTAATTGATTTATAGGTACATGTAAATAATAGAAAAAGTTGAGATCCCATACATAACAAGAAACGATAAACTGAAAATGGCAGCAAACTCCGTTACCTACCTGTGCGCAAGATGATACTTGAGGAAAATCAATCACTTTTATGAGAAAAAACCGGGAGTTTTTTTAGTAAATATGTTAGCGCTGTAACTCTTGATTTTCCTTAGCTTTTGACGGAATTACACTCATTGGAATGTTACATATAAGACATACAATACGAAAAATTAACGCTTAATCGACAGTCTGAAAAACGACCCCGTAGGAGTAGCTTTCTTAAGGGAAGTAACCATACAAGGTAATTACCTCAGTAAAGAGTGAAGAGGTTTACAGCACTTCAACAGCCGCAGCAGGGCGGTGCATTGCGCTTTGGAAAAATAATAAAAAGCCTAGATTATACGTTCAAGGTGGTTCGCGTTAACGACGCATCCATCGTGTGCGAGCAGAGAGGAAGAGGGAATTTACAACGGTCGAATAGCCGGCGTGAAAAGTACTAACTGCGTTTTGATTGGCCATAAAGAAAAATGGATAAGAGCGGGGAAAGTTGACCAAATCAACAAGTCCTTGTCCAAGAATGAACGTATTCATTCGCTTGAAGGAACGACTAATTACGAAGATGAAATATTGCATATGCGCAGTACAATAAATGCCAGTGTAGCAAGGTTTGCTGGTCTACAATCAGGTCCCTCATCCTGCAACCATCATGAATGTCAAATTCTGCAATAAAAGTCAGATGGTTTGCGTTCGTTATAACGCATGATCTTCTTTCACCTTTAAATCAATAGCGCAGAAAAGATTCACAAACAGGCTTGACAAGATCAACTTGCCGTCGTCTGGCACTGATATTTGAAACTGCTAGTGTAACAAAAGGCTCCAAACGAGAGAAATTCTACTACGCAAACAGGACGGACCGTGTTATTGAAGCCTATATGACGATTGGGGCAGCCTTCCGGAGGGTGCTGGACAGAGGACATGGAGTGAACGTTTACTAAGAAAATTCGTTACGAATTATCGGTCAAGCGCGTTGGGAATTCTACAGCACTAACTACTGTAGATGGCAACGTTGATTGAAGTCTGAAGGGATTAGAATGCTACTGGAGGGAGGACACATAGCTTGACTAAGGCTAATAGTAAAAACTGTACAAGCAAGTAATTCTCGTTATCTTGAATTAGAAAAGGTGAAGCGGAATGGTCAACATGACAAGGAATTGGACTACACCGACTGCATGGCGCCTTCACGAGCCAGATTTACAAATAATAAGACGTTGTAAGACTTATTGTCTTGTAACTTACGACGTCTCTACATTCCAAGAAAAGCACAATCGATGAATTATTCTTGGTGTCAGTGAAAAAGAATTCTAAACCATTTCTTTTTCAGTCCCGGAGAAAGCACCAAGAGCACACCGTTCATAGTTTGTTATAAATGCTCCTAAAGAAACTCTACTCTCAGCTACTCAGTGGATTAGCTTTCTGAGAGTACACTTGGAAAAGTAGAAACGCCTGAACCAAAGTAAGAAAAAACAACGTCGCGCAAACGCAACTTTTGCCACACAATGCAGCGAGGCAGCAGAACGGCCTGCCTTTTAATATCAGAATATAATGAGAACGATAGCCGCATCAAATTAAAAATGTTACTGTACGGAAACCAACATTGCGAAAAAGGAAATCAAGATAATTTTTCAATGATTTATGTAAATACGAGGATGGCAAACACATGATCATTCTAACCCTACGAATAAGCCATAATACTTCAGAGAATCTGGGAAAATTTATATAGTCGAGTAAAACTGGAGATAAAATATTCATAAAGTCAGTACAGGTCTCAAAGAAATCATGACCTATTTCCGTAGGGGATTCTTCTGGTTTAGTTGTCCATGTCTAGCGATGCTACGCAAGAAAATCGGGCGATCCTACCGCATAAATTGAAGACGTGGAAATTGGGTACGAAGTTCGGGACTTTCTACCAAAGAAACTAGAAATATCGCGCTTTATACATCATGCCGAAGCCCCAACGGATGACGCTTACCGAGCACCTCTAATGCTAGAACCAACCTTTCAATACTGGTTGCAGGATGATTAATAAAAAAATACCTGCATATAGGCAGAAGATTACGGCGGGCAAAAAACGAACTGCAGGGTTTAGACTGGCCAGAAAAAGGATTGGGCTGCATTGTTCGATACAAAAAACGGGCCATCGAGAGAGAGTGAGGGCCGAAAAAAGGTCCATGCAGTTGCAAACTCTTTCGTCGGTGCGCACTTCCACTTGCATCCAAATGTGTGGGAATAGAGTAGGTTCGAATGAATACAAAGGAGCAGAAGGGATGGGAAGGAGGCTCTTGCATTGCTGCAGTGGGTTGTCCCATGCATCGGCAAAAGGGAAAAAATACCAAAAGATATTGAGAAAGAAGCCATCGCCCATGCAAAAGGAAAAAAAGAGGTCCAATGCACCGAGGCTGCAACGTAAAAAATTGGTGCAGGAACTCTAAAAAGCTTTGAACAGGGAATGAAAAACGTGAACAGGTTGTAGCTCAAATGAATCGCGGTCTAGAAAAAAAAAAACAACTCAAAATTCTTATGCAAGCAACAAAAACGCTTGAAATTTGGAATGGAGACCGCAGGAATGAATAGGAATTAAGGTCTTTAAGCCATAGCATGGATCTAAATTTTCAAATATAGAGTGTTTAATGATATGGTTCATCTTAAGCAATATGAACTGTGCACTCAAAAGAGTAGTAAATACGGGAAGTTTCTTTGCACTAGAAATGGACGAATTTAATAAATTTTGTACACTGACAGAAAGTGATAAACTTGTGAATAAATATATTCGCTATATACTTGCATTGCGATGCAGGATGGAAATGACTATTAACTTATTAATATCAATTCGTTTCTCAGGAGATATTAAGTGTTGTAAAGAAATATTTGTCTACCACTTTTACGCACTTGAGATGGAATATTGTGATATACACATGTGGAAAAAAAGGCTTGCTAAGAAAATAATAAGTTTTATTAACATTTTTCCTACACCGAAATTTGATTTTTCTTGCAACGTTGTAAAAACACATTCATAAACTTTGTAAATATGCATGAATGTGTAGAAACTTTTAATGGTGAGATACTTTTCCATTTAGAGATTGTTTTTTCTTTTACCCAGGGAGCATTAAAAAACTGTAGCTCATAGTGCAAGATATAAGCAAGTTGTAAGGCATGAATTTATAAAAAATGCGGAAAAATATTTTACTTTTATCCAAACTATAAATTTTACTGTAAATATCAGACTTAACCAAAATGTTCTTCACGAACTTTTAGCATATAACACAAACATACAAATTTCAATCCAGACAGTAAAGTACGCATCGTATGTTGTAAGAACAAAACAGTTATACTCCTAGCTGATAAACCATTACCTAAATAAAATCAACTTCTATTCCTGCCTGCAACACATGCAGCCCCCGCACTCAAAATTCCGCGGTCATTTCATCCGTGGATGTTTTTACACGCACCATCGACTTTTTCGAAATCCAACTTTTTTGGCGCTGGTTCGCTGTTTTTTCTGTCAGCCGAAAAGGGTTTTTTGCCGCTGCATTGGAGCAGCAAAAACTCTATGCAGTTTTGTTGCATTTGCCTCTAGGAATATTTGGGACAGAAGAATGCAGAGGAATGCAGGCTACGGCTGACAATGGAGGTCAGAGAGTGCGGCGCTGCATACACGGAAGGTCGTGACATGTGTGTTATCGAAGCCATCGGGTTCACTATGCATGTGTGTGCCGACGTCCCTAAATGTAGGAATTCTTTTGCACTCTCGGTGTTGTGCAGCATTTCAACGAAGAGAATGCAACAGAAAAACAGGCGACTGCACGGTGCTGCTGCGTGTACCTCACTGTACCAAAAGTATAAAAAAAAGGTATTAAAGATATGCGATGCAATGGTTCTAAAATAGTTGGGTGAGGTGGGAAAACTCCGAAAATAATAACAATAATAAAAACTTTATTTCCTTCACGCTTGCCCAAGAAGGCGCTAACTTTCAAATGACAATATAGATATAATATTTCATTGTAGAAAATCATAATTAAAAATGTTTTTATAATTTCTATTAAAATGTGCATCTGTCTGTACTACGCTACATGGATGCAACTATAGATTCTAAAGAAGCTAACTTTTCAATACTTATGCTCAGCAAGAAGAAAAAGCAATGCACAACATAGACAGGGTCACCGGTTGCTTCAGAAAGATGGACAATTTGTGATTTCATTGCCTAATAGCAGTGTTTAGATTGCACATAGGTCAACACAATTAATGTATGTTATATTGGGTGAGAGAATTCAACAGAGAGACAGGGAAAAATCGCATGAGCACCGAGACAGGGAAAAATCGCATCAGCACCGAGACAGGGAAAAATCGCATGAGCACCGAGACAGGGAAAAATCGCATCAGCACCGAGACAGGGAAAAATTGCATCAGCACCGAGACAGGGAAAAATTGCATCAACACCGAGACAGGAAGAATCACAACTACATCAGGCAGGGTTTTGCTGCTTACCCTCGCCATGTACCCCAGCTCTGTCAGGTACACCCAGTACCACTGGGTTACCGCTACGCATGGGGCAAATGTGCTACTTTCTTTTAATATAATCAGGAAAGGTTTGTTGGTGGACTTGTAATATTCTTTCTGTTTCTGTGGATTTTTGTTTCAAATGTCCCATCACAGCAAGGACTGGATCAGCAAATTTTGTGTGGCGTACCTTATGCCGAGGTCACATAGGCATTCGCACGTACAGCTGGGAGCGAGGATGGACACCGTACTCGTCGTTCACATGCATATTTAAACTCGGTAACATAGATACTGTAGTATGAGCGACATGCGAGCTGCACATCCTTGTATCACGCTGTTCCTCCGAATGTATAGTGTACCCCAGCATAACACATCATGGATCTCTCCTGAACATTCCCTAGTAATCCAAAGCAAGACAAAGGCATTTTTGATTATCTATATATACATATCAAGTGCAGAAGCTAATATCCAACAGATTAAGGGGTGGAAAATGTTAAGAGTCCTGCGTTTCATTAACCCAGATAATGATCAATACACCCAGAGGTCACCTCATTAGTGCATTAAGTAATAATCCGGAGATTATGATCAAGGCTCTTAATAGAATGCTATCCATGTAGCATACGCTCACTCGACATAAAACCAAAGACTGATAAATTTATTGATTCAAGCATTCATATCCGGTTCACCGTAATGGCGTCCATTGCCGCAAGTGTAGTACTTAGCAGATTAGAAGCCGTACGTTCGTGTAATATTATTTATTATCAAGTAATATTCGGGCTGCGCTCAAAATTTACAGCTGATTTAAAATGTAAGTTGAACACACAAACTAGTGGCGCCGATTAAATAACGAATATAGTGAGTTTAATATATGTATGTGCACTGCTGATGTATATGTTGTGCGCGTTTGATGGATCGTTCAAATTTTAAAATGGAAAAAAAAACAGTCCTTGCCTCCCCTAACCTACCCGACATTAAATCCGAATATAGTCCAACTTACCCGAAATTACGGCCTAATACCAACAACATCCACCAAACGCGTAGCGCGATCGATCGAGCAAATCCACCAAACGCGCACATCATATATAGTGACGAAAATCATCTAAGTGCATACATACGCAGGGCTCAGTTTTCGTATACATATATTGATATGTAAGGTGAATGTATTCATATTCAAACCTGCATTTATTTGATAATGAATGACAGAAATTCATAAGAGAGTATTCACGGGGTTTTGTGTTCATAGCTGAGGTCATACTGGTAACAATTTATAAGACAGACAAGAAGGACGCTTACTATTCATGACTGTAGTGTATCATACTGAAAGCGATTCATAAAACAGATTAAGCACGACGCTTAATATTCATTTTTGCATTTATTATGCCATACCGACATTGACAAATGAGTTCCCACCCTCATCGCTAAGTAACAGAATACCGTTGGTAATCATCCTACCATTAGTTCGGATACCTGCAACTGGGAAATTACTATCCACGCCCGCCTATTCAGTACACGAATCTTTTTTCATTGCCTAGAAAACAGCGCAGGCAGAAAAAAACCATCAAACAACGAACCATGCACCTATTCAAAGACCCACTGTTAGTATCAGGCCTGCAACACAGGGCCTACATGCGTACACGCAAAGCTGTGCTGACCAGAAACTGGTTCAGCATCGCCATGTATTGAATGTATTGTGCAAACAGCGCCTACGGACGTATCACCCTCGGCCAAAAGAGCAGTGAATGCCGTGCGAAAAAAAGGAACTATAGCTTCTGGGTGTCGGTCCAGCGAGCGACTGGCGATAGGCTGAGACTGGGCAGCCAACGGGGTGGATATCAGCCAAACTGGTTTATGGACATCAGGCATCAATGGGAGACCCATCGTGTGCGGGTGAGACCAATAGAACTCTGGACAGACCAATCGGACTCTGGTGAGACTAACAGGACTCTGGTGAGACCAACAGGACTCTGGTGAGACCAAAAGGACTCTGGTGAGACCAATCGGACTCTGGTGAGACTAATAGGACTCTGCCCAATTAAAAATTATCAGTGGAGCGCGCGTGAATTATGTGTGGCAGATCCGATATTAGGCCGATTTATGCGAGGAGGTGGCCACGCCTCCTGGTTTCTCGGATGACCACGGTTGGGGTTTCAGCACATCTGCTGCCGCGTAATTTGAGCGCGCATTTGCCCATAACATNAGCAAAATTTTTGTAAAGAAAAACGAAAGCGTAGATATGATACGGGTGAAATGAACTCAAGTCTCTAATTTACGCCTATCTATTTGTGAAGAGCGTGACTGACACACGTAGATACAAGCGTATTAATATATAGATGTGCACTGCTGATGTATATAGGGACGACAATCATCAAACTGCATAGATACGCAGTGCTCAATTTTCGTAAACATATACTGATATGTAAGGTGAATGTATTCATATTTAAACCTGCATTTATTTGATAATGAATGACAGAGATTCATACGAGAGTATTCACGGGGCTTTGTATTCATTGCTGATGTCATACTGGTAACAATTTATAAGACAGACAAGAAGGACGCTTACTATTCATGACTGTAGTGCATCATACTGAAAGCGATTCATGAAACAGAATAAGCACGACGCTTAATATTCATTTTTGCATTTATTATGCCATACCGACATTGACAAATGAGTTCCCACCCTCATCGCCAAGTAACAGAATACCGTTGGTAATCATCCTACCATTACTTCGGATACCTGCAACTGGGCAATTACTATCCACGCCCGCCTATTCAGTACAAGAATCTTTTTTCATTGCCTAGAAAAGAGCGCAGGCAGAAAAAAGTATCAATGAACGAACCATGCACTTATTCAAAGACCCAGTGTTAGTATCAGCCCTGCAACACAGGGCCTACATGCGTACACGCAAAGCTGTGCTGACCAGAAACTGGTTCAGCATCGCCATGTATTGAATGTATTGTGCAAACATCGCCTACGGACGTATCACCCTCAGCCAAAAGAGCAGTGAATGCCGTGCGAAAAAAAGGAACTAAAGCCCCTGGGTGTCGGTCCAGCGAGCGACTGGCGATAGGCTGAGACAGGGCAGCCGACGGGGTGGATATCAGCCAAACTGGTTTATGGACATCAGGTATCAATGGCAGACCCATCGTGTGCGGGTGAGACCAATAGGACTCTGGAGAGACCAATCGGACTCTGGTGAGACTAACAGGACTCTGGTGAGACCAATAGGACTCAAGAGAGATTTATCGGACTCTGGTCAGACTAATAGGACACTGGTGAGACCAATCGGACTCTGGTGAGACTAACAGGACTCTGGAGAGACCAATCAGACTCTGGTGAGACTAATAGAACACTGGTGAGACCAATCGGACTCTGGTGAGACTAATAGGACTCTGGTGAGACCAACAGAACTCTGATGAGACCAATAGCACTCTGGTGAGACCAATATTACTCTAGTGAGACCAACAGGACTCTGGTGAGACCAATAGGACTCTGGTGAGACCAGTATTACTCTAGTGAGACCAACAGGACTCTGGTGAGACAAATAGGACTCTTGTGAGGCCAATGGTACCCTGGTGAGAATAAAATTACTCCAGTGAGACACACATTACTCTGGTCATATTAATAATACTCTCATGAGATCAGGTTTACTCTAGTGAGATCAATGATGCCTTGGCAAAACTAATAGTGCTGCCCTGAGACCCAAATCTCTAGTGACAACGATTATTATCACGATAATCGTTATTAAAGCTACACGCCTCGAGCTGCAAGGGATGGACCGGACCAGAGTGCCATAATATTCCAGTGAGACCTGGAGTATAGAGAGCAGCTCCATAATGTTCTGAGGAAACGGTCAATATCCTGACAAAGCCCAGAGTGACCCCATGCAGCCAATACTGCTCACACAGAGCCAATACCGTAGCAAATTCGTAAGACAGACAATATTTTGGCAAGACCAGTAGTATGCAATCGCTGCTGCAGCTCTCTGATGCTTGGAGTAGAACACAAGAATATATTCGTGTCTAGCTTTGTGAAGCCAGACGCACAATCCGACAACTTGCGGACAAGCAAATTTCTGCAGCCGTGCATGCGCATTGCAAGCAAAATGCAACAGTACTTGCTCTTATGGTTTTATACTACAAGAAGTATCTACGATGCAACAACTTTCGCACACGCAGTTTTGTGCCGCCATGATCTACACTGGCACATGGTGCACCATGGATTGCGAAAGCAGGGACACAATCCAACGACAATCGCACTTGCTGGATTAAGCAGCCAAGCGCAAAATTTAATGACATTGACACGCATGCAGTTTTGTGCCAGCAGTAGCGCAAAATTCGAAGATGCAGCTTGGTGCTTCCAGTAGCGCAACGTTTTGACAACATTCGCAAACGCAGCTTTGTGCTTCCAGTAGCGCAACACACCGACAACATTCGCAGATGCAGCTTTGTGTTTCCAGTAGCGCAACGTTCTGACAACATTCGCAAATACAGCTTTGTGCTTCCAGTAGCGCAACACACCGACAACATTCGCAGATGCAGCTTTGTGTTTCCAGTAGCGCAACATTCTGACAACATTCGCAGATGCAGCTTTGTGCTTATAGTAGCGCAACATTCTGACAACATGCGCAGATGCAGCTTTGTGCTTATAGTAGCGTAACATTCACTCATGCAGTTTTGTGCTACCAGTTCGCAGATGCAGTTTTGTGCTTCCAGAAACGCAACATTCCGACAAGATTCGCACATGCAGTTTTGTGCTTCCAGGAGTGCAGCAGCAATCCAACAACATTCGCACATGCAGTTCAGATCATCATGTGTAGCCAGGAGCTCTAGACGCTCCCGTATGTTGACATTGGATGTTTGCGGAGGCCAGCAGTGAACTATGCCCGGGCACAGGACGGGTGTTGGTACAGGGTACACAGAACAGAGGTGCCAGTGCTATTGCAGAATGTACCAGAAGGGACACGCTTCAGACAGCCACGTCTTTCAGCCAGAGCACAACCTGCTCGAACGGAAACCCAGGGAGAAACCGAGGAACTGACAGACGACGTACGCACTGCGGGAAGGACAGGGAGCAGACAGCTCTGCCTTTGAGCTTAACACGGATTGCTATGCAGTGAACCTTAGAAATATAGTAGAAATCCAGTCGGAAAGGCAATAGAAATCAAGACGAAAGTAAAGAAGAAACAAACTTTAGCAATGTAAGTTATACATAGACAAGGAAAATTCAGAAGCGCAAAATATGAATTTGATAACTGAGAAAATAAAAACTCAGCAGAAAATATAGTGATTTTTTTTTGTAGTTGTTTATCTACTTCTTTTTTCATTTTTTATTATTATTGTATACAACAATCATCAATGAGTTAATAAAAACTGTATTAATAATATTTACAGCTGTATAAACTGTCAATATTCCTATTGGTAATATTGGTATTGTTAACATCATTACTATTTTATTAGCACGGTTGATGTATCTTACAAACTATCAATATTATCGTTAACAATACCACTTGCATTTTCATTATCAGTGCCCTCATTTATTGTCATTATTAAGATTACTAGTATTGTTATCGTATACATTATAAGATCGGTATTAAAGTTAAAAGTGCTGCGTATTATTTATAGTTTTCATTATCAGTGCCGCCATTGATTGTCATTATTAAGATTACTAGTATTATTAGCGTATACATTACAAGCTCAGTATTAAAGTTAAAAGTGCTGCCTAATATATATATATAGTTTTCATTATTAACAATCATGCTTTCACTTTTTTCCCTCGTGAGTCACTATTATTGAACAATAATTGTGGAAAAATATCGCCACCCGTGTTGGTGAAGAAGTAAGACCCAGGAAAGAGATAGTTCCGTCGGCCAACTCCCCACCACAAGACCAGTAGTTGCTTCATCTCCGGACGCAAGACAATTCACATGAGGCAATTAAAAAAGAAACCTGTTGTATGATCCACAATAATATGGAGGTTTTAACACCATTGGCTTCGCTTTTCTTCGGAGGCAATGGCATGAAACAAAAACTTGCATTGGCAAGAGGTGGTCAAACATTTGGGCACCAAAAAAGATCTTCGTGGGAAATCGGACGCGCGCTTCTGGAGAAGCAATTGGTCGTGCTATAATTTTTTGATAACACTTTGTTCCTCGTCGACCATGGCGACCAAGATGATGCAGTGATAAAAACGAACTTCCTGATACCGTGTGGGTAGCCTCAACGAATTCGGAAAAGATGTTTGACGAGAATCAATATTTTACAACGAAATTCCTTTCTGCCGCGTCCCCAACCACAAAAATAAAACATGAAGTACGCCTTAAAAATCCTTCGTGCAGAGGGAAAAAATTGACATACACGGAAACTCACAAGTTTAGTAGGGGAAATGTTGATACCTAGGAAAATTTCACTTAAAAATGGGGGAAAAAATCAAAACTTCTAATGTTCTTACGTACATCGCGTGATTTATATACAACCGAGAAAACTGAGAACCATGAGCTTTCTGATTTATACCGGCGGAAATACGAGAAGTAAGAAAATTCCCACCTAGAATTGAGAAACTATCAGCATCGTTGAAAAATTCCAACGTCATCAGGTTAATATCGAGATGCAATGAAATTCCAGCTTGTAGCTATAGGAGGCAAAAGAAAATATTGCGATGCACTAAAATTTCCACGTAGTCCTGAAGCCCTTAATTGTATGGCCTGTACTGACTAGTTTATTTGTATCTTGAACACGACTCGGCCCACCAGAAAGTTTATAATTACCCTGTTATTTTTGCTTTATTTTTAATATGTGATTTTTTTTTCAGGATGGAGAGACTGCTGAAATACACTGGAATTGACTTCGCTCATTTTACCTAATACCTACTTGAAATTAATGATGAAGGGAATATGTAGATGTGCACTAGTCCAGCGGAATCTCTTCGTAACTATTTCTGACGGTGAGATGACATATAGCGTACCCTTTTAGACAAGTAGATTCTACGTAGCAATTGCAATTATGTTGATCAGCGGAATGTTAAATGAATTATGGTCTTCCATTATAGTTTCTTTAATCTTACTATCGCGGTGTTGCCTGCGATATTTCTCATAAGCTACGGTAATACCCTGAAGAGTCGTATTACGAAAACCGTTAACAACCTTTGATGCAGTGCAGTGCTATTCCGTGTTGAAAACATGCAGTGTATAACAGCTTGTGCCAAATCCTCCGATGGGTGAAATTTGCAAGCTTGAAAGATAGTGTATCTTTTCCGCAGTGTCATCAGATGGGTAAAATTTCCGTACCAAAATCACCTCTACTTCCAATAAGAACACTAATCGATCTGATCATGATTCTGAGTTAATGGCAATAGCTCATAGAGGACGTGGGCGTAAGTCTCGGCGGCTCTCTGGGGCTGGGCCCGTTGTTTAGTCTACTTTCAGCAATCTAATCTAATCCACTCTTCAGAAAAATTTCGCGCTCCATTTTCGGTTTTAACCCCGAATGTGGGAAGTTTTCACGAGAACTCTACTTTTAGAAGAATGGAACCGTACCATGGATGCCCGTAGAGGGGGTTTCCATGCGGACTCCAACGTCCAAAGCACACAATCGCGTAACATTTCTAGTGTCCGCGAATGGATGAAATGTTCAAGCGATGTCCAGTTTCAGAAGCACAAAATAGCGTTCGATCTTCTCCACTGTTCCGGAAGGCGCGAAAAAGTCTCAGGAAAAATCCAATTTCAGAAAGAACGAAATGACCTTGCAGCTTTTACAGTGTTCATGGATGGACGATTTTTTCAAACGAACTCCAGTTTCAGAATCACGATATCGTTTAACATTTTCTGCAATGTCCTCGGATGGGTGAAATTGCCAAACGAACTTCTGCTGGTGCAGGACGAAATCGCCACCATGTTTGCCGACCGCCGCAGAGAAACACACGCGTAATTTATACTTGCAGCCCTGGTGACCTCTCATTATTCGCAAAAAAGCATGAAATTAAAAGCACTTTAAAAGCAAATGCATAATACCCTTGGAGTTAATTAACTGAAAGACCTAACTGCAAGTTCTCTAAACTAATTCTAAAGGTTAATTGCTCGTAATGACGTTCTACATGACTTCCTGCAATTTCAAGCGGTCTTGTTTGTAATTAGATAGAATTTTGCCTTCGTCCTGAAATAGCGTAATGCATCGGTAACTTTAGAGTTTTGTTAAGGAATATATATCAACAAATGTGGCGATAATGCGAGTGAACATTCACAGAGACAAGGGTCAGCTAACTAAAGAGTCCATGTGTTATTCATTAGCTGGCCATACAACAGAAAACTTAAAGTAAATAACACTTTCCTCGTGAAGAATGAATGCTTTAGATAAAATGGTAGACTAATGATTTTTGAAATCATTGAAAGTAAGAGAGCATGGGCAAAAACTACGTTAATAATTTTTAAAGACTCTAGGTTTGGTTGTATCATGAGTCACTGACACGAGCATTATACCATTATTATAGTCTAACCATTTTGTCAAGGCAGTTCGGTCGTAGTGAAATTCCTCCATAGTCTATAGCGTTGCCAATTCTATGGGCAATCCTGAGATTTTGTTCGGCCCAATCTTATAGCCCCGCCCACTTCCTCGACATAGAGAAATCTCAGAAATACCCACAGAATGGGCACCGCTTTACAGGAATTTCACCACGGCTATAAAAAGTCTAAATATTCACGGATAGCATCCAAAGTGTGCAATTATATACGTGAGTACCAGTGCCAGTGCAAGTTAAGTTTAGCTTATTCAGAGTGTATATAGTACTAGGTTAGTACCAGCTTGTGCAAAACCGTTGCATTGTGCTTCAAATTCTTTAGGTTCAAACAGGATTACTTCAAAAGAGATTTACATATATTTGTTATATTTCCATCCAAAGTCTCAAATTTTTACCGTAAATTTACATTTCTTGCAACGTTAGACTTCTACTATAGCTAATATTCTCCGCCACGGAGGTCATGTTTTATCGGAGTTTGTCTGTCTCTTTGTTAACGATAAACACAAAACGTTATGGACGGATCTTCATTAAATTTTGAGACTGATTGTTGGGTATATTGGGAGGAAGAGGTGATTAACTTTTGGTGAAGACCCGTCCAACCGTTTATACCCACGGAGGCTGCGGACATAGCGCGCTGCACAGTTGTGTCGAGGTGCTCGGGATCGATCCCCACACCATTCGCAGTCTTTCTCAAGGCACTCGGCGCGCTGAATCAGCGCATATGCTTGTGTGCATAGCTATTTTCTTGGGGGTACCCTCCCTAGGGTAGGGAGGTAAGAGGGTGGCTGGTTGTTGAACCTTCCGTTTCGGCGCCATAGTTCCTAAAAACCAGTCGTCGGCTGCAGCTGCACTTACTCCTCTGAGGCCAATTGGTCTATGTCTGCCGCACAAACCAGTGCGAGTGCATTTCCCAGTGAAGAGTGCAGTCAGAGTTGATTTTACCTTTTCCTTTGTTTATTTACCTAGCTATTTTTCTTAGTAACATAACTTAAACAGTTACAAACGAATCTTCATGAAATTCGCAGGAATTGTTGGGAATGTTACAAACAGTTATTGATTAAACTTTTGTGATGATCTGTTGGTCCGCTTGCCTTTTCTATTTTCAATTTTATATTTGCTAGTATCTAATTCCAAAAAAGTTATGAATAAATCTCCATAAAATTTACAGGAATTGTTGTAAATGTTGAAATGTAGAAATTACCAAATTTTGCTAATGACTGTTTATCCGTTTGAGTCTTTGATTGACTGGTTGTTTTTCTGTTTGTCAGAACATAACTAGTTATGGACGGATCTTCAACAAAATTAGAGTAACAGTTGGAAATGTTAAGAGGCACAAATGACCAATTTTGGTAATAATAGAAAAAATAAAGTCGTGTTTCAGGTTCAATATAAATTTTTCGTTAACACTGCCATACTTGGCGGAGGTATGCGCCCCAAGGCGGTTCTCTTGTTTTGCATTGTATTTGCTGAATATCTTACAGTTTTGGCAGATGCATTTAGGACGTTCTGAGATAACTTGCCAAAGTTTTCTCTACCTATTTCCATTGGCTTGCAAAAATAAAAATTGGATATGGACATTAACCCAACAACAGCCGAACATGAATATGGCCATAAGAGCAAACTATTGATATCACTATCAACATTCAAACCCGGTTATCAGAGACCAAACTTGGGAAATCATCAGTCGATCAACAGCATTGAAGAACATCAATGAACATTAACGTATTAGCAGCAGTGAATGGACATTAACATCAAAGCATTAAGAGTCGGACAGGGGCATCCACGCATCAAGAGCCACCATGGACATTAACGCATCAGCGGCACACGCGTACGACAGAAAAAACCCCATACAGTATAACACCTCAAGGACTAATTTCGGCGAGCAGTGGGAGCCTCCAAAATGCCACAGGCTCTGCCATCTCAATGTTTCACGGTCAGTTCAAAGTCTGGCTTCTTTATACCGTGACCTTCACTTCGGCCCCGATCGTGTGGAGCAAAAGAAAACCGAGGTGTTCTTTACATAAAGGCGGTGCACGCGTAATTCTACCAAGTAATAAAAGTCATTGTGAACTGATTTGACTTACAGAAACTCGCGGTGAATTTGGTTGGTGCGAACTGCATAAAGGTGAAGCAATTACTATCCGGATGTACGCGTCTGCAGGGCCCTAAAGGTAAAAAGGCCTAAAGTCTACACACTTTCACTCATGAGCTGCATTACTTTGAAAAGTACATTATTATGTAGAGTCAAGTGTTGATAAAGTACTAAAAATACGGAAGAAATTTGCTCCTCTCTTGTCTCATGACTGTAGTGTTTCTGTTTACAATACTTAACAGAGACAGTGCAAGTGATGTATTTATATACAGTAATAAAGAACAATAATTACTCCAGCTTAACAAGAATGAAGTGTTCATTACGATGCCATTGACATTAATATCGAGCGTAAGTTATTGATAAATTAATGACTAAAATCCAATTTTTAGCTTCAAATAAAGGCTGTGGTACAGTATTAAACTCGAGGAAGATTTTAAATCAAATAATGTTAATATCTGGAGCAATTTAGTAGTCAACAGATTTTGATAGAGTCTCATCATCAATCTAGAACATGGAATAAAATTAGATGTCATAGCCAACAAAAGTTAATTTTTCCTTTAGTTACGTAATCGTCGTTCATTTTTTCATCACTGCAGAACATTATAATGAAATTAGATGTCTTAGCCAGCAAAAGTTAAATGTTCCTTGAGTTACGTAATCGTAGTTCAATTTTTCATCACTACAGAACATTATAATAACATCAGATGTCATAGCCAGCAAAAGTTAAATGTTCCTTGAGTTACGTAATCATCATTCATTTCTTCAACACTTCACAATATATAATAAAATCAGATGTCATAGCCATCAAAAGTTAAATATTCCTTGAGTTACGTAATCGTCGTTCATTTCTTCATCAGTACAGAACATAGAATAAAATCAAATATCGTAGCCAGTAAAATTTAAATTTTCTTTGAGTTATATAATCGTTGTTCATTTCATCATCAATACAAAACATAGAATTAAATGCAATAGCCAGCAAAAGTTAAATTTTCCTTGAATTACGTAATCGTCATTTATTGCAGCATTCTCATGTTAACTTACAATATTATCGTCTGGAAGGACCATTTAGTCAAGTTTGAAATAATGTTATCCGATATTATTTTCTAAGAAATTAAGGAGTACTGGTTCAAACAATAAAGTTTCAGTTGTAGGGCAATTCTTACGTGAAACAGATGTTTATACGAGCAGTACTGCGTAAATGTAGAGAGAAAAGGGTTAATGCAAGTAGTAGTACGCTGCATAAGCGTACAACAAAAAGGTAGGGAAAACATCCAGTTGTATATCATATAGATACCTTGTATTTCAATATCTTAGAAACATAAACTTCAGTTTGGAAGCATATGTATATAATCATGTACTGTATTAGTGCGCAAACTATACCATGTATCATTTGCACACAAAATCACTGTGTTCAGAGAACAAAACCAGCAAGCAAAGCGCGACGTCACTAATCATACGGGTGGGGTGAACCAAGTCGCCGAATCCCTGGGGTTCGGTCGAACCCAGGTTAAGAATCACAGCTCTAGAGTTTTGACATTTTTCACGTTTAGGTCAACCCACCTGAGTCCCTACAAAAATAATGAGTATAGCTCAACTCCTCCTCCCTTTTATTGGGTAGACAGACCAGCAAATATGCAAACAAACAGTTATAGCTAAATCTTCAACGGAAACCGTATCAGCCCGCTTTGCTCCCGGGTGATCACCACTAGCAGTACCTTAGCGCCACTGAAAAGTATCGCGTACGTCCGAATCTGATGAAGACCCAAAATGAAAACACTGGGACTCTCTAGTTTAAACATAACAAAAATTTGGGTCTGCAACATACTGTGCAATGAGTGAAGACCTAATTCTGTGAACAGCTTACGGCAACGTGAATCATAGTCAAGGTTCATGGGTGCATCACCACTACTCCCATTGCGACATATCCTTCGTTTGAAACCTAGAAATAAGATACATTCTCTTGGGTACCATGTAGCATTTCAATCTTGTAATGTATCTATAGGTATTAAATAAAGTTTATTATTATAAGTTATGAAAGTAGTGATACTGACCAGAAACAAAAATTCGAAAAGATAAAAATAATGCTACTCCCGGTCAGGAAGCAGAGCGATTATTCAAGGCAGATCGCGATAAATGAAGCCAAGCAGCGAACGCAGAAGCACACTGAGAAATAAATCTCTCTGGGCGATTTCAAAGGCACAAAGAAAGTCTTCGTTAGTCCGAGACTTCGAAAGGGTTCGCTACGTCAGTAATTTATGTTCGAAAATGAATAACACTCGACCCAGCACTACAGCGTACAATGGCTTTGGTGTAAAGGATTTTTTTTTTCAAAAAGTTTGGCAATACTGTAGGTTCCTACTTTTTTGTCCGATTTCAAAATGTCAAAAGATCGAAACAAAAATAATGGAAAAATACGGCTTTGCAACAACATAATGCATAAGTCTTGCATTTCGACGATCTTAATAGGGAGCTGTGTTGGTTGATACAAAAAAGGGCAATCCATAAGAAATGACGCGGTTTCCTGGAAGTTCGTGAACTATGTCATGGCTTACTTCACAAAATTTGAAATAGAGTTTGTGAGTTTGGCAGGAAAACAAAACCTAGAACGCCTCCTAGCGAAAATCACGACTTGCGATTTGACGGAAGCTGAAGGTGTGGAGTCAGCACTTTTGACACTTTTTCGCATCTAGGTTAACTCACCTAACTCCCTTTTCGAGGCTGTGATAATAGCTCGCTTCGTTCTGACAGTTTTTGGGTGGAAGGACATATGCATATCATCAGTACTATATAATAATTCACGTCGTGTTTTTATTTATTTATTTATAACTATAGTTATATCTTCCCTGTCACGCTCTATGGGAATAAGATAGGAGAAAATTCAGATTTCAAACGGCGAAAAAAAAAAAGTTGGGTACCTTGCAATCTTTTTCTTAGGCGAAAAAAAAGTTGGGTACATTGCAATCTTTTTCTTCGGTATTAGATAGGGGAAAAATAGAACTAAAAATATAGGAGAAAATTCAGATTTCAAAAAGCGAAAAAAAAGTTGGGTACCTTGCAATCTTTTTCTTAGGCGAAAAAAAAGTTGGATACCTTGCAATCTTTTTCTTCAGTATTAGATCGGGGAAAAATAGAACTAATAAAGTAGGAGAAAATTCAGATTTCAAAAAGTGTAAAAAAAGTTGGGTACCTTGCAATCTTTTTCTTAGGCGAAAAAAAAAGTTGAGTACCTTGCAATCTTTTTCTTCAGTATTAGATAGGAGAGAAATTGAACTCAGTCTGCTTGCCCTTCTGGCAAAAATAAAAGTTGAGTACTTTGGAATCTTTTTCTTCATTATTAGATATAGGAAAAATGAGGAAGCCCAAAAGACGGTGGGGGTTTTGGTGAAGTGTTTTTGCCGTCATTTATAATGACGGCACGGGCCACTAGTATGCAGAAAACTGTAATATCTTAAAACAGTAGGAAAGAATATAGAACTACCAGCTTTCACATATTTACGCGTCTACGTTCGGCATGAAAGAAGGGAGTTTTCGAGACCATTCGTGGCTATAGACAGTCGACAACGGTCAGGACACCATTTACTGATTTTAGATAAGGAATAGGCCCAAAAGTAGCATTTTTTAACGCTTCGAAACAACAATAATAAAAAACAAAATGGAGTCGCTGTAAACTAATAAAAGGTCTGCTGAGAAATACTTTTTTGTATATTTCCTTTGAGGTTTATATTTTAATACGAAACAAAATATGAACATAATACATTCAAAATATCTATTAACCATTTTGTCAGCAACTAAATCAGCCATAAAAAAACGTCGTAGTATAGTTTGGCGTTAAGAATTTATGAACAATGAAAATGAAATAAAAGTCATACATACAAGTCATAAATAAAAGTCATACATACATTGAGAGTGAAAAATGGAATAATCTTACTATAGGAGAAAAATATACATCAAGAAAGAAAACTCGAAGTGGAGTATTCTTAGTACGGCAAAAACAAAGCGAAACGAGGAAAAGATAAAAAATAATGGATCCAGCTCTAAAGTTACGTTGACGTTTCAAAGCTCGCCAGCTAATTAAAAATGATGAATTTGCTCTGTACACACGGGGTACACCTGTAAATTTGGGAGAGACACGAGATCTATCGGGCAAAAATATGAGGGCCTTCTGGGTGAAAGTAAAGAAAAAAAAAATTTTTAGTGCTCTGCCATAAATAAAGCTGAAGTGAAACTTGCGTAAGAATTCAAAATTTGTTAGCTAAATTATGAGCCCTTTCAGGACGAATTTAGTTTCTGATGCAAATTATCACTGAAGCTATAACTGAGGCATTTGCATATAGATTTTCAAGATAATTTCTAAACACCTCATTATTTGTTAGAAAAAATACTTGGTCATCTACCATGAAAGTATAGTTGGCGTCGGTACATTGGATCAGATAGCAGGTGTTAGTCACACCCTAATTACACCTGAGACGGCGTAAGACTCAGTCAGGCGGAGAAGAATAGAGTTTCTGCACGTCACAAGGATAATACTTAAGTTTGGGTTTAAGGCCTGAAGCTAGATTCAAAGCAGCGAAATCAACGCTAACGGCTGATATCTCCGATACGGTATAACTACTGAGACTGCAATAACTTGCGTCAGTCTTAGAATAATTCAATATTTTTGTTGCAATATCATGCCACATATATTATGTATTATCTATATTAAATAGTATCCATGATTAGTACAACAGTAGATTATATTATTTCCACAAATAATGATACTCGACTTCTTTAGTACAGGTGCATGTGATGGTACTCGTCGATGCCCCCATAGCTTCACATGACGGAATGGAGATAGCCAGATAGCAAGAAATTTTAACATACTACCCTACAGTGCGCTTTGATATCCATGCCTATAGAACCGTTATCACATATACTGAGTATTTACTGAGCAGAGGTAGTTAAAATAACAGCTAACTCTGTTATTTTTGCTCATTCAAACTCGGCTGTATAGATATAACACCTAGGCAGTGCTTTTTGATCGCTGTGGTCTGCGGTTGACAAAAACCAAAAGCAAATTGTAGGACCAAATTGCATTCCCACATCAAAACAAAATTGACGACAGTTAAAAGAAGATTTTTTATCACTGCTCTAACATTGATTCGAGAATACTCGAGTCAATTTAGATTCACAAAAGCTCGCTCTGTTTGAATGAACAGGCAAGTTCTGTGACTTAACTTATTCCAAAATAAGCTTTTACCATAGTTTTAATGCTAATGTTGGCATCCTATCCACGATACTGTACTTTACAACAATAACCTCGCATCAGTATTCACTTGATCGCACCAGCTCACGGCCAATTTTCTCCAATAACGTAGAACCAACTCTGAGCAATTAATATATACCACACTGCCTCAGGCGTGGCTAAGGTGCGCTAAGATAGCCTAGTCGAGCCCAAGCAATACTGTTTTTTAGTTTCGGCATTGAAATTTCACTTCCAGTCCCTTTAAGCAGAAATTAAATTAGATTTAACGCAGAGAGATATAATTTCATATCATTTTACTCAGAGAGGGAGAGGCACGAGATATATAGATAAAAATGAATATGTAAATTCATATCTGTCATTGTTACAGCAGTTTCATTGTTCATTACTAACACGGCTAGCAATGGCTACAAGATAAAGCAGTTTGTGGACAATGTACCCAGCAATTTACCTATAAAAAATTTATTTCCAGGTCAAAAGGATGTTGTATAAGGGGCGGTTACGTCGATCCATGCTCCATACAAGAAGTGGTGTTTGGCTGCATTGACAACGGATTCTTTTCAGCGTACGGTGCACTAAGGTAGACGGACGATGCAGATAACGATCCAACATCTACCGAACGGTCACAAACCAAATATTTCCGTTCCGTAAGAGTTTTAATTTTTTTCGTTCTGACCGTTATAGCTCGTACATTAAAAAATGGACTACATGTATTTATATTACGTAAAGTGGGCTTTCACCACCGCTTATCGGCCTCCATATGTTCTATCTACTCGGCGTTTTGATGTTTCATCGTATCCTTGTAAACATAACCCAATAAATATCAAAGAATTTACTTAAAAAATGTTAGCGGTTACATCATCTGGCCAAGAAAGTCATTAGAGAGGTCTGAAATACCTTTTAGGAGTTGGAATGAATTAGAAATCGGGATATTGCTGGCCGTTTTTGTGTTTAAACGGATACAGCAATTAATGCCCTGAGAGGTCAAGGACATAAAGGACATGCTGTCTGAATCCTGTTTATAAAATGTTTCAGTCATTACCTAACTTATACAGAGCAGACAATAGGCACTGCACGTAGCGTGTAATCCTTAGACCACTTGCTGCGACTTTGGTTTCCATTGTACTCAAATCCGAAAGAAAACAAATACAAAAAATGAAACCTGCGGCAGAAAAATGATCTTGACTTTGGGGAAATGGTTAGCTTTGTAGGCCTGATGTAATGCACAAAAGCATGGCTGCCGCAGGTAGAAAAGAGGACGGGCAACAGACCGTGAAATGAGCTAAATTGGACATTGACTAGCGTGTGGTAGAACTATTATTAGTTATTAACTTTTAATGAGTGAGTGATTATGGGGATTAGTTTAGGCCTCAATACAACGGAACTTCAAGAAAGAAAAGGAAGAGACACACAGTACGTCAAATAGAAATGCGGAATCCATGCACGAGGGTGTTCCACACAGAATCAACGAGCACGAGAACAGCACGTTGTGAAAGAAGACAAGGAACAGAAAAACCATCAGCAGAAGGAATGAGAATAAGGATGTACCAAAAGTAGACACGTAGGTCAGACGCCCTGAATTTTTATAGCTAACAGACAACATATGGGTTCACTTGGGCCCTGAGGGTGGGGGGAGGGGGGGATGTTACTGCTCATAAACATACGATGGGCGAACCTAACTAACCTAGCCCTAAGGCTCCTGCGTACTGCGTAACCTGAGTGATTATTATTACGTATCCAGATGAACTCTACACAGTAAGAATCAAATGTAACTGATTCTCGTAGAAATAATATTGCTTGAAACGTCGCTTAGGCGGTATAGTCTGATCCAGTAGGGACAACTTTTATTTCGGTTAAATGAAAATGTAACGTACTTTCTCTAGGTTTTGTAGCTAGCAAATCTTGAGTAAAACAGTTAGAGCGAGAATTACTAAAGTGTTATTATCCTATTTACCTAAAAAATGAAGGTTTCGACAATCTAAGCCATTCTAGTCTTAAAAAAAGCGCTGCATAACTATGTACCACGGTAAAATAAAAATGCTTTAAGTACAGTGATATCACTGCGCACGTTAAATTTTCATGGAACAAGTGCCTAAATAATAATTTCCACTGTGAAATTCCAATGAAAGCATATATATTTAGGCCGCCCAGTAAAGGGCAGGTTAGAAAATTGCAAAAAAATTGAAAATGGCAGAAATTTGCCAGTGGAACATTTACTCCCCGCACCACAAGGCTGGATTTCAGGGTGAAGTTCAAACAAGGCTATTTCAGCCATAACTGATGTCAGAACTTTATATTGAAAATTAAAGGTATATATGACACCATATTTAAAAAAAAACATTTCTGAGACCTCCACTATTAGTGAAGCTCGATAAATTTGAGCGTATTTTCAGTCAATTAAAAATACAATGAAATTTTAAGTTTCTAAAAAACACGTTGTACTGCTAAGACGAGGCCACAGTGAATAAACGCACGATTAACGGTCAGCTGACACGATTATATACCTAAATGAAAAACTGTATCCAAGATACAACAGGAAAGTTTTCAAGTTGATTGCGAGCTGAACGCAAGCTCATAATCTGAGCGAGCGATTGTGGACACCATCACCCGTCACTCTCCATGTCGCATACTTATGCATGTATGGAGGGCTATGGCTTAAGGAAAAAAAGTATTTCCGGAGCAGTGTAAGCCTGAGAAAGGAAGCAAAAAAAAAAATAAATAAATAAATAAAAAATAAAATAAATAAAAGGGATTATAAAAACACTGCTGGAAAAAAGGTAAAGTTTATGACATTAACCACACCGGTATCAGAGCTGCCATTGATACTATTGTAGTGATCTTAATATCTTCTAGGTTCGAATATAAGCTGAATGTATAAAGTACTGAAAGCTGTTGATTTACAGTCTTTAGCAAAATTCTATCAAGAACTACAGCCGCAATGTTGGAGAGGCAACGATATTCATTGGTAAAATTCTATCAGAAACAAAATGTGACGCAACATTTTGAAGCGACTGCTAGCTAGAACCTTTGTAAAGTTTGCTTTCTCTCAAGTACACATTCCTATTTGAGGTACATAACTATGCTTCTTGCAAGCGAACTAAATTTATTTGATGATAGCACTTTGTGTGAAGCACAACTATTGCGAGCGACGTTAGATAAATAAAACATTCCATCCTTAACAATAACATGTTATACCCCAAGTAAACATGAACATGCCTCTACTTACAAGCAATGATGCACTGCACATGAACCCTATCCACATTAAAATACGTACCACTCGTAAAATTTACAAAAAAATGGAAAAATCATAATCTGCACAGGTTGTTGTTGAACTGCCAGTTCTCTCTGTGTATCCTGGACTCAAACGTGGGCTTCAGCTAACAATAATTAATTAAAGAGAGCACCTCGCACTGAATATATAGGACGCATACTTACAACATACCGTGGACAACACCTTTATATCTCTTCCATATTGGACCGCCAGGTATGTGAGTCGGGGGCTAGTACAAGTCTCATCGTAGTTGTTACTTGTAATATTAACATAAGACAATGTTGCATGCGTTATACCTGGCAGACAGCTATGTAATTTGTTATGCCGAATTGGGTGAGATGGTGCAATTTGCTCTGCTAATTCATTGTGTATGAGGTCACAGAAGGTTAGGGTAGGGAAGCGAAGAAAAAATCCATGATAAAATGTAACATATAGCTGTGGTCTAATAATCAATGATACGATTCATTAGAATATGGGTTATACATAGTATATACGTAACACTGTAGATACATAGCGCATGCTAGGAAAGCATATTCATTATTTACTATGGTTTCTAAGCAAAGACAGTTGTAAAACTCTTAATATTTACAGCAGAAGAGGAAAATAAACCAAGCAAATACTCTACGCAACCAAAGCGCTTTGTAGAAGTAGATATAATTTAAATAATATGCACATAAATTTTTTCGCAACAAATTTGAAAGATAATAATAAGGTAATAACATTTCGTTAAGAGTCGCTGGTAGTCAGTAGTGTAGCAGCTCTCCCTGTGACAACAAGCATGAATAATTCCACTGGGAAAAAACTAGGAAACAAAGCTCTGTCTTTGACAAGCCACAGATTATAGGGTCGCACAAGACTGGGAAATCAACCAGAGAAGTGTCTTAAATAATGGCCATATAGGTGCTAGGACTGTGCAAAGAACAAATGCAGAGCTAATAGGAGAAGTACAGTAACGCTTTAATAATACCTACGGGCGTTGCTACAATAGTCATATCAGCCCTCCAATTGCACACAGGGATAAAAAAAAGGTGAAGTGCAGCCATTAAGCGGGGATGGTGACAGAGCTAAAATCCCGAATATCCAAAAAAAAAGCGTTCTTTGAAGTAATTGGTGAAAGCATAACCGGCGAAAAAGGGTTCAGCGGCTGACAAGCATGTTCAGCAAAGGCCCTAATAAATTTCTCTTCTAACCACGCGCCAAGAGCTGAAGAAATTGGGCTTAAATGTGCGCCGCCTCCAGAAAACTGCATAGTGGTCAGTAGAGAAGAGAAATGAAATGGCTCAAATTTAAAAAGGACCACAAAGACTCGGCTGAAGAGCAGTGGAAGCACATCATATGGTGAGATTAATCGAGATTCACCTTGTTTGAGAAAGATGGCAGAGTTTGAGTGAGACAGGAAGTCGATGAAGCCTTGGGTCCAACAAGCATCGCTCTGACGGGACAGGCTTCTGGTGCTAATGTAATGATCCGGGAAAGCTTCACGTGGCCGGTATTAGGTTTGGTCGCCTTGTGCAGCAACAAATTGAAATCTAAAGATTATTTGAGCATTCTTTAGGTGACCAAATACAGTCGTCTATGGCTTTTATAATCTTGAGTGTTCCGGTATTTAAAAAAAAAAAACCTTCGCATCCACCGGTCTGCTGCAGAGCAAGATTGGTTCACGGATGGCGAGGGATCATTTCTCGCAAGGATTGGCCTCCGCAGTCTCCTGACTTAAACTCTATCAAGAAATTGCGGGAAGAACTGGAGAGGGAGCTGTGAGCCTCAACATTTCTTCTTTCTTCACTGGAAGATCTTTTACAACGCTTGCTCGTACCTAGCAAAAAAGTTCGTTTCGATGTTTTCAAAAGCCGCAAATCTATATCTAACAGAGTGATTGGTTAAATCAGTGCTAAACGTGATCCAACAAAACATTAAACTTCACTGGTTTCATTAGATCTGCATTTCTCCAGGGTGAGCGAAATATCTACAAATACCTACCTAAATGCCTGCAAAGCCAAGAGAGTGACAGTCAAAATTTTTATTCAACAAAGTAGGTATAGTTCTAAGCCGAATGGAATTATGAGACAGTGCGAATTTCTCTAAGAATAAATTAATGGTAGTGCAGAGAAAATTAAAAGAAAAATAAGTTCAAGTATGCTCCTCAGATCATGATTTCAGTATAATACAAATTTGCTTGTTTAAGAATAGGTAGCAGCAGCAGCAGCTTATAAAGTATCATACATAACTTTCAGTATGAAAAATTTAACAACATTATATGTTATAGAAGAAAATACGAAGTGCTCAAAACCTAATTTCCATGACGATGAAGGTATAACGTTGAGCATGACGAATGTTCACAATAATAAGGTGATTAATAGCCTAATGCACAGCGCGATAGATTACTGACAAAATTATTACACTTTCCTAGATATTATATTCATACATGATCAACTCAGCTGGTTTACGCTCGTTGTCAGCTCTTCATATAAGAGCAGTAAGCTTCACAACAAAAACTAACTTTACATACTTCCATTTTGATCGTTAGCTCAAGCTTGCCTCAAATACAAATTCAGAGCAAGTTAATACACGGAGCTCTTCCATTTTATCAGACATACATAAAAAACCGTACAAATTAATAAAAAGATGAAGCCATTTTGAAATATTAGGTCAATATAAAATAAGCAACATGAATGCCAATGAATAAGAAGGGTAAACATTTCATAACCATTACTGCTTTTTATGTCTTCCTAAAAGTCACTCTAATGTCTAAATTGAGCTAGTTGTCTTATCTCACCTTTTAGTACAGTTATCGCTGTAATAAATTCTCCTGAGGTTACAGAAAACTGTCAATCGTATCAGAGAAAACGAAATGGGTTCAGCTTGTAAGGCACACTGCACTATTCTCTAACACAAAAGCTTAGGCCCGCAGTCATTGTATGAGGAATGAAAATCTTGGGTGCTTCGAAATAGAAGCAGTTACTTCATACCTGGCTGCCATAAAGAAAATGCTGCACTGCGGTACCTTAGCTTCTCTGCGTCGGGGAAGTACCTTCGCCAATGATGAAATTAGCAATGGAAATTAGAGTGCTTGTAGGTGGCCAGAATGAGGTTCGACAACAATATGCCAATCAGAAAGGCGGTCAGAAAATTGTCTGTATGCTCGTCAGCAGAGGCTTAACGATAAAAAAATCGCTACATTTTATGTTGTTGTAAACAAATGAAAAAAAAAAGCATAATGAATATTTGCGGTTTCTCGTTAACCTTAAGGAAAAACGGGCAGGTTTGCAAAAAAAAGAAAAAAAGCTAGACTGTATTTATTATGCTCCCATCAAGCGTTGAGACAGAGACAGAATAACGTTCGTACAGAGGCAAAGTTTTTCATGTATCACTATTCCAAAAAAGTAAAGAAGTTTCTTATAGTTTGATGTGATTGCTATTGAAAATCATATTTATAAAGGAATCTAAAAGTTGTCTTGCAGCAAGAGAAGATTATATCCATCCAAGTTGCAGCATCTAAAAACTTGTAGAACGTATTGACTAAAGAAGAATAATATGCTGATTGTAAATTATTTGTAAATGCCAGTTTACAAAGAAATATACAAGCTACGGGAGAATTACCATTGCAAAACAACAATATTTTTACGAGTTTTAGCATGAACTTTTTTGTGGGATGATCTGGCCAATACAGGCTACAGCGCGTTGTAAAATGGAAGGGATATGTAATATGTCTAGAGGAACTTATGCTTCGTGCGCGAGGATGTGCCCACACTCGATCAACGCGCATGGATACAGCAAGTCCAGAAAGCAGAGCAACACTATCGACTATCATCAGTGGGAAACAAAGTGGGCACAACAGAAAGACATTGCGAAATGAATGATGAAACACAAAATCGAAATGAAGTGGCGATAGGTTGCGTAAAAAAATCATGTACAGATACTGAGCAGAAAGCAAATTGATCCTTTTGGAACATGCGTATAAACAGCTATTGAATATTAGCTTGGTAAATACAGATATAAAAACGCCCCCTGAAGCCTTAGGCCTTTACCTTAAAAAAAAAGAAAGAAAAAAAAACCACAAGATTATGATGAAAATATGTCTAATTTCACAAAAACTGGAGGGCAACAAGAATGAGAAAAGCTAAAATAATTATCTTTACAATCAACAAGCAATTATCTTAGCAACAGCCCTGTTCTGAAATTCGATAGAATAATTTTTTGGGCGGTAAAATGCTGATCCATTGATTTCTCTAGCAAAAGGAAATTCCCATGGTCTCCGGAGGCAGTTAACTGTATAGATGTCATGAACTTAGGTTGCGATCAATGTATTTTAAGACAGCAAAAAGCTTAACATACATTTAACTGCAAGTAACACGGAGCATAGACTTAAAAAAATTTTTTCCAGTATGCTATTCCTACCGATAATCGTATTTTGGTTCGGAATTTATTGAAGAAAAATGCCAAAGTTTGTCAAAACCACTTTGCAGGGCTACACTACAGCTAGCTACCACAATGATACACGCAAAAAAAATTGATAGCAATTGTTTAAAAAACTCAATGGAAACCCTTACTCTTAAAAAATAACATTCATGCCATCAAGACTACACAATGGTCGTATTAATAATGTTGTCACTACAGTGACAATGCCATTATTATTTTTATTGCTAACATTCACATAGTACGCTACCATGGTACAGTAATAGATAACGGTTGTGACCCCGTTAGTCAAACGACTTATTACTCGAATAAATCAGTAGTCCTATTAGAAAGCTGACGCAGTAGAGAAACAGGGAAGCGTTGCCCGAGAAAATTCCGAGATTCAACGCCGAAACATTTTTCTTGTGTCCATGTTATAAACCGTTTGTGCGAACACAGCTCTCGAGCCCGTAGTTATTGCTCTGATATGGAGAAATGTTCATTTTTTCTCTTTCACGTTTTCTTATTTTGGCATTTTGGTCCACAGAGCAAATATAACGATATAGTGTGTTATATGTTTAGACATGATTAATTGTGTGCCAAGTGCTGGAATGAATACCAGCGTTTTGATAAAGGCTCTTATTAAAAAATTTAAAGATTATAATATATATATTACGATCATTATTAGTATTATATTATATTAATAATTTTTCATTAGCCGAATTGCATCATAGAAACAATATTAGAATAACAAATTATCACTGGATCCATGATGAGATTAATTACTCTAAAAATGCAGACAAATCTTATGTGAATTATTTTGCAATAGCAACTACAGATTTAAACTAAAAGCATGTCGACATCTCAGTTAATGTAATAGTTCGATGCAGAATGTACTGATTTTTTATTATTATCGGGTAAAGACTCCAACGAAAATTATTCGACAAGGAAACACCCGAGGAACCTTAGTATACGTTGTTCTAAATTATATCATCCCGGAACATAAAAGTCACAACAAGAATGGAGTTGTTTTTGGCGGAAAATAAGTTGAGCTGTGAGTTTTAAATTAAGAAAGGCTGTGCAATAACAAATGATCAACGCTCTAAAATTACAAAGTTGGAACTTTAATAATACCGAACGGACTTAATGGCAGTGTAACAAAATAATATTACGGGATAATTTTCAAGCGAATGATGACGATGCTTTCAAAATGACAGAGGCAAAGGCTGACTCTAACATCATAAACAGAAGATAAAACATGGGAATTAGTCATGCACTGCGAGGGCCCGACTGCTGCCACGAACAGAAAACGTGAGTGGAGTTCGGTATGGTGACAAAAACGTATTATTATCGCCTGCTTTTAGAAGTGGAAAATTAGAAAACTGTAGGGGGAAACCCTGTTGAAGCTCGCCTGAAAAATTGGTAAGAATTGATCAAATGTGCATTGCGATAGCAGAGGTAAAAAAAATTTCAGCATGTAATATTCCTATTTAGTATATCGAAATAACAATCATTTGGCGATCACAGAAAAATAGTTGTGGAGCATAAAATGTGGAACTATAGTGTGTTGAAAACAGCAGAGGTCGTGCCAATCGAGGAACACTTTGTTTAATGCGAGATGAGACTGTCAAGAAGCGTAATAAATTCAGACTTTGCGAGTTTAATATCAAAATTCACTACAGGAAAAATAAAGAGCAAATGATAATCAGTTTGTCTGAAACCGAAACCCGATTGGGAACAAACCAAGCAAAGATTTAACTACGTTCATAATTTGTCTCATATTCCTTATAACACGAACAGTAATGTATTATATCATGCTAATGTTTTAAAAAACAATGTTTAAATTATAATGTTTAGATAGATAACAATAAATGTAGTTTTTAACTACAGTATTCCATGTGCCTCATGCATTCCATGACGCAAGTAGTCATGTTCTATCATGGCAATATTTTTAAAATATTTTACTTTTAGGAATTTTAACGTTATCACTAAAAGTTCGACACATACGCTAACGTTACTGTTTTAGTGCATAAAAGAAAACAAAAAACTGGATAAATAATTAACAGTAAAAAGCTTCCTACCCTTCAACTGGCAGTCATAACACAATCACGAGGACTACGGTCACATCTAAATCTTATCGTTTAATTGTGACAGTTAAGTACGTCACCTCCATAACAATACGTTAGGTTACAAACGTACAGTGCACTTGGACGTTTGTTAAGAAACCTTGAGAATCTCCAGAGCTTTTTGTTCACCTTATCTCTATTAGATCGGCACGCCGAAGTAAGCCTCCATATGCTTAAGAGGCTATAAAGGTAAGAGGAGAAAAACGGTAATGACTTAAGGTACGTAGCCCAAACACCGAGCACCACTTCTGGGTCCCCGTGTCTAGCGATCCTAAACTGTTTTTGTCGTTACTGAGCGAATATTTACGCATGTAAAATGTCTAATTGCAGCTAAGGAAAAACAATAGGAGACTTGGCTGATAATTTTTGCCTCAAGCTGGAGCGAGTTAAGAAGTAAATATAAGACGGTCGCTGCAGACTGCAAAGTGCAAACATGCATTCGCATCAAGTATGAACAGGTATATTGTAATGATGAGTTAATAAGTTAATATAGGAAAGTCGTTACAGATCTTGAGCTCATGAATAGATACGGAAGTAAAGTTGAGTTTAAATTACTAAACAAAGGAAGGTCATTCGAATATTTTCATCATCATTTCTTATAGAAAACAAGGTTGCAGACGTTGCTAAAAAGTGCAATGGAGTGAGACTTGAAATATTATTTATTGTCGCTGGCGCCGTCATCAAATGACGGTAGAAAAAATTACTTCAACGAAACCCTCGTTTCCGTCTTTGTAATTCTGTTTTCAGGAATATCTTTTTCTTCTGCCTTATCCCTTTTCAAATGAATTTGAGTCTTTCGAAATATGAATAAGGAGTATTCACCGCAGGCAAGTAGTAAAATCTGCTCTCTAAACTACCAATTAGAAGTACTTCAAGAGGCGTCAAAGCTTCGATTTCAAAAATATGCCAAGGCAGCGTCCCTCTTGTTGTTCAACGGATATATTTTTTCGTATCTAATCCTTCACATAGAGACGGAGAGACAACCAACCAAACAACCACTAACTTGTGCATTATTATATATTGGTATGAATCCTTACTGGCGTGTCTGCCGAAGCGAGTGACCTAGTAGGGGCCGGGGTGTAAGTCCCGTTGTCTCTTTGGGAATGGGCCTTTTGGTTCGTCTACTGCCGCCTATCTAATCTAATCTAATAAACTGACACATACGCTGGTCAGTGTGCCGGGGCATAATTCGCGTACTGCTATCTTACCTTTTATGCTCTCTTAGCGTTTGCTCTGCGGTTGCGCCTGCCACGCTCAAGTCGCCGGGTTCGAATCCTCACGGACCCTTTTTCTATTTACACTGGTGAATATACATATATAGAGACCGCCGCAATTCAAACGTAGGATAAATTTTAAAATTATTATATATTGACAGAATTACGGATTTTAGAAAACTTGAGAACACTGATAGGAGTACGCTACCATTAATTATAAAAACGGTTTCAATTTTAATGAAACATAAATATATACAGTGACGTCTTCGGCGTGTTTGCTAAACGTGGCCCACTCGTCTTCAATATGATTCATTCAAAATCTTTACCTGTCTTCCCTTCGCGCCCTTAAAATAGCACACAGCCCACTGTCTATAAGATAAATGAGAACGCAGACATTCAGAGGACTGTATATCACAAACTATCGCTCAGTAATGGCTCCTATGGGCGCTTATCGTAAAAGCTATTCAAAGAGACGTTTAGTATTAGCATAAGACAATGGTAAGCATAAGGGAACATGAAAATGGCAATGTTATTACACTAGAGAGGTAATTTTACATGGTGATCTAGACTTTAGGTGTAAATTTTGCATGTTTTATTACTATTATTATATCTAAGTCAATAGTCTTCTTTTAAACTGAGCGTTATTGGGCCTGGGATACAAATTTTAGTTGATGATCTCGACACCAGAAGTGAATTTATCCTGTGTGTTTTATAACAACTATTGAATGATAGTCAATAGGATCAATTTAAATTGATTATTATTATTATGCTATGGAAGATATTTTTAGGTAGCGATCTTGACACCCTCGATAGTTCTTTTTGCACATTTTAATGTTATTATCCGATGAATATTGATCAATTGGGGCAATATATGAAGTGAATGTTTTTTTTGGTGGAGGAGTAGCGCTGGACTGTGGATTTTCAAGCTTATATAGATTTTTTTAGTGAAATCATAACCCTGAAGAATGCGAAGATTTGCCTATGCTGAGGTGAGTAAAAGTGTCAGGATTAGAAAATCTTTAGGATAATAGTTGATAAATTGGGGTTTATGTATGCTTGCATATCAGTAAGTCATGAAATTGAAGGTTACTGTAGCAACTTTGCGGGCATGGTTTTCTCTATACATGTAGAGTCCTCTGCACACGCACTGTTCAGCTGCTGACCTCGACACTGCAAAAACGTTCATAAAATGACGAACAGTTGCGCTATATTGCATGTAATAGAACGTATGAGAAAAAAAAACACAAACACGCTACAACTAATTTTTTAGGGCACCAGCCATTTAAAACGAGGCCTAGCAAAAAAATATACTGATGTTCAAAAGGAGTTTTTGAAAGTATTCGAATTGAAATGAATAAGCAAAACAACCAGATTGCTTTCAAAAATTTCATCGAAAATGTATGTATATACCAGGAAATAGTCATATATTCCAAGAAATGCATAATTTTGAAATGTATACATCAAATTTGTGAAGCCACTCAAACAATAAATACGGTAAGATGATATGACATATATCAAGATTTAATAAAAGTAAAAAAATGACGAACGAACAAAAGTATTATTTATACGTGGCTAATACGGCTTTGTTTTATATCATTTTAGTTTGCTATATTGATTAGGCTATGACAGGATGTCAGAAAGCAGCGCTCGTATGCTCTAGTACTCAAAATTGACAGGGAGAAGAAATCTTGCTGTGTTCGGCATTGCGGGGATACTGGCCCTAACCAGAAATGGGGACAGTTTGTGGGGGTCGTAGTCGTCTCATGAGCTTTCCTGTTCTATCACCATAGCTCTGACAATCTATGCTCGACTCCAGCCTTACACTTTTTGGGGGTTCAAAGTGCATTTATCTGCTGCACGAATCTGTGTTTGTAGATTTCCCAATCGTGGTGTGCGTTAAGTTTACACTTACCTTTACTAGGGGACGTGTGGCCTTTACGGTAGGGTGAAAGATTCCATTTTTTGAGAATTAACAGTCCTTCATCCATCGAGTTATGGATATTTTCTGCTGCGCTTTCGACAGTGTGTGGTAATAACATATGAATTTTAGCACAAAATAAAACAAAATAGCATTACCTTCACATTTTAAAAATAAGATCCTTTTGTTCATTCTGTACTTTAGCAACGTATTTCATTTGTATTTTACATTATTGAGCAAGATAACCCTATCGCTCTTTTCATAACAGGCGCGATCCACGTTACACGGTTAAAAAAAAAAAAAAAACTAAGATATTGTTGGATATCTTGTTTTTCGAGCAATTATTAGCTTATTATGTTGCTAGTACACACGGCCGGCAAGCGTGACGGCAAAGAATTGGCAACTAGAGTTTGAGCCCGAGAGAGTAGACCTCCGCCAAGTAGTGGCAAAAAAAAAAAAAAAAAAATAGAAAATAACTGATCACCACGCAAATTTATCAAATGTTCCTTTTCGTTTTCCAAGCATTTCTTATAAATTTCATTTAGATCCGTCCATAATTTTTCGAGTTACGTTGCCGAAAGAGAGACAGAATAACAAACCAAGATACAAAGTATAACCTCCTTGGCAGAGTTAATGATAGCCCGTAATTGGCTTGGGCTTGTGATTTTGCTACGGCAGATTCTTTAATTCTGAAAATGAAGACGCACTAAACACCGGCCAGCTTTATCATAGATTTAAAAAAAAAACGAAAGAGGGAAGAGTAGACAGTTCAAAACTTCCATTCCAGCGTTGCAGTACCATCCTCTTTTCTTTGATGCTTAAAATTAATGCAAATGAAATGACTAATATTCCTCAATGTCCAAACACCGTAGTCAATGTGTGTACACCCTGTACAGAAGCCATATCCAAACTATGGATAGACTTCTTACATATACGGAATAGAAATGTTTCCAGCGCGATAGAAAAAGGACCAGATGAATAGACAAGAACTAAACGGCCTGGATGCCTGCCTTCAAGAATAATTAAGTTTGTAGAAATAACAACTGAATTGATGGAAAGCTAATTTAATGAGTACACTAAGCTTATATAAATTCCAAGTCAGAAATCAATAGTGATTTGATGATTATGACTGTATTGGTGCTATTGTTGCAGTCCAACTATCGGGACAACAGATTTGATTGATGCAAATTTGTGACTGGATTTTGGATGGCATTCCTGATACATAAACCGCCCTTTAACCCTTTATTGGATGGCTTAAAATCGTATTTATTATCTCGCATAGAACGGACAATCCTAACGAGGTTTTCTTTCCTCCATAATTGAAAAAAATGGTCGATTTGCTGTTACGAATTTCTCCTCGCATCTCGACGCCAGATGGCTCCAGCGTTATCAGAGTCCGAGATTCGAACTCGGTTCCGCGCCACTCCATGCTGATTGGCTGTCACTAAGCCATCACCAGGAATAGCGTTAAGGAAGTAGCCGCATATGGTCACTGGCCCGGTAGGGGGTTAATATTAACATTATGAATAGCATTACATCTAAGAATCAGCCGCGACAGTTCTGCAACGTGCGCAAATGACTCTTTTAGAGTTAAAATTTCGTGTTAAAGTTACTACGTCCACTTTCTGAGTTATTCGAACAACTACGCCGACAGTGAGCGCCAGAACGGCTCATTATTACCACCTACTACAGCGCTACTTCCTTCCTGTCTACCTGTCTACTGAGTATATATATTTTTTGCGGCACTCAAATCTACTTTTTGGAGCTGCCTGTTGGGCGGTCATTTACACTGCTCCGTTCCTATCTACCTGTCTACTTAGTATATCTTTTGCAGCGCTTAATCTACATTGCGGAGCTGCCTGTAGTGCGGTCACTACGAGCAGTACTGGAGAGTACGAAGTTTACTGGTACTACCATTGCTGATATGGTATCTTCTTTAATACTGGGACTAGACTACACTGTACAGTCGCACGTATATACGTTCAAATTAGGAGCAAACATTCAGAGTGTCCCGTTGATAAGCCGTGAAAGTCGGTAGTATAGATACCGAGGCGTGTGGGCTGATAGCCTCTCGTAAGTTGAGCTTGTGATTGTCACGGCGTCTACCAACCTTTTCGAATATCTTACCCTAAAATGAACTTTCACAATTATCAATTACCCCATCGAGCATATACCCGGCAGTGTCAGAGGTTTTCGTTTTTTTTTTTTAATTATATGTGGAACTGCGTGGGTCATATGGTCAGTGCTACCTTTTCCCCCAGGGAATATACACAATACCAAGAATATGAGTCCCTCACCCCACTGTACTAATTTACCCTGGGGTTGGAAAACACAGTTATGGTGTGCTACCCTGACATCAAGTATCACAGTTGAATACTGCCAATAGAGGCAGTGCTCCACTCGGACTTGCAGTAGTGTGTATTTTGACTTATTTTATTTATTCATTTATTTTTTTACTACATCAACAAACGAAGCGCGCCAATCAAGCATTGTTCAGTAGGATAAAAGCATGTGCAAATGAAGCGTATCAATCAGCCATTGTTCTGTAAAGAAAAACTATGTATAACAGGTGCGATGACAAGGATTAATCTTCTCATTAAATCAAATCATGAAGATCCGTTGCCCTAGTTAGGCGATGCTAATCTCACGGATAAAGCCATTTATCTTAGCAGTCCGTCGTGTCTCACATTTCTAGCACGCCACATAGTTGGCGCGATAGATCATCTTTCTGTCACCAGATATCATATGTGGTCACCTCATACTGTATCTCAAGCGAGTCGCGGCCATGTACGGGGCGGAAGCTGAGGATTGCTTGGGCTGGTGCTAGGCCGAGTGCGTGGCTACAGACATGGTGGGGTAGAATAGCACTATTTAACCCTTGCGGTACCCAAGCTAACGATACCCACCAACCGTCGCATTTTGGTTTTCAAAACCAGAGGATTGCTTCACTTTCCTAGCTAAAGTCCGGCAGCATTTTCGAGAGCCATGCCAACAGGTTAGCCAGCTTTTGTTGTTTATGCTTTCAAGTTAAATCGATGAGTTACTATTGCCAATTTGTTTGTTTATGCTTTCAAGTTAAATCGATGAGTTACTATTGCCAATTTGTTTGTTTATGCTTTCAAGTTAAATCGATGAGTTACGATAGCCAATTTGTTTGTTTATGCTTTCAAGTTAAATTAATGACGAGTTACTATAGCCGATAAGAAGCATTGCTATTGAACGTGTGAAAATATATTCTAGCATTAGCAGAGTTTCAGTAGCAAAAGGTTTAATAATACGCTTATCGAATCTTCGGCTACTCCAGAAACAAAAATCGCAAAGCAGCATGTGGGAGACACAGAATATTGTTGGAGTATTGAGTCTACTTCAATGCATTTATTACTATTGGATAATTGTATTATTAGGGTTGCATTTTTGGCGATACTTTATGCTTGCTGTGACTAGTAAAGGCAAAAACTCCCACATCAACATCGAAGAACTACCAACGTTCAGCTCTTATTCTCGCAGGTAATTTCATGATGAACACTTGGACTAAACTTCCCTCAGAAGATGCCGGTGCACAGACAGTCATCACGTTCAAACCTCGTTCGGACAAAGTACTGGGAGCAGCACTCTCCACAGTTTCGAACCGCTCCTCCATGACTCATCAACTCCTTACTGCTAACCACTCTGTCGGTAAGTTTTTTGCTGTCCTTCATTCTTAGTCTAATATTGTGTCAAAACCCAACTAATGCGCTGCAACTGAAGATAAATGCACAAGTTTTCCCACTGGCCGTGGTTTCCGTTCGACTTGTTTTTTTTTTCATTTTGGTATAACGTAAATATGTACGCCAAGAAATCGGAGAAGGCCGGAGCCTGGACATCAGATCCTCTCTATGGACGCGACTGTTAGTCTGTTGATTACCTTAGATTGCTTATTATTATGGAAACGAATAGGTATGGAGGATATGATAGCGAATATTCCTCGCCAAATCAAGAGATTAACATAAATTTACAATTTCGATTTTTAGAATAAAAGCAGAAGAAAGAATATACACGGCTATATTTTGAAGAAATGAAATTGTAAGCGGTCGCCCAACGCAATATTCAAAACTAAAAACTAAGCTGGTGCAATGTAGGTACTCTTCATAGCAGAACTACAACAGCGAGCAAGAACACCGGAAAAATGGGTGGCCGTATTGGATACACTATGCAAACATTATAATATTGATCACTCCGTATTTTGTTATTGATTTATCACTTTAACTATCCATTTTCTATCACGCTTGAAGAATTTTCATCGCAAGGTTGCAACGAATCGGAACCGAATTTCCAATTTCCAAAAAGTGGAATTGCCATCGCCACCCCAAGCTTATCTTAGAAGCTGCCGGGACACATGATGTATATTGACGACATTTGTTTGCTAATTTATTGATTGGAGACAAGTTCAACTGTGTATTCTGTCAGCACGAAAAAGTGATTGTATTTAGTGTTCCGCCGAAAGAAAATTATCGACACTCGTTTCCTTTAATATTAAGAATCGAGGATCACCCAAGGCAGTGCGCTGCAGCCACCATAGCCGAATCACAAAAAGGGCTAGGGCTAGTGAACGATGGTCGATATAACTTTTTCATCGTCATTTCTGTCGGTGGCGTACACTAGTACTATATGTTATTATAATATTCTTGGTTTTACCACGGCACTCACGGCATAGGATGTGTTCCAAACAGACAGACTTATTTTATTATGTCGCATCAGTAATATACAGGTATATAAATGTTTATCTCGGCAGTCCTGTCGGAACGTCTCAGTTGGCCGAAAGCGCTTTGCTGCACCATGGCGGAAAAAAGTCGCCATTCATCTTCAAGAGACGAAAAGAGGAGAAGACGTACAGAGGGAAGAAACATCCGCGTGCGTGGATGGTCCCTCTTGTGACCCCCGCAGAGGAGCAGATAAGAGTCCCATGAAATGATCGGCTCGCTTACCACCATTCGGCGGCCCATCTCGCGGAACAGAATGGGAAGTATAGAGAACCTACCTAACCTAACAAACTAACCTCAGCAGGAAGTGCCGCCAGCTACAATAGCTCCTCCGGAGAAAGCACTAGGTAAGTGCCCTTGGGTGGGTGATGCCCATATATATTCTGACAGGGATAGAATATACCTCTAAGGGCCACTAGTACTAAGGGTATATGTTATAATGCGAGCGATGTCCCTTTGCCAATGAAGCACACTCCGGATGATTGGCAGTATGAGAGCTTGCATACGTACAGCATTACTAGATCAACAGCTGTGTCTCCATAATTACTTCCAGAGAAAGGGAAAAATATATTTTCACTAGTAAGGAAATTTTTACATACGCATTGATAAAAACGGACCTTTTATCAATTCAGGTGTCACACATACATACCAACTGCTGCATGTAATAAACCATTAAAAATCCAACAAACCCAAGAAAAAAATCATATTAGAAGCTAAATCGCTGATATCTAACGCCAACCATGAATTTGGTTAGTAAAAAATACTAGAAAGTCCAACAAACACACACACAAAGGAAAATCTTCTAAATTGTTAGTCGCCAAATTCTAACGCGCCGTTGCTAATGGTTTCGTCTAATAGCAAAAAAAAAAAAAACACTAGAAACGCAATAGCTAAACAAGTAAAAACTCAGCTAAAAAAATTCAGTAGCTGATTTCTAACACCATTGTTAATGCTTTCGGCCGAGACTTAAATAAGGCAAATACAAGTCTCCAGAGAATGCAAGTGAACAGATATTGAGCTCCTCTGCGCCACTTAATGAGGTAACCCGAGACGTGGACTCGAGATAAGCTTGTCTCATGAGGGTCCGCCGCGCAACTCTTGGAGAGATCTGCAAATTGATAAGAGCCGTCAGCTCACTCCTCTTTCCACAATTAAAAATGATCGAAGATGCATTCCAGGCTTAATTAATTTAGGAAGATGTGAGCAAAAAAGGAGCTACCGTAAGGTGTCCGGTGAAGCACCGGAATTGAATTCCAGATGAGACGTAATTAAATACGGCTGCTACGCAACAGGAAAATGAAGTTCATATCTTTTTCCGAATGAAGGCGTGACGCGTTCATAAGTTGAAGGAACGGGAAATGCAAAGTTCTAGATAATTCCAAAGCGGCCTGCAAGGTAGAGTCAACTTAATCACTCACCCCCAACTAGAAGGCCCATATGCACTGGTCCGTGCAGCAGATATATTCCCTCCGAGGCTCAGAAGAATGTACGGCTGCGGTCTACCACAGAATATCTGAACAATGATGTCATAGAGATGGAAGGCTCCCAAAACCACGGTCCCCTAAACACTACGGTCACTAACCGCAAAGTAGATATAAGGGATAGAAATGCTGATTATGCATTGCCTGACATCACGATCCTCATTCATCACTAGATTGGGGTAGCACGTCCGGCTTCGTGACAGCAAGTGAGGCAACATTTCTAACCCCTGAGCCGTTGTACAAGGGCTATAAAATTTTAGGCAAACCTTCAAAAAACAAATCTTGTCATGTCTGAACTCTAGTTCCGCATATTTGCCACAGTGGAAATGATATCAAGTTGATAAAGATATCTGGTATCTATTGGCTGCATATACTGAAGGACAAACTAATCTAATGTGAGGAACATGTTTTATATTCAGTGATCTAGATTGTTTGGTGTTGTCAAAAAAAAAAAAAAAAAAGTTGCGCCTGACTTAAAAAAAAACAATATTTTTTAAACTTTCTAGGGTAGATTGCGGTGTTGCATATGATGTTAGCTAAAAGAAATATTTTGTGAGCCAACTGCAGAAATAGTTTAGATACACAGATAGCGCTAGATTAAGAGTCGCCAAACTTGCGGTTCACCAACACTTTTTCTTGGACATTGTAATGTCTCTTGATAAGGAAAGAGTACATACCCTGTAATTTAGTTAGAGACAACCTTCACTAGAATCCAATACTTAGAATAAAATAATAATGATCAGCTTGGATAATGCCTCAAAAAAGTTGGATCACGGCGGGGTATATTTAGTCATTCTGAGAAAGTATTTCAGCCTATTTACCGTTATCTTCTAAAAGAGTATTACCAAAATATAGGAAAGAAATTCCCTTCGGCTATCGACAATATCAGGGGATATACAAAGGGCTATTATTATTAAACTCGAAGTTGAACCACCGCATTTAGACACATAGTGAGCAGAGTAATGCGCCGAGTGTCAGAGCACTCTATCTTGCTGTGAAGATAAGTCAGAGTACTCTATCTTGTTGTGAAGATAAGTCAGAGTACTCTATCTTGCTGTGAAGATAAGTCAGAGTACTCTATCTTGCTGTGAAGATAAGTCAGGGTACTCTATCTTGCTGTGAAGATAAGTCAGAGCGCTCTACATATATTGCTGGGAATATAAGACAGAGCACTCATTATTGTTGGGAAAGTATGTCAAAGCACTCAGTATTGCAGTGAAAATAAGTCTGAGCGCTCTACATATATTGCTGGGAAATTAAGTCAGACCACTCTATACCGCTGGGAAAGTATGTCAAAGCACTCTGCATTGCAGTGAAAATAAGTCAGAGCACTCTATATAATTATATTGCTGGGAAAATAAGTCAGAGCACTCTATATTGCTGGGAAAATAAGTCAGAGCACTCTATATTGCTGGGAAAATAAGTTAGAGCACTCTATATTGCTGTGAAAAAAGCATCGGAGAGTTGAACACAAATTTCAAGGGTGAGGGGCTTTCAACAACAATTTTCTTTACTGCCAGGACAAATTATGGAAGAAAAGAAGCAGTAACCTAGTGACCTTTTCCTGAAAGAACGGGGTGACGCTGGTGTAATTACATACCTATCATCGGTATCGTCATATGCATTTTCAGACTGAATAAATCCTGATAGCTGCGGACAAGAGGTGGCAATTTTCAAGGGGTCTTCTTAGAATCCTTAATATTATATCCATTAGAATTGCAAAGTACAGGCTATAAACGAAAGAAAATTATAATGATGAGCTTCATGGAAAATGTGGCTAGTAAAGCACACGTAATAGCAAATTGAGCGATGCATAAATTGTTTAGGGCGAATTAAGTTCGTTCCGACGGCGCATGGTAAAAATTGTTCAGTTTATAAACGAAGCAAAAAATAACATATTTGCTGCATAGTGGCAGTAGTCGGGGGATATAAGCGAATAAAAATATAACTATGGGCCATCATATTATACCTATATAGTCTACGCTTAAGAATGTGCAAGTTTATTTTCGTGGAAAAATTTATGGATTAAAAATGAGGAATTCCATTCTTTATTTTTATTCGTCAAAGAAGTTAAAGGAATAAAAATCATCATAAGTACAAAAAATATTATTATTTTCAATATTATTATTATTATTATCATCTATAATCATAGTAGTTATGTTTCCCCACTAGTGAAGATATTCACTTCTTAATACTATTAGGTACGCACAATGTGTTTTATTAAAAAAGTAATACACTTAAAGATTTCCATGTTTGAATTTCGTTGACGAATTTATCTCCAAAATAAAGATGAAACATAAAGAACCAAACAAACACAAATACAAAGGTAACAACTACCTGCAGGGTACTCAGTAACATATGTATTTCAAGCACAGCATTGTAAGCTTTTACCTCTTCAAGTGTTGTGGGCTAAAGCTTGAGGTTTCCGTTGCAACTGCATACATATAAAACACTGATAATCTAGTATGCTTGTTTGCTTGACTATCACAGTGCACACACTCTGTATCCTGGATACGATTCAGCAGTGCATTTATTTCCGGAAAACATTCATCTATCTGTATCTAAAAATCTGTCATCACCTACTGCAAGTCGATGAATCGAACAGAAGAAAATGGAATAAATAGTTAGGTGTAAGTGGCCCAAAGAGTCACGGCAGACTAATGGTATACAGTACTCACCCAAAGATGGTGAAAGATTATAGTAAATATCCATACACATTTTCGTAGGACTTTTTAACTCCTACACTTACAACTATGCTGAGCTCAGGTGCAATGGCTTAAGATAAGAAACAGACGAACAGCAAAAATAGTCTTATCTGCACGTCTGGAAGCAATAAGAGGTCACATGACAAGTTTACATTTAAGGTGGATCGTTTAGATATGTTACAGTTGCCATAAATTAAGCAATGCTTTTTGTTTACACTAGCATCTGATAATGAGGTAATAAAAATATAGAGAAGCACGAACTCTCTGGAAACTGTAATAAGATAATACTACTATAAATAATAACTGGCAAGAACCTGTCGAAAAAAATCATTCCACAGGACATAAGCTCCATTCTTTACACTGCACTCATATCGGTGTCATGGCTACGAAGAGTGAAAATATATTCCAAGTCAGATTGCACATCTATACTCAGAGAAAATATTTTGACTGGATAGGCTGTAGCCATGGCTGACTGCCAGTTTTTCGTGGCAATTATATGACCTGCACCACATCGGTAATGCACTTATCAAAGCACAAGCCGGCTCGCTGAACGTGCTTGCAAAAACTTTACGTTCATGACGGGATGTAAACTTAAGGAAGATGGTGAATTGGATACAGAGTGCTTTATTCGTCCAGCTTACTGAAGAAGAATTTTGAAACCTAAATTTAGTACGCGTGGACAATCTGAACAGCAAAACAGTTGAAGACCAGCATGAGCTTGATGTCGCCTCTACCTCCACCCGCTGGCTTAACCAGCCAGTAGCTACGGCAATTACACACGCTAGCTTGAATGGGAATTATTGGACGTGCGCGCTCCAGTATATATTTCCTCCATGCATCTAGCTATGACGTACGTACGTAGAGTTGCTTAAAACAGACTTTTGGTCATCCCGAACCCGTAGCATGGATATGGACGCACCTAAATGCTATAAAAGCGTCTCAAGTAAAATTAGTGAATGATAATGGTCATCTCAATCAAAAAGTATTATTAAAGTGTAATATGTGTAAGTTCATTTATCGGTTTATTTTTCTGCCACGCATTTCGAAAACAGATGAAAATCTAGCCAGGTGGTATCCTTTACACCATTACATATATGTTGCGCTTCATATAGTGTAATTCCCAAGAGAGAGGTAAATTAATTGGTGAAGGAAAGGGTAAAAAGAAAACTGCTGTTGTTTATCCATATACCAGCGTTTCATGCTTTGTAACACCGAGTTTACCTCAAAGAGGAAAAATAAGAAAAAAAAGGACCTCCTTTCAATTAATACCGGTATCTTGCGCATATACAGCAGTAAATTCAAAATCTAAAAAGAATCAATATACAAGTAAATAGTGAACCTCTTAAAAATTCGCTAGTCTCAGATCGTCTTCTCACAGAGTAATATTAAAAGAGCACTAAAAACAAACTATAAATTAAGAACCATGACAAGGTCGATGTCTTATGGCATTGCAAGGGTATCAATTTTATATAAAAATCATACTCTGCTGACTGATGAAATACCAATAGTGATTGTACCTTACTCTAATAATAAGTTCGAATCAATACGGAAAATGAAGTATGTTACGTCGAAACTCGTGACAAGTTAGGCATCTCAAGCATATTTTCAAGCAATATAAAACTATGTTGGAAATTTAATTAATCTCACCGCACACGTCGATTCACACTGACGATATTCGTGTACTCGAAAAATGAGAGAAAATAGATAGTTAATTGTAAGTAGTGATTTTCAGCACCTTCGACGCAAGAACTAAGAAAATAACTGCATGTGCCTATGTCAATGTTCCTAATACAGTTCGTATCTCCAGAAGCAAAATAAATTTTATTTGGAATTTCAACAGTAAACTGGAACTCTTGCCCAGGATGTTGGGTTTTCATTTAATGGTCTAAGCAATAAAGAAAAAGAAAACTGAGACTTGTGTCAACGATGTTTGGTTCTCACCCATTTCACGTTCAAATATATAAGGAAGCTTTAACAGTATATTCTCTAACTGTTGATATTGCGTGTCTTCCATATCGATTATAATAAGCTAGACGTCGATAGCGGATGTTCGTTATGGTTTTTACAGTGACGACATTATCGGTTAAGTATTCAAATTACGCCATACATGAGAAAGCGCAAGCACTTTGTAATGAGAGGTACGTAAGTAGAAAAACTCGAGCAGGAACAACACAGTGATCTAAAAGAATTATTTTGAGGTAAAATTAGTGTTACTTTGCTGGTAAAATAAGCGCTTCTGTGCAGATAAATTGGACATTTCTCTGCAAATAAAATTAGTATTGTTCTATTGGTTAAATTAGCAAGTTCTTGCAGGCAAAATAATCATATCTATTTGAATAAAATTACAGTAACAGCAAGAAATCATGAAATTTAATCCATTTTCGAAAATTGACAAAGATCTCTACAAATTACTTTCAAGAAGAACTGGAGAGACATTAAGCTTCAGCAATTTCGTCAGTATTCTCAGCATCCTTTCGGGGTCTTGAATGCATGCTTTAAGTTGGAGATTAGAAACAATTAGGTTTTACAGCATGCCATAGCATCTCTAGCTCTATCCTGAGCTTGAAAACTGATTTGGCAGTCTCCCAGCAACTTTGTTTTTGATGTAGTTCAAGAAAATTCCTATGGGATTTGAGTCATTAAACACAAACTGTGAGAACATAATAATGTTTAATTTCAATGGAAGCTGGTTAAAAGTATTGTGAAATTTTTCTTTAAGAGTTTTGATGCCAACGGTTAGATGTTAAACGTAAAGCTTGTTTAGAATTATTACTGCCTGCTATCTTCCCCAAAGATTCACTGTGAAGTACGCTGCAGCACAGAAGTTCCCTATGCAACATCCAATGGCTCTAAAACGATGTGAAATTGGTACCAAAAATTTTCTTTAGTAAAAGGTTATGGTAATCGTAAAAATACGAGATAATAAAATAAAAGAAAATAGATGAAGAGGAAGATCCGATAAGTGAAGACAAACAAATGTCCACGTGAAGGTAAAATTTTCATCAACTACCTTGATTTAAGAATTTGTTCAAATTTTTTGTGGGAAATTTGCCTCTAAGCTGCTATTATCTTCTATTACACACTGCCATTTTTTATTTCTTTACCGTTATCACTTCAAAAAGTTGATAATTTTTATTTTTGTGCGGGAAAAAGAGCAATAAAGTAACAGTATCTCATTTTAAGAACAAAATTGCGTTTTCGTAAGTGGAAAATCTTGACAGACCGAAGATAAAGTGAGTGGTGATTTGAAAAGTTTTTTATCAAGGGGAAGAGAAATTCTTCTTAGTGCAGAAATGTCCAATGTTAATGGGATGGTTTCATGGTTATATCAGTGAAATAAAATAAGGAATTTTATAACGGGAATGCTTCAAAAATTACAGTAAAAATCAATGTCGATGGCAATGTCTAAAGGGAAAAACTATATTTTTAGCGGCAAAAACTCGTTTTCTTATTTGCAAAAGCTGTCTAGATAGCGGTTTATAATTCATTTCAGTTTTACAAGATTTTCTATAGAAATGATGGATTTTATCTTGCATTAAAAGTTTAGTAAATGGTATATCTTTCTGGAACTTCAATAAAATGACAGCTTACTGGAGTAGATCTTTCTAAAGGACAGAAAAATAATATTTTTCATGAAAAAGGTATTTTTTAAACGGGAGATATCGTGCTTAAAATGACAGCCGTTTTAATGGGTTTCTTCTACGAGGAAACAGAAATTATTTCCTTGGTAATAGAAAAATCTGAAGAGTAAACGAAGAGCTTAGTAATACATACCAATAATGTCTATTTGATGGGATGGATGGATGGAAAGAAGCATTTACTTCCGAAACAAACTACGTTGTTTTGTAAGCGGAAACATACTTTCTAGAGGAAAACTAAATATTAATATCGCTTTGAAAGGAGTTTTGTGTCAGGAAAAGAAATCTTTCTCTTCCGCACAGCAAGGGCAAGCGATACTAGAGGCAATCTCACAGAGCACCTCACATTCATCACGACAACGACCAGCGTCGCATGCAACGTAAAGCAATTATTATTAGAAAAAAATAAATAACTGACTGCTTGCTTGTAAAACTGAAGACAAACTATACGCAGTGCAAATTGGCTATAAAATATCAGCAAGCGCAAAGTAATATTTTGGAAAAAAATGGTAAGGTATGATGCACGCAAATGCCTCATCTCCTGCATACAGACAATCTCTAATGGTAAGTTTCGCCTTGACATTGACCTGCGGGAGATGTGAACTAATGATATTCCTTAGATCGTAACCGATCCGATACGAAAACCCTTAATTTTCTGACATGTGTCTGGTGGTACTGCTTGGTGAGAAAGAGATAACCTTTCGAGACTGGTATGGGTGGGGGGGGGGGTTATGCTTTGAGCGAAACCTAGATTGAAGCTTGTCTTGAACATGAAAAGTAAGTACCGATAGTTTACTTCACTTGAGAATGAGTGCAGCATGAAACGTAGAACTAAACTGTGATTACTGCACAGTAAAGTAATGCAGTGTTTGAGTATACCGAGGAAAGTAAAGCTGAACTGTAAACCTAACGAAATGGAGCCAGACGTGTTAATGAGTTGAACATAAAATGCGTAGCAAACTAAAATTATTGCACAACGAAACAGCATTTGTGAGAAAGGGTAACGTGGAAAGAAGTACAGCTGAAGTGTAATCATTACACAATGAAACGATGTGCGCGTACGAGTGTAAGATGGAACGTGAGGCTGAAGTGCAGCTATTAAAAAATGACCCTACGGGCGTGATTGAGTAAAACTTGGAAAGTATAGCCGAAATGAATTTTTTGAAAAATGAAACTATACATTTGCATGAGTAATTGATTACAAAACAGCTAGGTACAACTAAGGCCGAGGTCCCATCGAAGCAACAAGTGACGCAACAAATTTGTTGGATGAAAAAACGTAACATCGGGTACAACAGTCTAAATAAATACTGTCCCCACCGACGCAACCCACATCGCGCGACACACTGTTGCTCACAGGCGCCATGTAGCTCGCAAAAATCGCATCAGGTCGCTTGTTGTGTCAGTGGGGTCCGACCTAACCTGCAAGTACTGCAAGGGAAGTCACACAGTAATACTAATAGCGATAAATGGAGACACAGTCGAAGTGCAGCTTATACTACAAAATACTGTTGCATGTGTGACTGATTATAGTCTATGCAATGACCATACATAGAAATGGTTAGTATTTTCACCAAGGTGGAAGAGCAGGAGCTGGAGTGGGAGCTAATAGCTGCAGTCGAATTGGGCTACTAGCTGTGCTATGGGTCGGCTCGAGGTTTTTGAGTGGAGTCGGAGTCAGACTCAGACACGGTGTTTGTGGATGGAGTCGGAGGCGAATGCTTACGGTACCAGGTGTCGGATCGAGGTTTTTGGGTCGAGTCAGCCGCTCACAGGTGCTAAAGGTGGTATGCTTGGAAAAAAAAAAAAAAAAAAAAAAAACAGCCTAACAGCCTAGGTACGGATGGCGGGGAAAAACAGGCAGGCTGTCGAGAAATGGAAGTGGAGATTTTTCACGACATAATTTTGCATTTTTCTCTAGCAATTAGTAGTACTTACTTATTAATGAGTAGTTTAAACCTCCGTTTCCACAACTGAGGCAATCTAAGAGAGGAAAGCAGGAAGGGACATGTATAGTATGTCGATAGATAAATGGAACCCACGCACGAAGGTGTTCCAACACAGGATCAACGCGCATGGGAACAAGAAGACGGGGAAGAAGAGAAAGACCAGATGAAAGTAACTTCAGTAGGAGTATGAAATCGGAAGGAAATAAAGTGGGCACAAAAGAGAGACATACTAAAGCACTGAAGGCCGAGCTAATGGCTAAGGTAACCTACAAAATACCTTGGGAGTCGATGCTTCCCATAACGTAGTAAGGGCAAACCTTACAAACCAAGCCCAATGGCCATTGGCCCATCTTCATGCCCCCTGAAGTGAGTTTCTCGTGCAGTTTTAACCTTTCTACTGATGAATTACCGTGGAAATTTTTTTTATGTAAGCCACAGACATTTCTATCCATTATCCAGAAGGAAAATCTATGATAAACCTTAAGCGTTTCTAAGGGAATTCTACTATCGACACCGATGAACTAATAGCGTAGCTACATATATCGTATCTCTATTGATTTAGTTATGAGAGAAGCTTAAACGAAAACTACATACTGTTCTTATAAGAGAATTTCAGTATCGACATGTTCGAACTCACAAAGGAAATTTATGAGAAAACTTATATACTTATAAGAGAATTCCAGAATCAACATCGAAGAATTTCCGAAGGAGATTTATGGGTTAAAACTTACACATTTCCAAGGAAATTCCAGTATCAACATCGATGAACTCGCACGGGAAATTTATGGGATGAAACTTACATATTTCTATGAGAATTCCGCTCTTGGTCGAGCTGTTAAACGCTCCACTGCAGTCGTGATTGTTCCAGGTGGGCTAGGAGCATCCTAGCGCTTATAATCGTGCAAATTTCAGAAACTTTGTCCATCCATAAATCCAAGTTTTAGTCGTAAAGTCAGAATTTATAGGACTTGAAAATCGACATCTTCCTGGAATGAGTGAGCCTTGGAAGAGTAGGTGTGTGTGTGAGTGTGAAGGGGGGAGAGGAAGATGTGTTTAGGAAGACCTTGGCCTTGCGCCCATGGAAGAAGTGAAGAAACCTAAATCACAGCTCCAGTCGGGTTACCATCTCAGTCAACAGGTCACGAGGTGAGGTGTGACGAGGAGTTCCGTTCCTTGGTGCTTGAAGGGCATTCCAGTCGCCCAACCAAACTGAGGAGCTTTCCGCAGTGGCAGGAATCATAGCTACGTCAATTCATTAGGTGCTGTGGTGATCTTGGATGATTATTATTAATATTAATGACCTTTATAGATTTATTTCATAAACCACGATGCTGCAAGAGTAATATTATTATTAGCTTATAACAAATACAATAATGACAATATCAACAACAATAACAGGAACATATAGTAATATTTGCAAAATTCACATTACTGTATCAGTATTTATATCCGTCATTATCAACGGGATTTCACGACCCAAATTGGATCGTTTGAGCGATGTTCAGCTCTACACTCTGGCGCCGGGTCACATCCGGCGTCCTAAGGCTCACAGTACTTTGCGAATGATGTGCGCTATTCCAAGCAAAACGCTCTTCTGGAGGGTTCCTGGATGGAGATGGCCGCACTTCAGCTCTCGCACGGCTGTTTTGAGATTCTTGGACGTTGCTCCCACAGCTCCGATGACCACTGGAACGACGTCCACCGTCATCTGCCACAGTCTCTGGAGCTCGATGGTAAGGTCACGGTACTTTTCCTCCTTCTCCGTTTCTTTGTCGATGATTCTGGAGTCGAAGGAGATTGAGACGTCGACCCGTCATTATTATTATCATCACTATCGCATATAATAATATTATCAAGATTGTTTATTACTACTACTACTATTACTACTGCTGATAACTCCCTACTCTGAGCAATTATTTATATAGTACAGCACTCACAAAATCTAAAAAGTGACAAAGTATGTTGATGAGAACATGAAATGCAACTTAGCAAACGCGGGCTGCACTTGACAAGCGTTGAGTAGGGAACCAGTCAACGATTGCTAAAACGAAGACATGAAGAGATAAATATCATTGATTTTTCCATATAATGGAATGCAGTCAGTCATTAATGTTATTAAAGTTTATTGTTAATCTGTTGTTTAGTATAAAATTGTCAATGCTATTAAATTTGAGCTTAATTCTCTTGAATTATATTATACAGCCAAAAACTCTTCTAACAAGTGTTACTGAAATATACGCTTAATTAACGTATATTCAATTATTTAGCCCATATGGCTGGTAAAATTTCTCATTTAACTACAGTTAATTTTTAGTCTCCAATGCTTTGTAAATTTAAGTTTAATTCCCACTTAAGTGTGAGCTTAATTTAGAGCTATCTATTTAGTTTTACTGCTATTGCACCTCCAGCTTAACCTCTGCGACGACGCTGTTCATCTTGAACCAACTACATATTTTTCGCATGCTTTTGTCGCCGTACAGAAAAAAAGTATCATCAATTTAGCGTTGCCTCCCTCTATCCACTTTCAATGCTAACAGAAGTTGAGCAGAGACGGACTCGTTTTGACCAACGTTATGATATTTTTATATTGATATTTTTGCTTGTCATATAGGAAGAAAATAGCATTATCAGTTTAGTGTGAATAGCAGTTTACCAGTCTGTATAAAAAAGCGAAGTTGAAATGGGTTACCACATAATATTCAATTGCTAAAGCTATCACTCTTTAAGCAATCCAGTAGTACATGTTAAACCAAATGCACGTGCTTTTTTGCCTATATATTTATTCAAGAAGCAGGAAGGGAGCATGAGTGCGAGGGGTCGCAGCTGCGTGTAGCGCGTGCGTAGAGATCGACCTCATTAAGACCAAATAAGTGGCTGACAGAAACCAAGCCTCATTAAAGGCGGGGGTTGCGAGTGATAAGAAAGTCAACTATCAAATTCGTCACTTAAGTATCAATCATTTGCCCACTTTTGGTGGGGGCGCAAACATCAAGAATTTACCCACTATGTACACTAGCCCCATAATTTATGCTACAGCGTCACTTTATGGTCCTCATAAAATGAAAAAAAAATCTAGTGAAGAAATTAAATAAATGATAGGCGAAGGAACAATAATGCAAAAAAAAAAAGAAAAATTATCCCCTGGAATTCGCTTACGTGCCTACCCTTTTGATTAACCAATTATCTCGAGTGCACATACTGCACTCTGTAGTTTCACCGAAACAAATAGATGAATAGACGTGTTGACAAACATTTCAATAATAATAATAATAATAAGATAATATATTATAATAAGCTCACAAATACATCTACAAGTACAAAAAAAAAAACAATACTATTATCATTATTATACGATTAGCTATGGAGTTCAATCACATAAAGAAGACTGACCTTTCCTTTGACAATCTCTGACTCTTAGATAAACTACAACTTGTGATATACTTTATAAATACAATTGGTTAATATTGAGATACACTGGTGAATCGCCAAGTAGCAGCTGTAGTTGGCAAACTAATGTGACGCCGTCCGTGCACCATTCTGTGATCATGTGATAATATCCGGTCACACCTTTTCCTGTCACACCTTGTCTGTCGAGCCCTCAGCTATAAAAGGGTTGACCCGCTTCCCGGGGCAGCTCNCACCTCGTATCTCGTAGGAATAACGAAGGTTTTATGTTTTTAGCATTTTTTGTCAATATTGATACAATAAAGGATAAATTATATAAATTTTGTAATACTCCTATGCGTAAAAATTTTCCTGGGCGCTCGTGGGTTAACCACAAGCAAGATCTACGCAGCTACCGGAAGTAGTTACCTTATTTTGCCAGTGTTGTGTTCACTCGTGCGTGCGTGTTTCAAGTGGCAACCTCGACACCTCGAACAACGAGAGCCCACCTTGGTGTG
>LQNS02277097.1:40356437-40377991 GCA_001587735.2 Parhyale hawaiensis | reverse complement strand
TCTGCCTGTCTATATAGAAGACCTAAGGATGACAGCACGACAAAGGATCAATGAAGAAAAGAAGAATATTAAGAAGCAAATAAGAGAAGAGGAGATTCCGCACCGGCCTAGAGGCATTAGGCAAACGTATAGGTTATTGGGTGAATTCTTCACGCACGGGTCCACTAGTCATAAAATATTTCATGTCCAGCAAGCATGCCATCAAAACAAATAAGTATATAAAATTAAACAAGTAAATGAATAAACGCAACAGCACACTTCCCAGTATGGAGCACGGACCAAACAGCTAAACATTTCGCAAATCAAGCTGTGAAATGAAGACAACACGAGCGCGACGCGGCGCTTTGAAGCGCTTTTCAATGTTACGTCGACTGGCAGGCAACGTTCATTACGCGAAACCCGAAACAGAAGTTGACCTTTGTGGTTGGACTTTCGATGCACCCACCCACCTCGCACAACCTAATGAGGAAATCGTTCATGCCTCCGCAGGCAAAGGGACGTGCAAGCGCGCCGTGCTGTTTAAACTCTTTTACGCCCAAGATGATTTCATAATTTACGCCGTACGCAAATTGCGTTCTTGAAAAACTCACTTGAAAAATGTCTAATTGGATGGGTGAGCGAGACAGTTTCAAAGTGAAAACAATTGGTAAGTGACGCAGTGGTGAATGGGAGATGATGCCGAATATAATTGTAAACGATGCCAAAACAAATCTATTGATGTGGATTGCGCAGAGATTATTCATTTGTGCTTCGCCAACAAAAGCATAGAAAAAGTATTCAGGCAAAACCGTGTGAAAACTGTACGCACGGGTTGCGAAAGATGCACATAAATGTTGTCGAAACTAGTACCAGGTGTTGCCTAAACTAGAAACAGGCGATCCGCAGGTGATGCTAAAATGATCAATAGGCCCCGCAAAAAAATATGCGCAAGTGATGCCAAAGGCAACCGTAGAAAGGACAAGGACATGGTAACAAAACTTTCTTTCGCGCAGACATAAAAATTTCCCCTCCTTTAACTGAAGAAGTCGGCAGGAAATCCATGATTGACCTAAATCTTGGGTGCCGCAAGCAGCGCTGAGGACCTCAAGAGCGATGGTTAATAAAAGGCATGTCCTTGTCAGCGGTAAGTGAAGTGCAGTCGGGTGAGGAGCAGGCATGATGTGCAGGCTGGTGAGGAGCAGGCGTGATGTGCAGGCTGGTGAGGAGCAGGCGTGATGAGCAGGCTGGTGAGGAGCAGGCGTGATGAGCAGGCTGGTGAGGAGCAGGCGTGATGAGCAGTCGGGTGAGGAGCAGGCGTGATGAGCAGGCTGGTAAGGAGCAGGCGTGATGTGCAGGCTGGTGAGGAGCAGGCGTGATGAGCAGGCTGGTGAGGAGCAGGCGTGATGAGCAAGCTGGTGAGGAGCAGGCGTGATGTGCAGGCTGGTGAGGAGCAGGCGTGATGAGCAGGCTGGTGAGGAGCAGGCGTGATGAGCAGTCGGGTGAGGAGCAGGCGTGATGAGCAGGCTGGTGAGGAGCAGGCGTGATGAGCAGGCTGGTGAGGAGCAGGCGTGATGTAAATCGTGAAATAAATGTAGAACATGCTCAACATCTCACCAATTTCTCGCTATGCTGGAAAGGTATTTAGATTTTATAAACATCGTCAGTTTAAATTGCTTAGCTCTTTACGCCAGGAATAGTTTCGTATGTAGTTAGGACGCACAAAATTTACCCACTTGAAAGTCATGAGCATGAGAATTATAAAAAGAGAAGATTCTGAAATGACAGAGCCAGTATTTTACATAGATGTAGCTGTCAAGCCCTTAAGTTGTGACCCAAACAGTAATTAATTCTAAGCATAATTTCTTATCTTTTTGAGTCTCTGATACCAAATAGTTATACTTGAAGTAACATAACCACCAATTTAATTGCCGCCTTCTCCATTACGCCTATAAATGTCTACCCAGTCATAAAAAGAGCACTGCGTCAAAACTAGCATGGCACAATTCACGTCTTCACACAGAGTCATAAAGCCAAGTGACAACACAAGAGGATGTTTTAAAGCAACCGATTAGATTAAGGTAGATGACGTAGGCAAAATTTCCCCCATAAGAATCCTCCATTGTTCACAGAAAAGGCTCCCATTTTTTCCCACAGAAAAATGCTATGGAGCAAATGTCAGCGACGGCAGTGCGCAGTAGCTATCTTTGTTTGCGCAGGGAAAGTGGCTTCTGCAAACATCGTACACAGTGGAAAGGGAGGGAATTTGTGGTGACTTAACTTAGGCTGATCGAGGCAAATCCGGCAAATGTGTGAAACTTCGAGGCATAAAAGGTGATTTTAAGGTAAAATGCTCAACTTGTCTGGTGAAGTAAATACGATAAATGTGTGAAATTTAGGGATACAGAAAGTGATGCAAAGGTAAAAAAACAAGACTTGAATGGTGAAGTTTATAAGGTAAATAAATGTGTGAATTTATTGCAATGGAATGCAGTGTGATGTCTAGCCATTTAATTGGGGGGGGGGCAGTAAATCCGGCAAATGTGTGCAATTTAAGGCTCAGACGAAGCCATTATACTAGAAGTAAAAACTTCATTGGCGGGGTAAATCTGTTGAATATGTGAAATTTAGAAGCATGAAGAAGGCATAAGTCTACTGATATGAAAACAGGAATTTCATTACAATTATGTATGAGTTTATCTGCACTCCGGTGAACAGATAAACACAAACGAAGAGGGCGACATGAAGGTGATTCTTCTAACTAGGCCTGTGAACTAATTTCAGCAGATATGTAAATTTTAGGAGCATAAAAAGATGCATACGTTTCAAAATTAGGCAATTAGAAGAAGTAGATGAAAGAAGCTAGAGGCGTGGAGAAGGAAACAAGGATTAATAATAGAAGATTGTATACTGACTAGTGAAACCAACAAATATTCGGTTTATAGGAGACAATAGGTGGGAGTTGTAAAATTAAGTGACAACTTGCAAGTTGGGCTGGTGATCGAGAGGCAATCGGTATATTTGTGAAATTAAAACGTTTCCCGGGATATATCAAATTTAAATGCTGAACTAAGGAAGTGAATTAGATTCGAGTTATGTAAAATTCGCAATCACGGGAAGATATATTACCATTCGGGGAAAATGGCGATGCCATTTTTGGGGCAAAAAATTATTTCGGCCTCAGGAGAGTTGGAATCACTATGGACAAGAAATGAGCGCATAAACTCTTAGAGCATTTATTTCCGGTCATTTCAGTGTTTCTATATTGCTTTTCTAAGTTAAAAATGAATGTATAAGACCGAAATTATTTTTTGTCCCCAAAATGACCATATCGCCATATGCCCCGAATGGTTATATAGTACTTGGTAATCCAAACAGACCGTAGTAGTAGATGTGTCATTTGAAAACTGCACAATGATGGAGACAGTTATAGAGGTCAGAGCGACATACCTATAGGAGATGATCAGGCTAATGGGCAACTGTGAGCAAGAGAGAGATTTGGATGTAGACATGAAGCTTAAAGATTTAACTAGGCGAGTGAATTAAATCTGATACGTGAAATCACTAAGTTGAGTAATGAAGTTTAGGTATGGTGCAGTTTATGTGACATATATGTGGAAATTAGTGGTGAGGAGGGGGCGCACCAGGATCTAGAACTAATTAGACTGGTAAGGCAAATATAGTTAATGTAAAACATACGAGCATGCATGACGGCAAGTTCAAACGTGTTGCGTTTGAGCTACTACACATAATACATCCGACAAACACGTTACAAGAGGAAATTTCTGACAAATACGTGGAATTAGGTTCAAGAGATAAAATAACGTATGTGTCTCATTAAGAAACGTAAAAAAATGGTGCACAAGGCATGCACGCTTCCATATAAGCTTTTATATCAGTTTAAACAACATAAAAAGTATAGAAATATAAAAAACCTGTAGTCTAATCTGGCTTTATAGTAGCGTAGTTTATTAAAAACTACTGGTAGGCAGTGGTAAAATAAGCAACCTAATATCAATAACGTAATTATTCAGGATTTATTTCCTGTTGCCGAAAAAAATACATAAAAACTTTATATTCGTGCATAGGGCACCTTAACTCTGCCTTATTTTCCGAGCAACAACAGCAGCAGCAAAAAAGAATACTTTCGTAGACACGACGTAGCTCATTTTTTTTTCCATTTCGTACATTGCAACACTCGGAGAAACGCAAGGAACCGCCAATGACTTGGCAAGTCTGGATCATCGCAACAACCACCGCTTTACCCCGAAGAATTAACGGCGTGAGGACGGGAACGACGTAGGCGCTCCACGTAATCTTGCGACAGCCTCCTGCAGTAGGGTAATGGATTCTATTCCAGTGCAATACGTTGCCTAACTCAATCATTGTCGATCACGTGGCGTAACTTCTAATTTGCCAGACCACGAAAAAAGAAGACTGGCAATGAAAAGATGCACGATGAAGTTGGTCAGGTCGTGGCAGGAATGACCTCAAACTGCAAGCAAAAATGATGTAGCGGCATTGCAGGGGCGCCCAATCGATGGGGGAAAGCGCGGGAATCTCTTTTGTATTAATTGAGTGACTGCGCATGAATAGTCTTGAGTGACTAAGATTAACTTATAAGCGTTGTGATAGGAATTTGCTACGCACTTTTTTTCAATCATTTCATTATCTTGATATTTCAAATTTTGAAGCCAATGTGGCGTTAGCCACTAAGAACGCGTGTAAGGCACGTCGAAAACATATTCTGAGAAGTGGTAAATGCGCTGAGACAGATATTAGCTAAAACATACGTGGTTGTTGACAATCGTGAGCTCTGTGAATCTAAAAAAACATTAACTATGAGTTTCCATTTACTTTTCAAATTCAACAACAATCACAAATTAGCAAGTGTGCTAGTTTCGACTGCAACTGCTACACGTTTCTAAATTATCAACTTCAACGACAATCGGCTGAAAAATTCATCTTTCACGTCATTATGTTTCTGTCTAAGCTGCTTCACCTACAACAGCTAACGTACTGTACTTCAAAAGCGATGTCCCAAACAATGTAATTTCTAACAGAAACTGACTTTTCTGTTTGGTCCTTACAGGGCAAAGAAGGACATCTTCCACAGCTGCAGCCACAGCCTTGAAGATTCTGGGAATTCTCGCTGCAAGAAGGTACGTACCGTTAGCGACGCAAATCAGTAGTCCAGCTCCAGTATACAATTTTACAAACTGCGTATTTTGCATAGTTACATTTTTATAGCTTGCTGATAATATTGCTGGGGTTATTCATCATCTTTTACGTGGTACGACACATTTTTTTGGCATGGCTAAAATTCTTCAACTTGTCCCACATCACGGATACGGATAAGGCGGAGGATATCTTGATTAAAATTACTTGAGGACTTGAAAAATCAATATATTTATATTTCCTTCTAACATTTTGCCGTCATTGGGAAGACTATGGCAACACCGAGCACAAACGAATATGGCCATCCTAGTCTCTCTCAAACTTATTTATCGAAGACGTGTCCGGCAGGTGCAACGTATCATCATCCATGGCAGAAAGCTCGACCAAGAGCACTAGTATTATTATTATATTATTATTAAGATCGTTCTTAAGTAACTCAATGCCAGCTATTGAAAATTCGAAGACCACAAAGACCAGCTTTTTACGGAATCGATTTTATTTTTATTTTTCATCTACGATGATTATTGAAAACATTCAGGGTTGAGGGGAAGACAGACATTTTCAATGATACTGCATCAATAAAATTTACACGCTCAAGGACATAAGAGTTATAAGAATCAGCAAAGCACTCAACTGTAATACAAATTAATAGATGACAACGCAATTGCAATACTGTCGGCAGAAAGTGCAGAATAATCGCCGCTGTGCCATTATCGTAAGCGTATTCAGTTTCACATAGTAAACTAATATTTTTGGTCTGACCCCTGAACTATTGTTTGATTGCACTAAAGAGTAGGGTACGATAAATGTTCACAGGTAAGACCTGTAATAATCGCACATTATGGCAGCAGCGACAGCGGAACGGCTGCAGTTCGTTCAAGTGAAGATCCAATTTACAACTTCAAGAATCACAGAACGTAAAAAATACTTTGGCTCCAGACGTTGGATTTGAATTTACGTTGGTAGGAGCGACACTATACTGCTTTCGTTAAGCGAGAACTCGATAAAAATAGTGACGGTACAAAAAGTATGGTGCTCAGAGAAAGGGTGGTTTGAAACTACCAGTTTATTTATCTCATTTTTAAGTATTATAATTATTATTCTACTAATGGTATACTACGAGGGTTTTAAAGCTAGTACTGCTTTAAAATACTAACGTGGCGGTTCGACATTCTACTCGTGTACCTGTTTACCTACATCTGTTGGCAAGCCCCTGGCGTAGTTACGAAAACATTTGACGTTATTAACGTTTGGTTTTGAGTATGTAGAATGATTTCGAGGGTTGAGAATTCCGCCCGTAGCTAGTAAAAATAAAGATAGCCGATTCGTCTTCTTAGTGCAAAAAACGTACCTAGGTACGTCTAAGGCGGCTACGCGAAAGCGACAGAACTGAATCGTCAGATTAACGACGTTCACGTACAAAAATTAAGATTATTTTAAGATGGTACGGAGACGAGTTGGAGCGCGCAAAGATGGCCGCACGAACGTTCGAACATCAGGCGACAGACTTTTGTAAAGACGGGAATCACAAACTGCACGAACGTGGAGATAAGTGCTTTAATATCGACGGAAATTAAGAAGGAAAATGGACTATGATACAGTGGTATATATATAGAAATAAAATGGTGAGAAAAACTATTCTTGATTTTATTTCGAAACGGTAAGGACTATAAAAACAATCAACCAATAATTTTTGCAAAGACACAATAGAATTCTTGGTTACTCTAACCCTCACTTTCACAGTGTATGTGTGTATGTAATAATAATAATAAAGTGTTGATCAGTGGAAAAGCCGTGGAGATCAATAGTTATTGAGTTCACTATACATAAGGAGGATGAATTGGGACAGCGACAAGTTTGTTGGGATAGTATCTTAGGCTGCATCATAGTTGTTGTAATTATGCGAACAAACCAAGGCAAGGTAAGGTGCGAAGGAAATATAAAATTACACAGTCTGTACTGCAAAAGAGTAAAATGCGCCCACTCTCAGTCATACCAAGTTCCCGTGAAATGCCTGCGCTGATCCATACCAAAATATGGCAAATAAATTAACGGAGTCTCTTTGATGCAGATAGTGAAAATGGCACCAGTAGCAAGTCTACAAAATTTCTAGGGTGCACGCACGGCTCATTAATTGGCAGTAAAATAAAGTTGCATTAACACGTGGTAGCAAAACGATAAAACCTTTTAACAAAATTATAATAATTTTTTCACAACCAGGATGGCACTTATGTTTTCCGTACAAGCGTATTGGAAATATCACCAAATTAGATATTTAAATAGGAAGTCAAAGGGTTCGGTACAGGGAGGAAACCAATTCAAGACGAGATGCACTACGTTCATTAGTATATTGAGGGGAAAAACGTTAAATAACTTAATTGTAACTGAGAAGCCGTTATCGAAAATATAAAATAGTACGCTGGCGGTAAAACAAACGAGATAATGTCACATTTCCTGTCATATACGGTTATTCACGTAAGAACTGTGTTACTAGCAATAATTCAAACATACCTGGGTAAGTAACATATTCTGACAAATAACGCCACGTGGGCCCCACAAGGTTTCTATATATGTGGTTGTTGTCATCGCTGCACTGGATCACCGTAGTTGGTTCATATCAGAGTGGAGTCTTGGGGTTGTCAAGGACCTAAAAAATTTTTAGCGGTTATGTTGTGTTACCTTGGCCGCACGTGGTTACCACATGATGGCAGTGCTGCAGCGAGTGGCCCCATGTGGTAGCCACATGGGGCCCAGTTAAAAATGAGCTAGTCACCACCTCGGCCAAATTTGTAAAATATAGATGTGGGGCTAATCTGGTAAAGCCGCATAGCCCACATTCAGGCCTCATCTGTTCATGTTGGTCGGGTCCTAGTTATACCTAGTTGTTCAGCTGAATAAAAACTGTGCTAATGGCAACAATGCTATGCAGCTAGAACAAATCACATTCCCGTCACGTACTGTTATTTACACATGTTCGAACTGAGTTAGAATAGTCATCGGCCTAATAGGTGACATAGCACACTCTGTCTTATCCAATTTCTCATGCGTGGCTGTGAACCATGCGAGTATAGCAATCAGGCAGAAATGCTGTGAAGCATAATTCCAATAACAGTTGTTCGCACATGTTCGAGAATAGCAATCACCTCGAGCTGCGGCGAAGAACATCGGGTCAACTGGCACCAAAATTCCACACCTTCAAGCACACCTAAAGCGTACGTAGGTTAAGTCATCTCGCGTAATATTGACCTAGCAAAAAGTTCGGCAAACCCCGACGTGGTCGTCAGTCAGATAATGAGAATAATGTAGAGCCGTATGTGTATGTTCCTTGTAATATAGGTCTGTCCGGCATTAGTCGCAGAGTAATACATGCGGCACTAAAGGTCTTCCTAGGGCAAACTGTTGGGCCGATCAATGGTGGAGCGTAGGTATCATAGAGTTCTGCGGAGGATGAGTGTTAAAAGAATGGAGTGAGAGACGTGAGAATGAGTTCCCATAGTGTAAAACCAAATGCCAAGTGCGTCATGCTGCAGCACTTTCATCCAACATCATTTAATCTGACATTTTCAGGACAAGCCTTGACACAGCAAAGATTTTAGCTTGTTAGACAAAAAAAAAAAAAAAGAGACGCCACAGAGACTCATGATAGTAATTTGCGGGCAGGCGTACATGATATACATACAGGCACTGGCTGACTGATATTAGGTGCATGGTTGCAAAAACGATGAACTTGAAAGCAAATAATGTCATAGGAAGTTAGGTTAAAGAGGCGGTTCTTGACCACTCAAAACTAATGATTGGCTGCATGGAATAAAACATGCACAGAAGCTTCGGGTGAATGAATTTGTGTTCTATTGATGTATTCGAAATCAAGAGCATGTAGTGTCACATGAATTTACGGTTGAAAAGGCGGTTTTTGACCTATAAAAACTAGTGATTGTTGCATGGAATATAAAAAATACCAAGCATGTAGTCTTCGGGTGAATGAGTTTAGGTGTTGCAAACGACGAAACTTAAAGAAGGTTAAAACCGCGGCTTTGATCACTGAAGAACTGGTACAGATAACATGCAAAATAAGGATACATCCATACAAGCTGCAATAGGCATAATTTTACGTGCTTGCACGAGCAATGAAACTGGAAGCAAATAATGTCAGAGGAAGTTAGGTTAAAACTGTTGTAGTCAGCAAAATAAATTAATAACTGACAGCCGTCAATTGAAGTCGTAAACTCTATGAATATCAGGCTCGACAACTGTAACGCTCTATAAAATATAAACCCATGCAATAGTTTAATTTACTAAGAATGACAAAAGTTAAATTTAGCGGAAAAATATGCCGTATTTGCATACCATCAGTGAACTAAGAACTTCCATACTTTTGAAGCGCCAACATCACTAATACAGTAAGCGTTGGTAACCCTCATATGAAACACTTTCATTGCCTCGATAATTTTTATTTGAGACTTCATAAAACCCCCCCAAAAAAAGTGACGTGAGAACTGAAAAGTCTAATGCACATAGAGTAGAGTAAGCAATTTTAACGTAGATTGTAATACATTCTATTACGAGGCATCATCATAATTTATGCTGCTTCAATGCAGACAAACTACGAAGAAAAAATAACTCATAGCCAGAGACATAAAATTCCGTACTTAAAACCAGAGAGATGTGAGACGACATCGCCTGCACATGCAGTTCGAAGAAAATAAGTTTCTTTCGACAGCTTTAACTGATCCGGAACTACAGTCACGAGTGTTGGTTTTGCGACGCTTCAGAAATTTAATCCCAAACCGATTACTTTTGGGAGGCGAAGCAAAAATTCTGTACTGCTCGAAAAGATGGAGTTAATGCAGGACTCTTAGGCGTTTTTTAGGCTACGATTTTTGGACTGCACTAACAAGCGAAAGAGCCCCAAAATGGCGAATCCAGTGCTTGTGCTCCGCATGACTTAATGCTAATAAGGTTGGCTTATCTTTACCGAATTCTGATGGTGCATCAAGCATAGTACGTATCTACTTAAGTCATTCCTAAGCAAAGGCAAAGTTGAGTAGTTATTGTTAGAAAGCTTAAGCCTCCGTTTCCGAGCGGAACGATATCGCAGAGGAAAGAGCAAGGGACATATAGTATGCCGATACTCACACCATATCAGACACCGCACTGTCGGAAATTATAGATTTCAAGCTACAAACCCTGACAAAGGAGCGGTGTTTTTCTGAGTATAAAATAGTGCATACAGTATACTTCAATTTCGGTAATCCGGAGAGAATGGCCCCCCTCAAATCGAGTACTAAAATTCTCGAAATCATGTTCTATGACATCGCAACAGACTAATATGATACTAAATGCTGCGCTATACTGTCGACTTCGGCCATTCGAGGAAAACTGCCTCATGTAACGAGCTCGAAAAGTTCCACAGACATAACTCCGAGTGCTATAATGGCCATCTTATGTATATACAATATCAAATAAATTCAAAATGGTAACAAGTGCCGTAGTACAACGTCCACTTCTACATTTCGAGCAATAGCGCCCCGGAAGTTTCGGAAACAAACAATAAGTCTTCGTAAGAAGTCGAGCAAATTATTTGGATACAGTATTTGACTGTGAGTAAAAATATCAAGCTCTATAGGCACTCAAAGTACCTATGTACTTGCTTACGGCACTCATGAGCTATGTTGTATATAGATAAAAAGCACAAAGAAAGAAACACCACCAGCAATAGAGAAATTATTTGATTCTGATCTAATCACTGTTTACAAAACAAATATGAACTATCTTGTGAATTGTACACAATACAAATACTTCTTTTAATATTCATAGTGGCCAGTGTTAGGCTTGCACACTTACAGCAAGGGAGAAATGTATTAGTACTCACAAACACACTAATTTTATTTCTCAGATTGCGTTTTTTACATACTAAATCCGTGACTGAATAGCAAAGGAGTTATTTTAAAATTAGTGGATGCATAAGAAGAGTCTTACATGTGCTCTTTACACACAGCCTATGTTTACTCTTATTTTTCTAACCTACTGAATACAATGGTAACTGCAAATTAAGCCAATATTTTAGTTATTAACGGTTGTGCTCGTCTCAGAACTATAGATAAGTTCCCGCAGAGGCACCATACTGTTTCCCCACAACCTGGTAGAAGCCTTGTCCTGCAGAAAGTATCATACTTGTACACGTTTTTCATTGCCCCAGGGAAGTTCCTACTGCGGCATCATACTCTTTTTTTTATCTATAGCGAGGAATATTTCCTATAATTACACACTTTCACTGGCCTCCAGAATGGCTTGACTGCATACACCGACAGCCCAGACAAGGGGAGGAATTAATTGATAGTAGCGATTATTGGGTCCATGTTAACTTTTGCCTACGGAAATATGACTCTTGCAGCATTTCATTTTTCTATGCTCATAGAAATTTCTTCTTATTGGTTATAAGATTCTATTTAAATCTGTATAAACCTTCCAGCTATGAAAGTATTCAATTTGATAATAGCTATTAACGTAGCCAAGTCAACCCTTTATCAATGGAAAGTTAAATTTAGCAACAACAAATTTTTGTTCGGATGCTGTATAGTAACTCAATTCCATTTACCGTAATACAGTAATTCATAAATTAATATTTTCGATACGGAAACTTATTTCTTGCAAGAGTATTTATAGATCTGTATACACACAGAAAATACTTCTCACTCACTCGTTATAATAATTAATCTAAGCATTAATCCTTACACATTAGAAGCACAACAGCTCTCGTAGTAAAAAAGTTTTGGATGCACTTCGAAATGGCTCTCTTTAGTCGTGATAATTTATGTACGTATCTAATACGCTTTTGTTACGGAAAATTGACCGTTGCGCGAGTAGATCCATTTGCTCAATGAAAATCCTGCTCAGTTGATTATAATAACGCGTCGTCATATATTTCAGTTTACACAAAATGAGCACAAATCACCAAAATTTGGTCAATAGTTTTGAAAATCCTTTCAAATTCCTAGAGAGAAACAGCAGGCAGATTCTGCAAATCAAGCACTGATGTTGGTAATTAGAGACACCGTCAGTAGCGACGAACTAAAGTAGTAGTAGTAGTAATAGTAGTAGCAGCAGCAGCAGCAGCAGCAGCAGCATTCTGCTAGTTTAAGCCTTGATCCTTACCTACAGAGTACACTGTGAACCAAAGAGAGGAAAGAAGATAAAGAATATAAAGAAAAACTTAGAACCCATGAATGAGTCAACACGCATGGGAACAGCAAGTCGGGAAAGAAGAGAAAGAACAGAACAAAGCCTCATCAGTAGGGGTATGGAGGTGGGGCGAAGAATTAATTTAGGCAGCATTCCCCTAATAACACTTTTGGAAGTTCCAGAAGTTATATTACGATCTTAGACTCTAAGACAGCCAAAAATTGTAAATAGTTTAGATTAGATAGCTAACAGTAGACGGACTAGAAAAGGAAGCAACTCGCTGTTTTGAGTTATTTCTACTTAGTAGATGCCACTCTTTGTTAAGTACATGCAGTGAAAAGTTTCTAAAGAGAAGTGAAAACTTCCCATGCGGATTGTAATATCTTCTGATAGTTGGTGAAATAAACTGCCGTTTTTTTTCACATAATTCAGATTAGTACAGCATCGAAACTGTATGAGTCGCACCCAAGTTTCTTTCTTTAAACGTATTTGTCGCAACCACCACTAACCATATGTTCTTAAACTAGGGTCTGCTAGTCAAGTTGTAATTTCTGCTACCTTAAAACATTAATCGCATTATATGGAAATAAGGGTTTGTTAATTAAACAAGGGTTGACTTACTGCTTCAATACCTATAGGTATACATCGCAGCTAAGCCTGCTTAAAAACATTAGAAGTACAGAAATCAAGATACCATTATCAACTTAGAAACATTAGTTTTCCGCATAGACTGGTTATCTTTCTTTTTCAAGAGGTGACAGTAAAGTGTCGCCCCTTACTAAAAAAGAAACATTATTGTATCTTAACGTGCATGCATAGTATTTAAGGCAAACAATATGAAAAAAATATTTTTTGACACCATACATTTTAATAATTTTAGAAAAGAAAAACGACAAAAAGCAGTACGTCTATAAGAACAAATTTCATATCCCACCGAAATTCAGCATTTTTAGAGCATAGGCCACGAAAGTATTGGGTTCAAAGTGTCAAGCAGTAAATTCCGTTCGTAAATTAATAAAGCATACTTCATTTTATCCTTTACTCTCAACGCAAATTTAAGATATATACTTCCTTCGGCGCACTTGAAGCATGGAGTGTCATGCAAACGTTGCTCCCTACCCTATCATTAACTAAAGATAAATCGCTCTTAATGCTTCTCCAAGCATTTGCTTTCATTCCGAGGAACATGCAAAGGTCACTGAATTTTTTCGTTTAAATTTCAAAAGGGCATGCGCGAATTTAGAATCCTTAAGTTGGTGCCGAAGAATGCAGGCAGAAAACAGTGATGCTAAATTGGTTAGAGACCGCAAGCAAGCTTCCTAATCAGATGCCTCTGAGAACTGCATGTGTTGCAACCAGTGAAGCATTGGGACTGTTTTGCCTATTGCAACAGTCCCAGAAATTCGGAATTAGAACTTCAAATGACGTACAAGATGTTACTGGTCTATCAAAATACGATCTGCTTGTGTGAGAAGGTTCATGGATAGTCTAGGAAATTCTAATTTCAAAGTTCAAAGAAAGTCGTTCAGTTACGATGCCGATCAATACGTCTACCTATTGTGAAAGCAATTGCAGAGATATTTTAACTGCGACAATCTGGGAGATTTTAAACTGAACTTCAAGTTAAATGGCACGCAACAAGGTACTTTACTTATCAAAATGGGTTTTGGTTGCGAGAAGAAATTGAGATATATTCTATCATCTGCAGCAGTCGCAGCAGACATTCTGAATTAAAGTTCCAGATAACATTTGTGCAGTTACTGTGCTTGTTCAAATTGAATTTTTTTTTTTTTGCGAGACTAAGTTCAGGGTTACTTTGACTAGTCCAGTAACCACAGATATTCAGAATTACAACATTAGGTGTAACTTAGAAGTCAGTGTACTTACAATAATTGTTTTGTAGTTTTGGAAGTAAGCAGAGGGCTATTTTGACGAGTGTAGGAACAACAGATATTCAAAACTGGAAACTGAAGTGAGTTTTAGGAAGAGACGAAGAATGTTAAAACAGTCTTGCAAAATTTGAAAGTTTCTAAGTAGAACTTATTTAGCTGTTTAATATGTCATTCAAACAATAGCAGTCATGGTAGCCAACACATTGAAAGTGGAGAATTAATCTATATTTATTATTGTATAGTGTCAACATTCCAAAGGAAATGAAAAAGCCGTTTTAATTAATATATAATTGGAAGTACGGACTTTTTGTTAGTAATGTTTTCCAGAAACAATATGTCGCATCTCTCAATTAATTAATTTATTAATTATTTAATTAGGACAAAAATTAATATTTTATATATTTTCTGCCTCCCTTATTTTTCGATTTTGTTTTGATAAGCACAAGAATTCAGTGATCAAAAGCGACAAGTGTACATATGTCCGCAAAAAGATCTCATAAACATTCATAGAGGTCGATTTCTAGACGAATGCATAATATATTTTACACATCCAGACTCCTCAATTCATTACGCTATTTGTAACTGCAGCCCATAAATACATTATCAGCTTTCATGCGAGGATAAACTTGTATATTAGCATATTTAAAATCATGCAAACTTACACCAGAGACTAGAATGGGTCGAAGGCGCAAAAAATGGAAGAAATTATAACACGAAACCAGAAAAACGACTGAACGCGAGCATACTGTTGCATACAGGTGTAGCTTTTCAATTAAGTAACTTGAACCCTCAATTACAATCATATGACTAAGAGATATCAGCTGAAAATCAGTAGGATTAAAAGTTCATAACCTAAGAAGTCGGTCGGGTCTGGCACCGGAGATAACTTTTAAGAGCTGGATGTAAGCGAGATAACGCTCGTACGAGGGCAGATATGGCATATTTTAGCATTCTTATGAACATAATCAGTTGCCTTCATCATACATTCTTGAAAGTAAGAGGACAGAGGCAGGCTTTGAACATCGGGAGCAGAAAATGTTTGGTACGCATGAGGAGGCCCTGAAAAGTTCCTGGGTTCAATCCCTTATCTCATTTATAAGGCCACCGTCATAATTTTGGGACATCATTTTATGTTGAAATAAAATTGATTGTCATAAATTTTAACAAGTTATCATGGTTCGGAAGCAAATTTTTTTCTTGTTTTAAGTATGCGATTAAGTAGACAAGTTTGGTGACACTTTGGAAGCAGCGAGCATGATGAGAATATGTAGGCATTTGATATTTTTCGTTAAAACTTCAAGGCTCAGTCGTGCCACTTAATGGTTTCAAAATAAATCTCAAACACCTCTTGAAATTGGTTCACAAAATGGCATAAGTCAAACAAATAGATAACTTTTGGCCTCGGTGGCGTAAGACCATCACCCGCGGTAGGGGACAAATTCAACGAAGTCATTTTTGATGAACGAGGCTAGGGCACAGCCCCACTCCTTCTCAGAGATTAGCTGTTTAATTATAACATAGAAAAAAGATAGAACGCCCTGTTCTCCAAACGATCTGCCAAGGTGGAGGCAAATTCGCTGTGGCGGAGAAAATTCAACACCGTCATTTTTTATGGCCAGCTAGGTCTAGTTTTTTGGCATGGGTCACTTCTACGTCAACCCACCAAACTCCCTACAAAAATTGCAAACATTGCTCAACTCCTTCGACCACTTATTGTGTGGACAGATATACTGTATATACAAATATATATGCTTAAATCTTCAACGAAAACATTATCACTAGTCTCTCACTTCGTTCGCTTGTGATAAATAAAATCTATTAAATATCGTCAATACAATGATACACATCACCTTAAGAATACAGTGTCTTCTGAAATAAGGATATGGTATTTGACTATTATTTTCTATATATTCTTCAAGCAGTAGCTTAAGCGAGAAGTGATTCGTCATATTTGGACATGAAGGGCAAGTTTTACGACGATTGAAGTTGTCATAAAAAGGCTCTTTTATGCAAATGCTCCCGCGACGTGTCTAATATAAGTATTACATAATGCATATAATAACCATAATAATACTGTCAGTTGCGCATTATTACTCTGCATGATATTTTGACAGAGAAGTGGCGCAGGGCGTGGGTATTTTGGTGTTACTGTGCAACGGATAAGATACATGGGATTTATTCTAGACGTGGACTCCTATGCTCACACATGAACGCATAAATATTACAGTGCTCTATATTGCTATTCAAATTGAAGATCTTGGGTGTGATTATTGCCTACGAGATGCCAGTTTCACTTGATACATGCAGTAAAAATTGCTACAAGTAGACGGCACCTTAAATGTCATTTCAGGGAAAGTGTGATTGATTATCGTCTACAGAAATACCAACCTGCGTTTGTAGAAGCGATAAAAAATACCTATAAATGGATGGACGAGAGTTTAAATGTCATTTTAGAGAGAACACTTCTTATACCCTCTATAAGTATATAAGCTAACTACCAAGTTCCTTTAACAAAGACAGAGCAATGTTCGGTGACCTTAAGCTTGGCAGTTTCAACCACGTAACGGAGCTCTAGTACTATCGAAGAGATTGCTACCTAGAGTTTGCTTTTCTGTTAGATCGACTTTAGGCTCTGCGTCACAGGGCTCTGAGATGCTGACGTCACATATGGCGCGTAATTGAGTTCCCAGGATCATGAACTAGGCTTTTCGAAGTACCTGATCCTGCTCAAGTCCGAATAAAAAACCCATCGTTTACGTCTTGACAGACTCGGTTACACGTGGCGCTCACAGCAGGTATCTTGAATTTGTCAGATGCTCATACAAGTCATATGGATCTAATTCACGACGAGCCTGGGTCTTCTACACGGAGAAAGGAAAATTTCCACCATTGCGTGATGTAAAGTTAGGTACAACTTCATGAGTCTGGACTTTCTAAACTCTAGACGAAGGAAGAAGAAATTCGACCACGAAGTGGGGGAAAGTCAAGACACCAAACAATTTTATCCTTTCATTCAAGTCTTGCTCCAAGGGGGTTTTTATGAGAGCCGTAAGAAAATTCATTTGGTACAGACGCGCAGTGAGGCTGGATCAGTTATTGCAGAGTCAAGAATAGTGTTGGTGATCGGTTATGAAAGGAGTGATCAAGCACTATATGTATTCACAATCACGAAACAAAGCACTGACGATAAAAAATCGTATAGTGTAGCACAACAGCGACATCGAAATGTTACAGTTTCTGTCTCCCAAATAAGTAAATCACATTTTATTATAAAATATGAATTCTACAACGATTTATATGCTTAAAATAGAAGAGTAGTGACAACACGAATGCTTTTATCATCTCATGCCTATTTTCGTTACGAACACACAAAATAATATCATCAATAATTCTGCACTTCTCATTTTGCCAACGTATACTAACTAACTGAAGGAATAAATTTAATGTAAATTTGAGTATTGAGATTTGACAAGCGATGCAAGGTCTTAAGTATTTATACGCGTACCACAGCACGTCGTTGACGCTGAAGTAATTGTGCGAGGTATTGGTAAACGAATTCTTTCACTAAAAAATATCGATTGAATCATCTCTCGATAACGAAGGTTTTCATCTCACCAAATAGGGAAAATTTTTATACTGTGAGAAGTGTGAGCAATTGCGCGGGTACAAAGTTGAAATCATGACTGAACGTGATCACGCGGCTGTAGAATAGTTGCCAGATGTCACCAGATACTGTAACAGTTGTTAGATGTTACCAGATACTGTCACTCTAAGAAACATTCTGTATACCAGTAAGCGTTTCAAATTTTCAAACAATGATGAATGTTTTTTTCTTCTTGTGGCACTGGAATTTTATGAGATTTAGGGTAGAGCTTTTATGGATAAATGCTGCAAGTTTGACGCTCTACACATAGGTAAGGGTATTTTTTTTTTATAAAAATGTTATCTATTGTTGCAGGTAGAGAGCGAGGGAGAGTAAAGTCTCCATGAAAACGTGCATATATAGTGTATATCTTATAGAAATTCAATTGCATTACAGTAGCATAGCGATAACACAGTGAGTGAATACGTTGCTTAATTAGGCCTCAATACAGACCAGTGCAATATTTCAGGAGAGGAAGATGAGGAGACGACTGGTATGTTGACAGACATGTGGAACACATGAACGACAGCATTCCTGAGTACGATCAACGCGCATGGGCACAGCAAGTCGGGAAAGAAGAGGAAGAACTAAACAAAGCATCAGCAGTGTAAGCATAAAAGCGGAAGAAAACAGAATGGGCAAGAAAGACAGATATTCCATATCCCTAGCTATACATACTTATGGGTCTCTCTGGAGCGATACTCACCATAACATCTCATGGGTGAAGCGATATTACAGCAGCATAACTATATTACACAGCAGAACAATATTACAGCAACAGAACAATGTTATAACACAATGGACTCAGCCCTTCAAGGTATCAAGTCTTCATAGCCAATTACCTCACACTCGCCCTGGGCCTTCCATCAAACGCAGGCTCCAGCAATGAAAGATAATCGCTTGACCCTTGTAATCAGCAGTGATTTGAAGCAGCGCATACCAAAGAGGGCAATAATGATTGCATGGCTCAGAACGAAGTAGCAACTTTAATCGGCCTGCGTATGGAACACAATATGCCCGATAGCTCAATTCAATATTCAGCATCTATCTTTTTACATGGGTGAAATTAGTACCATGCGGAATCCCCATTTAGCTGAAAGTGGATAATCGATAATTTCCCGAAACATCGACTATGTTTGACGCGATAACCTTTTGTTTGTCTGTTTTCGTCATCTTTTTTTTTTCTAGTGTGCGTGGGTTCCACGTTTCTCCCAACATACAAGATTTTCTTTCTTTCATGTCTCTCTTTAAAAGATAGCAGGTAATCCTGTGGGTAGTGGGGCATAACGTAGGTAGGGTTATAAACTTGATGATAATAATGACATTGGGCTGGATTTGGGTCTAGTAGAAGCCACTGAAACGTTCTCTTCGTTGTATGAGTAACTAAAAAACATCTATTTTCTCATTTGGATGCAGTTGAAATGTTCTCTCTTCCAATTAACCCTTTAGTGCCTACAGTAAACATATATGATGACATTACATGTAGTGTTATTCCTAGGAAAAGTGATGTTCTATTGAGGCACTAGGGTTAAGTAGCATTCTTAAAGCTAAACTTGGGACAAGCTTTGCTATTAGTTTGTGGATTTTTACATAATTGTTACGCACTTATATTGTTCAACTGATGGGTAGTGCAGCTTTTTACAAACTGCCATGTTTATTGTTTAGCATGAACAAACTTGAGCAATAGCCAGCTAGCGGGAGATTCACGAGCCCTTGCGCACTTTTCTATTCAGATTTTTTTTTATAAGATTCTGTGTTCCGTGGCAGATATTGAGGCAAATGCAAGGCCTAGTGGCAGCCTAGAGTCTCCACGGCTGGCATGTCCGTGGCCTTCAGTCCATAAATGTATCAGCGGTCGCTCATAAATTCCCGTTACAATTTGGTAGAGTCTCTTGATCAAATTGTAAGCAGACATCATGTAGATACCCGATATACATTATGTATATAGGGCTTTAATCTCGAATTACCCTCTAACCAAATAGGTTGAGGTCATACCCAGGGGAACGTGTTTACAATAATTTATAGTAAAAGAAATGATAACCAGCGAAAACTTAAGTTTTGACTCAAGATGGCAACTACTTTATTCAGCAAGAACATCCTAAAACATAAAATTATTACTTATCAACAAGAAATGATGGAAACGGGGGCTGTTGCTTCTTGGGATTTTACCCAAGATTTTGAGATTGCTTTGTCGGCCTGCATGCGAATTCGTCAAAAAGAAGTAGCATGAAAGCAATGGGCTGGAGAAACGAAGACTTTTTAGCATTCGGTTAACTTTGACAGCTTCTCATTACGAGTAAAAAGAAACACAAACGTCAGATAAATATATAGGAGATCCTCAAACATATTAAGAGCAACATGTACAATGAAGGAGAATATGGAAGGTAATACTTCGGCAAATAGAGGAAGAAAAAAGAAGCGTTAGGTACTAGGCAGACCGTTGAGCAGGTACCATGCACGAGATAGCGAGAGACACTGAGCTGGTGGTAATTATGCGGATGGGATAGCGGACGAATGACGACTTCTAGCAATGGATGAATTTTTACAATATGTCAGAAAAAGAAAATTTCAGGCCATGTGATTGAAGCAATCGATCGCCCGTACAAATAAGGCGGTGCATGCAAATATTGCTTTGGAGAAAACTGAAAATAACGACAATGATACGCGATAAAAAAGGAAACTGCATGCGATGGAATGCGATGTTCATAACATTAGACACGCATAAGACAAAGCCAAAAAAGGGAAGTGTTTCTGAGGGAAGTGTTCTGGAACAGTACAGGAAGACGACGATTAGTCATGCCGCCAAAAAAGGCTTCTGCGAGGGGTATATTATTACAAACTGTCTGAAAACAGCTAAGGCCAGACGATCTGATTACTTTAAAGAAATTAAGGACGAAAGAACAAAACTGCAGTACTGGAAATAAATGAAAACAGTGATATCGGACAGAAGGAGAAGACGAATGCTGTCTGCAATAAAATGTGATTTTCCGACCCATATGAAGGCGAAAGACGAGTGGACAGAGAATGAGAGCATGAGGTTTATCCAATAATTGTTCCATATACTGAGCCACCGCAAAAGCAATTAAGTACGTAGCGAGTTAATACCAAAACTTTAAGCAACGCATGCATTATCAGAAATGTCCATAACAACGATCGCAACTAGTTCTCTACAAGGACAGAGCAGATACGGAAACACAGACTGGCCAATACGGTATGTTCCCAATTAAGACGTGCTTCCGCTTTTAGTACAGCAAGCTATAATCAGAGATGAAGAAACCATTTTAAAAAGGCAGAAAATGCTCACCATTATGTTTGCGGCTAACCATTTCAAATATACTGCCTTTACTCACAGGGCCCGAATAATTCTTTTTGAACCCATGCACGAGTCAATGTGCATGGCAACAGCAAGTTCTAAAATAAAAGGAATAACAGAACAAAGAATTATCAGTAGGAGTATGAGATGACTAGGCAGCAAAGTGGGTACGAAAGACAGACGTCCCAGAGGCTTAGCTAAAGGCTCTGCTAACCTACAGGATGTAGAAAATCCTACATTTTAATAGTTGCATTATCTGTATTATTTAATTCATGTTACGTCACTGGCACACCCTTCACCAACAACTTGTCGGTGACTCAATTTTACTTTGGTCCCTTTGTCTCCAGCAACTCATCTGACTCAGTGGGAG
>LQNS02277097.1:40321617-40335942 GCA_001587735.2 Parhyale hawaiensis | reverse complement strand
GAGTTACGTAATCGTCGTTCATTTCTTCAAAACATATAATGAAATTAGATGTCATAGCCAGCAAAATGTGAATGTTCCTTGAGTTACGTAATCGTCGTTCATTTCTTCATCACAACAGAACATATAATAAAATTAGATGTCATAGCCAGCAAAAGTTGAATGTTCCTTGAGTTACGTAATCGTCGTTCATTTCTTCATCGCTACAGAACATACAGAATTAAATGCAATAGCCAGTGAAAGTTAAATTTTCCTTGAATTACGTAATCGTCATTCATTGCAGCATTCTCATTTTAACTTACTGTATTATCGTCTAGAAGGACCATTTAGACAAGCTTGAAATAATGTTATCCGATATTATTATCTAAGAAATTAAGGAGTACTGGTTCAAAAATTAAAGTGTCAGTTGTAGGGCAATTCTTACTTGAAACAGATTTTTACACGAGCAGTACTGCGTAAATGTAGAGAAAAAAGGGTTAATGGAAGAAGTAGCCCACTGTATAAGCGTACTACAAAAAGGTACGGAAAACATCCAGTGGTATATCATACAGATACCGCGTACTTCAATCTTCTAGAACAAGCATAAACTTGGGCAAAAGAGGAAGAACGCAGATTGCTCCAACTAAACGTGTATAAGAACGTTAAGAGCAGAAGTAAAGTAGTAAAGTGATGATACTTATGTCTAAAATATGAGTAGAACTAGAACGCCCAAGGGCGTAAGACCATCATCCGTAGTGGAGGGGAGGGGCAAATTTCAGACGCCATCATTTTTGATGGCCAGCTTACTCTAGAGCAGTGGCTCTCAACCTTTTTGGAGGTACCGAACCCCTCAAGTTCCATACATGCATTAATCGAACCCTTCGTAGTGGAGAAATGAAATGCGCTTTTGTTTTTCTTCAGATTGGAATCATATGTATATAATCATATACTGTAGTAGTGCGCAACCTGTGCCATGCATCAATTGCACACAAATCACGGTGTTCAGAGAACAAAACCAGCAAGCAGAGCGTGACGTCACTAATCATACGAGTGGGGTGAACCCAGGAAGCAAAGAACGCAACGTTGCGGTCTTTGCTTGCTGGGTGAACCAAATCGCCGAACCCCTGAAACTGACTCACCGAACCCCTGGGGTTCGGTATAGAACTCAGGTTAAGAACCACTGCTCTAGAGTTTTGACATTTTTCACATTTAGGTCAACCCACCTGACTCCCTACAAAAATAATGAGCATAGCTCAACTCCTCCTTTTTTTGGGTAGACAGACCAGCATATATACAGATAAACAAACAAACAATTAAATATACCTAAGTCTTCAACGAAAACAGTATCACCGCTCTTCGCTCGCGGGTGATAAGTATTAGCAGTATTTTAGCGTCACTGAAAAGTATCGCGTACGTCCGATTCCGATGAAGACCTAGAAATAAGATACATTCTCTTGTGTACCATGTAGCATTTCAATCTTGTAATGTTTCCATAAGTATTAAATATAGTTTATTATTATAACTTATAAGAGTAGTGATAATGGCCAGAAAGAAAGATTCGAAAAGATAAAAATGATGCTACTCCCGTTCAGGAAGCAGAGCGATTATTCAAGCCAGATCGCGATGAATGAAGCCAAGCAGCGAACGCAGAAGCACACTGAGAAATAAATCTCTCTGGGCGAATGCAAAGGCACAAAGAAAGTCTTCGTTAGTCCAAGACTTCGAAAGGGTTCGCTACGTCAGTAATTTATGTTCGATAATGAATAACACTCAACCCAGCACTATGGCGTCCGATGGTTTGGTGTCAAGGTTTTTGTTTTTTTAAAGATTGGCAATACTGCAGATTCCTACTTTTTTGTCCGATTCCAAAATGTCAAAAGATCGAAATAAAAATAATGAAAAATTACAGCTTTGCAACAACATAATGCAAAAGTCTTGCATTTCGATGATCTTAATAGGGAGCTGTTTCGGCTGATACAAAATATGGCAATCCATAAGAAATGAAGCAGTCTCCTGGAAGTTCGTGAACTATGTCATGGCTTTTTCCACAAAATTTTGAGAAAGAGTTTGTGAGTTTGACAGGAAAACAAAACCTAGAACGCCTCCTAGCGAAAAACCACGACCCGCAATTTGGGAGAGGCTGAAGGTGCGGAGGCAGCACTTTTGGCACTTTTTCGCATCTAAGCCAACTCACCTGACTCCCTTTTCGAGGCTGTGATGATAGCTCGCTTCGTTCTGGTAGTTTTTGGTTGAAATGACATATATACCTATACAGGCAAATGCAGGGCGTAAGCATTATCAACTCGCTCTCTCTACGTACGCGGGTAATAAACATTCAGCAAGTGACGATAGCCTCAGTGAAATCTGAAATTTATTCTCAGAAATCACGAATGGTATTCGTCGGCGATTTTTGGCTGTATTCACCAGTGCTGAAGATACAAAATGGATCGATGCATCTGGTGACGAGACATTTCAAGAGCGTGAAGGTGGGTCCCGGTGCCTCAGACTATGGCATCCAAGAACCATTTTACAAAGCTGAAAGAGATCGGCAAAAAAATAAAAAAACAGCAAAGTAGTAAATACGTAATTGATGCTGTTTCCTGACATTATAAATTCTATAAAAGTATATATATGAGAGTGAATCTAAAAGCTTTTTCATATACTTAAAATCTGCATATTTTGTTCACGATATCACGTGAGTTTGATGAAAGGAACTTTTACAAATGTCTAGAATTTCATAATTTACTTTTATTTATTATAGTAAGTAAACGATCGAGAATTATATTGCCTAGGCAGACGCTCATAGTAGAATGTGGAATAAAATTTTTAATGCTGCGTTGAGGTATGCTTGAGGCAGACTTTTAAGTTGTAATTATAGACTTTTCCAGCAGATCATACAATGAGAGTCCTGGAATAAATGTCAGACACGTAGAACGTTATACAGTAACTGTAAGTTCCATAGGCATGTAAGGGTGACATATGAGCTAAGCATCGGACAATTTAAGCGGCACCGAACGTGTTAAATTCCAGTTTGTAATTAAATTTTTGAAACCGATTTTGCCCACCAGTGAAAATCTGAAATTTATTCTCAGAAATCACGAATGGTATTTCGGTATTTTATCAGCGCAAACCTCCTACTGTGAGCAATAATTAGTGGGGCATTATGTAATGCTGTTCGTAATTAAGAGAATGGCAATGACGACTATCTAAAAAATGCGACACGATAGCCGTGTTGTTTCATTTGCAGCTATCTATGTTGGGCATGACAGGAGGGAGTTTTCGAGAACATTCGGGGCTATACACAGTGGACAACGGTCAAGACACCATTTACTGATTTAAAATTAGGTATAGGCCCAAAGGTAGCATTTTTGAACGCTTCGAGACAACGATAATAAAAAAATGGAGTTTTTGTAAACTGATAAAAGGTCTGCTGAGAAATACTTTTTTTGTGCATTTCCTTTGAGGTTTACATTTTAATACGAAGTAAAATATGAACCCAAAATAGTAAAAAATCTATGAACCGTTTAGACAGCAACTAAATCAGCCATAGAAAAAAAAGTCGTGATAAAGTTTGGCGTTAAGAATTTATGAGCAATGATACTGAAATAAAAGTCATACATACATTAAGAGTCAAACATGGAGTAATTTTACTATAGGAGAAAAATATACACCAAGAAAGAAAACTGGAAAGAAAAATGGAGTAATCTTACTATAGGAGAAAAATATACACCAAGAAACAAAACTGGAAAGAAAAATGGACTAATCTTAGTACGGCAAAAACAAAGTGAAACGATGAAAAAAAAAACTAATGGCTCCAGCTCTAAGGTTACGTTGGCGCTTCAAAGCTCGCCAGCTAATTAAAAATGATGAATTTGCTCTGTACACACGGGGTACACCTGTAAATTTGGGAGAGACATGAGATCTATCGGGCAAAAATATGAGGGCCTTCTGGGTGAAAGTAAAGAAAAAAAAAATTTGTTAGTGCTCTGCCATAACGCTTAAGTGAAACTTGCTTAAGATTTCAAAATTTGTTAGCTAAATTGTAAGCCCTTTCAGAACGAATGTAGTTTCTGATGCAAATTATCACTGAAGCTGTAACTGAGGCATTTGTATATAGATTTTCAAGATAATTTCTAAACACCTCAGTATTTGTTAAAAAAAATATTTGGTCATAAACCATGAATGTAGTTGGCGTCGCTGCATTAGATCAGATTGCAGGTGTTAGTCACACCCTAATTACGCCTGAGACGGCGTAGGACTCAGTCAGGCGGAAAAGAATAGAGTTTCTGTGTGTCTCAAAGATAATAATTAAGTTTGGGTTTAAGCCCTGAAGTTAGATTCAAGGCGGCGAAATCAACGCTAATGGCTGATATCTCCGATACGGTAAGCTACTGAGACTGCATTAACATGCGTTAGTCTTAAAATAATTCAGTATTTTTATTGCAATATCATACCACATATATTATGTATTATCGATATTAAATAGTATCTATTATTAGTACAACAGTAGATTATATTATTACTACAAATAATGATACTCGACTTGTTTAGTACAGCTAGGTGCATGTGATGGTACTCGTCGATACCCCCATAGCTTCACATACTGCAGCGTCATTGCGCAATGGAGATAGCAGGAAATTTTGACATACTACCCTACAGTTTGCTTTGATATCCATGCCTAGAACCGTTATCACATATACTGAGTATTTACTGAGCAGAGGTAGTTAAAATAATAGCTAACTCTGTTATTTTTGGTCAATGGAACCCTGCTGTATATAGATATAACACCAAGTCAGTGCTTTTCGATCGCTGTGGTCAGAGGTTGACAAAAACCAAGAGCAAATTGTATGGTCAAATTGCACTCCCACCTCAAAACAAAATTGACGACAATTGGAAGATTTTTTATCACTGCTCTTACATTGATTCGAGAATACTTAAGTCAATTAAGATTCACAAAAGCTCGCTCTGTTTGAATGAACAGGCAAGTTCTGTGACTTAACTTATTCCAAAATTAGCTTTTACCACAGTTTTAATGTTAATGTTGACATCCTATCCACCATATTGTACTTTAAAACAAAGACCTCGCATCAGTACTCACTTGATCGCACTCGATCGTGGCCAATTTTCTGTCATAACGTAGAACCAACTCTGAGTAATTAATATATACCACAGTGCCTCAGGCGTGGCTAAGGTGCGCTAAGATAGCCTAGTCGAGCCCAAGCAATACTGTTTTTCTTAGTTTCGGCATTGAAATTTCACTTCCAGTCCCTCTAAGCAGAAATTAAATTAGATTTAGCGCAGAGAGATATAATTTCATATCATTTGACTTAGAGAGGGAGATGCACGAAATGTTTAAATAAAAATGAATTTATAAATTTATATATGACATTATTACAGCAGTTTCATTCTTCAGTACTAACACGGCTAGTGATGGATACAAGATAAAGCAGTTTGTGGTCAATGTACCCAGCAATTTTACCTTAAAAAATTTATTTCCAGGTTAAAGGCATGTTGTATAAGGGGCGCTTTACGTCCATGCTCCATACAACAAGTGGTGTTTGGCTGCATTGATAACTGATTTTTTTTTTTTGAGCGTACGGTGCACTAAGGTAGAAGGACGATGCAGATAACGATCCAACATCTACCGAACGGTCACAAACCAAGTATTTCCGTTCCGTCAGAGTTTTCATTTTTTTCATTCTGACCGTTATAGCTCGTACATTAAAAAATGGACTACATGTATTACGTAAAATGGGCTCCCACCACCGCTTACCGGCCTCCATATGTTCTGTCTACTCGGCGTTTTGATGTTTTATCGTGTCCTTGTAAACACAACGCTATAAATATAAAAAAAATTACTTAAAAATGTTAGAAGTTACATCATCTGGCTAAGAAAGTCATTAGAGAGGTTTAAAATATTTTTTAAGAGTTGGAATGAATTAGAAATCTGGATGCAGCTAGCCGTTTTTGTGTTTAAACGGATACAGCAATTAATGCCCTCGGAGGTCGAAGACATAAAGGACATGCTGTCTGAATCCTGTTTATAAAATGTTTCAGTCATTACCTAACTTATATAGAGCAGACAATAGGCACTGCACGTAGCGTGTAATCCTTAGACCACTTGGTACGACTTTGGGTTCCATTGTACTCAAATCCGAAAGAATACAAACACAAAAAATGAAACCTGCGGCAGAAAAATGATCGTGACTTTGGGGAAATGCTTAGCTTTGTAGGCCTGGTGAAATGCACAAAAGCATGGCTGTCGCAGGTAGCTAAAGAAGATGGGCAATAGACCGTAAAATGAGATAAATTAGACATTGACTAGCGTGTGGCAGAACTATTATTAGTTATTAACTTTTGATGAGTGAGTGATTATGGGGATACGTTTAGGCCTCCTTGGGAAATACAATGGAACTTCAAGAATGAAAAGGAAGAGACATACAGTACGTCAAGAGAAATGTGGAATCCATGCACGAGGATGTTCCACACAGGATCAACGAGCACGAGAGCAGCACGTTGCGAAAAAAAGACAGGGGACAGAAAAAACTATCAGCAGAAGGAATGATAATATGGATGTAACAAAGATAGACACGTAGGTCAGACGCCCCGAATTTTTACAAATAATAGATAACATACGGGTTTCCTAGGCCCTGAGGGTGAGGGGGGGGGGTGTTACTGCTCATAAATATACGATGGGCGAACCTAACTAACCTAGCCCTTATGGCCCATGGGTACAACGTAACCTGAGTGGTTATTATTACGTATCCAGATGAACTCTACACTGTAAGAATCAAACGTTATTATTACGTATCCAGATGAACTCTACAATGTAAGAATCAAACGTTATTATTACGTATCCAGATGAACTCTACACTGTAAGAATCAAACGTTATTATTACGTATCCATGCAGATGAACTCTACACTGTAAGAATCAAACGTTATTATTACGTATCCAGATGAACTCTACACTGTAAGAATCAAACGTTATTATTACGTATCCAGATGAACTTTACACTGTAAGAATCAAACGTTATTATTACGTATCCATGCAGATGAACTCTACACTGTAAGAATCAAATGTAACTGATTCTCGGAGGAATAATATTTGAAACGTCGCTTAGGCGGTATATTATGATCTAATAGGGACAACTTTTATTTTACTTAAATGAAAATGTAACGTACTTTCTCTAGGTTTTGTAGCTAGCAAATCTTCAGTAAAATTGTTAGAGCGAGAATTATGCCTGAAATATGATCGTTGTTCTTACTGAAGTGTTATTATCCTGCTTAGCCAAAAAAATGAAGGTTTCGATAATCTAGGCCATTCTAGTCTTAAGAAAGCGCTGCATAACGATGTACAACGGTAAAATAAAAATGCTTTAAGTACAGTGTTATCAGTGCGCATATTAACACGTTGACTACGTATTGGTACATATTTATACCACGCGGTACGGTACATATCTCATAGTCCGCCATTCGGGCAAACGTAGTCAACGTGTTAAATTTTTTATGGAACAATTGCCTATACAATAATTTCCACTATGAAATTCCAATGAAAGCACATTTAGGCCACCCAGTAAAGAGCAAGTTAGCACATTGCAAAAAATTGAAAATGACAGAAATTTCCACGTGGAACATTTACTCCCTACACCTCAAGGCTGGATTCCACGGGGAAGTTAATGGCTATTTCAGCCATAACTGATATCCGAAATTCATATTGAAAATTAAAGGTAGCTATATATGACACCATATCGTAAAAAAAAAAAAAACATTTCGGAGACCTCCAACATTAGCTAAGCTCGATAAATTTGAGCGTATTTTTAGTCAGTTAAAAAATACAATGAAATTTTAAGTTTCTAAAAAACACTTAGTACTGTTATGACGAGGCCACAGTGAATAAAAGCACGATTAACGGTCAGCTGACACGATTATATACCTAAATGAAAAAAGGTATCCAAGATACAACAGGAAAGTTTTTAAGTTGAGTGCGAGCTGAATGCAACCTCAATCTGAGCGAGCGATTGTGGACACCATCACCCGTCACTCTCCATGTCGCATATTCATGCATGTATGGAGGGCTACGGCATTAAGGAAAAAACTACTTCCGGAGCAGTTTAAGCCTGAGAATGGAAGCAAAAAAAAAAAAATAAATAAATAAATACATAAAAGGGATTATAAAAACACTGCAGCAAAAAGGTAAAGTTTATGACATTAACCGCACCGGGATCAGAGCTGCCATTGATATTATTGTAGTGGTCTTAATGTCTTCTAGGTTCGAATATACGCTGAATGTATAAAGTACTGAAAGCTGTTGATTTACAGTCTTTAGCAAAATTCTATCAGAAACTTCAGTCGCAATGTAGCAGAGGCAAAGATATACATTGGCAAAAATTCTATAAGAAACAAAATGTGACGCAAAATATTGAAGCGACTGCTAGCTAGAACCTTTGTAAATTTGCCTTCTCTCAAGTACACATTCCAATTCGACGTACTCAATAACTATGTTTCTTGCAAGTGAACTAAATTTATTTGATGATAGCACTTTGTGTGAAGCACAACTATTGCGAGCGACGTTAGATAAATAAAACATTCCATCCTTAACAATAACATGTTATACCCAAAGTAAACATGAACATGCCTCTACTTACAAGCAACGATGCCCTGCACATGAACCCTATCCACATTAAAATACTTACCACTCGTCAAAACTACAAAAACAACTGAAAAAACCATAATCTGCACAGGTTGTTGTTGAATCGCCAGTTCTCTCTGTGTATCATGGACTCAAATGTGGGCTTCAGCTAACAATAATTAATTAAAGAGAGCACCTCGCACTGAATATATAGGATGCATACTTACAACATACCGTGGACAACACCTTCATATCTCTTCCATATTGGACCGCAAGGTATGTGAGTCGGGGGCTAGTACAAGTCTCATCGTAGTTGTTACTTGTAATATTAACATAAGACAACGTTGCATGCGTTATACTTGGCAGACAGCTATGTAATTTGTTATGCCGAATTGGGTGAGATGGTGCAATTTGCTCTGCTAATTCATTGTATATGAGGTCACAGAAGGTTAGGATAGGGAAGCGAAGAAAAAATGAATGATACAATGTAACATATATAGCTTTGGTTTAATGATCATTGATACAAAATTCATTAGAATATGGGTTATACATAGTATACGTTATACTGTAGATAGATAGCGCAAGCTAGAAAAGCATATTCAGTATTTACTATGCTTTCTAAGCGAAGACAGTTGTAATGCTCTTCATATTTGCAGCAGAAGCGGAAAATTAACAAAGCAAATACTCAACGGAACCAAAACGCTTTGTATATGTAGATATGATTTCAACAATATGCATATAAATTTCTTCGCAACAAATTTGAAGGATAATAATAAGGTAACAACATTTCGTTAAGGGTCGCTGGTAGTCAGTAGTGTACCAGCTCTCCCTGAGACAACAAGCATGAATAATCCCACTGGGAAAAAAACTAGGAAAGAAACCTCTGTCTTTGACAAACCACAGATTATAGGCTCGCACAAGGCTCGGAAATCTACCAGAGAAATGACTTAAATGATGGCCATATAGGTGCTAGGACTGTGCAAAGAACAATTTGAGGGCTAATAAGAGAAGTACAGTAACGCTTTAATAATACCTACGGGCGTTGCTAGACTAGTCATATCAGCCCTCCAATTGCACACAGGGAAAAAAAAAGATGGTGAAGTGCAGCCATTGAACGGGGATGGTGACAGAGCTAAAATTCCGAATAGCCAAGAAAGGCGTTCTCTGAATCAATTGGTGAAAGCAAACCGGCGAAAAGTGCTCAGCGGCTGACAAGCATGTTCAGCAAAGGCCCTAATAAAATTTTTCCTCTATCCACGCGCCGAGAGCTGAAGAAAATGGGCTTAAAAGTGCGCCACCTCCAGAAAACTACATATTGGTCAGTAAAGAAGAGAAACGAAACGGCTCATATTTAAAAAGGACCACAAAGACTGGACTGAAGAGCAATGGAAGCACATCATATGGTCAGATAAATCGAGATTCACCTTGTTTGAGAAAGATGGCCGTGTTTGAGTGAGACAGGAAGCCGATGCAGCCTTGGGTCCAACACGTATCGCTCCGACGGTACAGGCTTCAGGTGCTAATGTAATGATCCGGGGAAGCTTCACGCGGCCGGTATTAGGTTTGGTCGCCTTGTGCAGCAACAAAATGAAATCTCAAGATTATTTGACATCCTTTAGGTGACCAAATACCGTCGTCTGTGGATTTTCATATTCCTGAGTGTTCCGGTATTTTTCAAAAAACAACCTTCGCATCCGCCGGTGTGCTGTAGCGCAAGATTGGTTCACGGACGGGGGGGATCATTTCTCACATGGATTGGCCTCCAGAGTCTCCTGACTTAAGCTCTATCAAAAATTTGAGGGATGAACTGGAGAGGGAGCTGTGAGCCTCAACATTTCTTTCTTCTTCACTGGAAGGTCTTTCGCAACGTTTGCTCGTACCTAGCACAAATGTTCGTTTCGATGTTAAAAAAAAATATTGGAACATCTATGTCTAATAAAATGAATGGTTAAATCAAGGCTAAACGTGATCAAATAAAATATTAAGCATGACTGGTTTCATTACATCTACATTTCTCCATGGTGACCCAACCTGTTCGGCTGGGTAGTGTACTAAGTCAGAAGTTAATACTAACAAAAAACAGATTTATCAAATGAATGCAAAATGTCGTACGGAAATATATGTAACTAAGTTAAAACAGCCTCTAGAGTAAATAAAAAGGAACAATAAAATGCGTTAAAAGGATAAATACCTGCAAAGCAATGAGAGTGACAGTCAAATATTTATTCAACAAAGTAGGTATAGTTCTAAGCCGAATGAAATTATGAGACAGTACGAATAAATAAATGGTAGTGCAGCACGATAGTTTACTGACAAATTATTACACTTTCCTAGATACATATATTCTGTTGCCCGAATAGTTCCGAACTATTTAATGGGCTTGAAACTGTTACCATCGTAGACGTATACTTGTATTCTCTCTTTCCCCCTGTGTTTTGCTAAACCTTGTTTGTTTGTTTGTTTCAGTTTCAATAAAATATTATTATTATTATTATTATTATTATTATTATTCATACAGGATTAACTCAGCTGGTTTACGCTCGTTGTCAGTACATACTTCAATTAAGAGCAGTAAGCTTCACAACAAAAACTAACTTTACATATTTCCATTTTGATCGTTAGCTCAAGTTTGCCTCAAATACAAATTCAGAGTGAGTTAATATGTACACTGAGCTCTTCTATTTTATCAGACATACATAAAAACCGTACAAATTTAAAAAAAGATAAGACCATTTTGAATTACTAGGTCAATATAAAATAAGTAACATGGATGCCAATGAATGAAATGGGTAAACATTACATAACCTCTACTGCTTTTTATACTTTCTTGAAAGTCTCTCTAAAGTCTAAATTGAGTTTGTTGTCTTATCTCACCTTGTAGAACAGTTACCGCTGTAATAAATTGTCCTGAGGTTACAGAAAACTGTCAATCGTCTCAGAAAAAACGGAGTGGGCTCAGCTCGTAAGGTACACTGCACTATTCTCTAACACAAAAGATTAGGCCCGCGGTCGTTGCATGAGGAAGGCCAATCTTGGGGGCTTCGAAATAGAAGCAGTTACTCCATACTTGGCTGCCATAAAGAAAACGCTGCACTGTGGCACCTTAGCAACTCTGCATCGGGGAAGTACCTTCGCCAATGATGAAATTAGCAATGGAAATTAGAGTGCTTGTAGGTGGCGAGAACGAGGTTCGACAACAATATGCCAATCAGAAAGGCGGTCAGAAAATTATCTGTATGCTCGTCAGCAGAGGCTTAACGATAAAAAAACGCTGCATTTTATATTGTTGTAAACAAATGAAAAATAAAACATAATGAGTATTTGCGGTTTCTCGTTAACCTTAAGGAAAAACGGGCAGGTTTGGAAAAGAAGGAAATAAGCTAGACTTTATTTACTATGCTCCTATTAAGCGTTGAGACAGCGACAGAATAACGTTCGTACAGAGGCAAAGTTTTTCATGTATAACTATTCCAAAAAAGTAAAGCAGTGTCTTATAGTTTGAGGTGATTACTATTGAAAATCATAGCTATAAAGGAATCTAAAATTTGTTTTGCAGCAAGAGAAGATTATATCCATCCAAGTTGCAGCATCTAAAGACTTGTAGAACGTATTGACTAAACAAGAATAATACGCTGATTGTAAATTATCTATAAATGCCAGTTTACAAAGCAATATACAAGCTACAGGAGAATTACCAATGCAAGACAACAATATTTTTACGAGTATTAGCATCAACTTTTCTTTGTAGGATGATCCAGCCAATACAGGCTACAGCGCGTTGCAAAATGGAAGGGACATGAAATATGTCCAGAGAAACTTATTTCATGCGCGAGGGTGTGCCCATACTGGATCAACGCGCATGGATACAGCAAGTCCAGAAAGCAGAAGAACAATACGGAGTATCATCAGTGGGAAACAAAGTGGGCACAACAGAAAGACATTGCGAAACGAATGAAAAAACACAAAATCGAAACGAGGTGGCGATTCGTTGCGTAAAAAAATCATGTACAGATACTGGGCAGCAAGCAAATTGATCCTTTTGGAACACTGCGCATAAAAACAGCTACTGAATATTAGCTTTGTATACACAAGTATAATGCCTGAAGCCTTAGGACTTTACCTTCCAAAAAGACCACTAGATTATGATGAAAATATGTCTAATCTCACAAAAACTGGCGTGCAACAAGAATGAGAAAAGCTAAAACGATCATCTTTACAATCAACAAGCAATTATGTTAGGAACAGCACTGTTCTGAAATTCGATAGAATGATTTCTTTGGCGGTAAAATGCTGATCCATTGATTTCTCTAAAGGAAATTCCCATGGTCTCCGGAGGCGGTAAACTGTATGGATGTCATGAACTTAGGTTGCGATCAACGTATTTCAAGCCAACAAAAAGCTTAACATACATTTAACTGCACTTAACACCGAGCATCGACATCAAGTTTTTTTTCCAGTATTGCTATTCCTACCAATAATCGTATTTTGGTTCGGCATTCATTAAAAAAACTCAGAAAGTTTGTCAAAACCACATTGCAGGGCTACACTACAGCTAGCTACCACAATGATACGCGCAAAAAGAAACAATTAATAGCAATCGTTTCACAAAACTCAATGAAAACCCTTACTCTCAAAAGATATATAAGAGTCATACCATTAAGGCTACACAATGGTCATATTAACAATGTTGTCACTACAGTGACACTGCCATTATTATTTTTATTGCTAACATTCACATAGTATACGCTACCAAGGTAAAGTAATAGATAACGGTTGTGACACCGTTAGTCAAACGACTAACTACCCGAATAATCCCATCAGAAAGCTGAAGCAATAGAGAAACAGGGAAGCGTTGCCCGAGAAAATTCCGAGATTCAACGCCGAAATATTTTTCCCATGTCCATGTTATCAATCGATTGTGCGAACACAGCTCTAGAGCAGGTAGTTATTGCTCTGATATTGAGAAATGTTCATTTTTTCTCTTCCACGTTTTCTTATTTTGGCATTTTAGTCTACAGAGCAAATATAACGATAGTGTGTTATATGTTTAGATATGATTAATTGTGTGCCATGTGCTGGAATGAATACCAGCGTTTTGATAAAGGTTCTTATTAAAAACATTAAAAAGATTATAATATATATAACGATCATTGTTAGTATTATATTATATTAATAATTTTCCATTAGCCGAACTGCATCCTAGAAACAATTATATTCGAATAACGAATTATCACTGGATCCATGATGAGATTAATTACTTTAAAAATGCAGACAAATCTTAAGTGAATTATTTTGCAATATCAACTACAGATTTCAACAAAAAGCATGTCGACACATCAGTTAATGTAATAGTTCGATACAGAATGTACTGATTTTTTTATTATTATCGGGTAAAGACTCCAACGAAAATTATTCGACAAGGAAACACCCGAGGAACCTTTGTATATGTTGTTCTAAATTATATCGTCCCGGAACATAAAAGTCACTACAAGAATGGAGTTGTTTTTGGCGGAAAATAAGTTGAGCTGTGAGTTTTAAATTAAGAAAGGCTGTGCAATAACAAATGATCAACGCTCTAAAATTACAAAGTTGGAACTTTAATAACACCGAACGGACTTAATGGCAGTGTAACAAAATAATATTACGGGATAATTTTCAAGCGAATGATGACGATGCTTTCAAAATGACAGAGGCAAAGGCTGACTCTAACATCATAAAC
>LQNS02277097.1:40294248-40318586 GCA_001587735.2 Parhyale hawaiensis | reverse complement strand
TTAGTGAATTTGGCCCAAAGTGAGCTACCATATATTGGATAGCAATAAGTTTTAAACAGCTGAATCTTGACATTCAGGGAGCATCTATTAAACTGCCGTATTATCTAATTGCCTGTAGCATTAAAGCGTCTAACCTGTCGTCCAATGTCTGCACAATCATCAAGTTTTTCATCAATGAGATATCCCAGGTACACAAGTTGTGGACATAGGATAACTTCACAACGCTTAATAATGTATGCCTAATCCCGCACTCTCTTAGCGTTCGCCTTGCGGTTGCGCCTGCCACGCTCAAGTCTTCGGGTTCGAATCCTGGCGGACCCTGAATCTTTTTACACCGGTGAAGATACATATATAGAGTCGCAGCCGTAATTCAAACGTAGGACAAATTTTTGAAATTATTATTGTATATTGAGAGAATTCAGAATTTTAGAAAACTTGAGAATACTGATAGGAGTACGGTACCATTAATAATATATGCGGTCTCAATTTTACTGAAACATAAATAGATACAGTGACGTCTTCGGCGTGTTTGCTAAACGTGGCCCACTCGTCTTCAATATGATTCATTCAAAATCTTCACCTTTCTTCCCTTTGCGCCCTTAAAACAGCACACAGCCCACTGTCTATAAGATAAATGAGAACGCAGACATTCAGAGGACTGTATATCACAAACTATCACTCGGTAATGGCTCCCTATGGGCGTTTATCGTAGCAGCTATTCAAAGAGACGTGTAGTATTAGCATAAGGCAATGGTAAGCATAAGGGAACATGAAAATGGCAATGTTATTACACTAGAGAGGTAATTTTCCATGGTGATCTAGAATTTAGGTGTAAATTTTGCATGTTTTATTACTATTATTATATCTAAGTCAATAGTCTTATTTTAAACTGAGCGTTATTGGGCTGGGGATACAATTTTTAGTTGATGACCTCGACACCAGAAGTGAATTTCTTCTGTATGTTTTATAACTATTATTGAATGATAGTCAATAGGATCAATTTAAATTGATTGTTATTATGTTATAAAAGATATTTTTAGGTAGTGATCTTGACACCTTCGATAATTTTATTTACATTTTATTGCTATTATCAGATGCATATTGATCAATTGGAGCAATATATGAAGTGAACATTTTTTTTGGTGGAGGAGTAGCGCTGGACTGCGGATTTTTAAGCTTATATAGATTTTTTAGGGAAATCATAACCCTGAAGAATACGAAGATTAGCCTATGCTGAGGCGAGTAAAAGTGTCAGTATTAGAAAATCTTTAGGGTAATGGTTGACAAATTGGGGTTTATGTATGCTTGCATATCAGTAAATCATGAAATTGAAGGTTACTGTAGCAACTTTGAGGGCATTTTTTCCTCTATACTTATATGTAGAGTCCTGTGTATACGCATTGTTCAGCTGCTGAACTCGATACTGCAAAAATGTTCATAAAATGACGAACAGTTGCGCCATATTACATGTAACAGAACGCATAAAAAAAAAATCACACGCTAAAACTAATTTTGTAAGGTACCAGCCATTTGAAACGAGGACTAGCAAAAAATATACTGATATTCAAAAGGAGTTTTTGAAAGTCTTCGAACTGAAATGAATAAGAAAACCCCCAGATTGCTTTCAAATACTCTATCGAGAATGTACAGTATATAGCTACCTGGAAGTCGTCATATATTCCAAGACATGCATAATTTTGAAATGCATACATCAAGTTTGTCAAGCAACTCAAACAGCAAATATGGTAAAAGGATACGACATATATCAAGATTTCATAAATGTAAAAAAATAACGAGCGAACATAAGTATTACTTACACGGGATTAATACGACTTTGTTTTATATCGTTTTAGTTTGCCATAACGATTAGAATATGACAGGATGTCAGAAAGCAGCGCCCATAAGCTCTAGTACCCGAAATTAACAGGGAGAAGAAGTCTTGCTGTGCTGGACATTGCTGGGATACTGGCCTTAACCAGAAATGGGGACAGTTTGTGGGGGTCGTAGTCGTCACATGAGCCTTCCTGTTCTGTCGCCATAGCTCTGACTATCTATGCTTGACTCCAGCCGTACACTTTTTGGGGGTTCAAAGTGCATTTATCTGCAGCACGAATCTGTGTTTGTAGATTTCCCAATCGGGGTGTGCGTTAAGTTTACACTTACCTTTACCTGCAGACGTGGGGCTTTTAGGGTAAAGTGAAAGATCCCATTTTTCGAGAATTAGAAGTCCTCCATCCGTCGAGTTATGGATATTTTCTGCAGCGCCTTCGACAGTGTGTGGCAATAACGGTTGAATTTTAGTACAAAATAAAACAAAATAGCATTACCTTCACATTTTAAAAATAAGATACTTTTGTTTATTCTGTACCTTAGCAACGTATTTAATTTGTATTATACTTTATTAAGCAAGATAACTCTATCGCTCTTAAAAAAAAAAAAAAAAAAAAAACTAAGATATTGTTGGGTATCTTGTTTTTCGAGCAATTATTAGCTTATTTTTCATGTTGCTAGTGTATACGGCTATCAAACGTAACGGCAAAGAATTGGCAACTAGAGTTTTAGTCCGAGAGAGTGGACCTCCGCCAAGTAGCGGCAAAAAAAAAAAAAAAAAAAAAAAAATAGACAATACCTGATCATCACGCAAATTTATCAAATGTTCCTTTTGGTTTTCAAAACAGTTCCTATAAATTTCATGGAGATCCGTCCATATAATTTTTCGAGTTGAGTTGCTGAAAGAGAGACAGCATAATGAACTAAGATACAAAATATAACTTCCTCGTCGGAGTTAATGATAGCCCTTAATCGGCTTGGGATTGTGATTTTACTACGGTAGATTCTTTAATTCTGAAAATGAAGATGCACTAAACACTGGCCAGCTTTATCTGCGATTAAAAAAAAAACGAAAGAGGCAAGAGTAGACAGTATAAAACTTCCATTCCAGCCTTGTAGTACCATCCTCTTTTCTTTGATGCTTAAAATTAATGCAAATGAAATGACTAAAATTCCTCACTATCCAAACACCGTAGTCAATGTGTGTACACCTTGTACAGAAGCCACATCCAAAATATGGATAGACTTCTTTTACATACGGAATAGAAATGTTTTCAGCGTGATAGAAAAAGGACTAGATGCCTAGATATAGAAAAGGGACTAGATGCCTAGATAAGAACCAAACGCCCTAGATGCTTGCTCTAAAGAAATATTAAGTTTGTAGAAATAACAACTGAATTTATGAAAAACTAATTTGATAAGTACAGTAAGCTTATATAAATTCCAAATCAGAAATCAATAGTGATTTCATGATTGTGACTGTACTCGGGCTATTGTTGCAGTTCAATAATTGGGACAACAGATTTGATTAAATGCAAATTTGTGACAGGGTTTTGGATGGCATTCCTGACACATAAATCGACTTTTGCCCCTTTATTGGATGGCCTAAAATCGTATTTATTATCTCGCATACAGCGGATAATCCTAACGAGATTTTCTTTGCGCCATAATAAAAAAAATGTCGATTTTGTGCTACGAATTTCTCCTCGCACCTCGACGCCAGAGGGCTCCAGCGTTATCAGAGACCGAGATTCGAACTCGGTTCTGCGCCACTCCATGCTGAGTGGCTGTCACTAAGCCACCACTAGGAATAGCGTTAAGGAAGTAGCCACATATGGTCATTGGCCCGGTATGAGATTAATATTAACATTATGAATAGCATTACATCTCAGAATTAACTGCACTTCACTCAACCCTACCAATAAAACCCAGCCTCGGTTTTCAGCCGCGCAAGTACTGTACCGCGTGCAAATGACTCTTTTAGAGTTCAAATTTCGTGTTTAGGTTCCTATGTCCATTTTCTGATTTATTCCAACACCTACAACAGTAAGCGCCAAAACGGTTCATTACCACCACCTGTAACAGCACTACTTTGTTCCTGTCTACTGAGTATATCTTTTGCGGTGCCTAAATCTATTTCTTGGAGCTGCCTGTAGGGCGGTCATTTACACTGCTTCGTTCCTATCTACCTATCTACTAAATATATCTTTTGCAGCGCTTAATCTACTTTTCGGAGCTGCCTGTAGTGCGGTCAATATACGAGCAGTACTGGAGAGTACGAGGTTTACTTGTACTACCATTGCTGATATGGTATCTTTAATACTGGGACTAGACTACACTGTACAGTCGCAAGTACGTTCAACTTAAGAGCAAACGTTCAGTCTCAGTAACGGTTCAGAGCGTCCCGTTGATAAGCCGTTAAAGTACATAGATAGTATAGATACCGAGGCGTGTGGGCTAATAGCCTTTCTTAAGTTGAGCTTGTGATTGTTACGGCGTCAACCAACCTTTTCGAATATCTTTCCCCAAAATGAACTGTCGCAATTATCAATGACCCCATCGAGCATATACCCGGCAGTGTCAGAGGTTTTCTTTTCGTAGTTATATGTTGAACTGCGTGGGTCATATGGTCAGGGCTACCTTTTCCCACAGGGAATATCCACAATACAAAGAATATGAGTCCCATCACCCCACTGTACTAATTTACCCTAGGGTTGGAAAACACAGTTATGGTGTGCTACCCTGACATCAAGTATCACAGTTGAATACTGCCAATAGAGGCAGTGCTCCACTCGGACTAGCAGTAGATTGTATTTTGACTCATTTTCTTTTTTTTTACTACATCAACAAACGAAGCGCGCCAATCAAGCACTGTTCTGGAGGAGAAAAGCATGTGCAAATGAAGTGTATCAATCAGCCATTGTTCTGTAAAGAAAACCATATTTAACAGGTGCGATGACAAGGATTAATCCCGTCATTAAATCAAATAATGAAGATCCGTTGCCCTAGTTAGGCGATGCTAATCTCACGGATAAAGCCATTTATCTTAGCAGTCCGTCGTGTCTCACATTTCTAGCACGCCACATAGTTGGCACGATAGATCATCTCTCTGTCACCAGATATCATATGTGGTCACCTCATACTGCATCTCAAGCGAGTCGCGGCCATGTACGGGGCGGAAGCTGAGGATTGCTTGGCCTGGCGCTAGGCCGAGTACGTGGCTGCAGACATGGTGGGGTAGAATAGCACTACTTAACCCTTGCGGTACCCAAGGTAATAACGATATCCATCAATAGTCGCATTTTGGTTCTGAAAATCAGAGCATTGGTTCACTTTCCTCGCTAAAGTCCGGAAGCATTTTCGAGAGCCATGCTACAGGTTTGCCAGCTTTTTTTTTTGTTTATGCTTTCAAGATCAATTTATGACGAGTTACTATAGCCGATAAGAAGCATTGCTAGTGAACGTGTGGCTACTCCAGAAACAAACATCGCAAAGCAGTATCTGGGAGACAGAGAATATTGTTGGGGTAATGAGTCTACTTCAATACATTTATTACTAATGGACAATAGTATTATTGGAGTTGCCTTTTGGCGATACTTTATGCCTGCTGTGACTAGTAAAGGCAAAAACTCCCACATCAACATCGAAAAACTACCAACGTTCAGCTCTTATTCTCGTAGGTAATTTCATAAAGGACACTTGGACTAAATTGCCTTCAGTAGATGTCGGTGCACAGACAGTCATCACGTTCAAACCACGTTCGGACAAGTACTGGGAGCAGCACTCTCCACAGTTTCGAACCGCTCCTCTATGATTCATCAACTCCTTACTGCTAACCACTCTGTCAAAAATTTTTTGTTATCCTTCGTTCTTAGTCTAACGTAACGTGTCAAAACCCAACTAATGCGCTGCAACTGAAGATAAATGCACAAGTTATCCCACTGGCTGTGGTTTCCGTTAGACTTTTTTTTTCATTTTGGTATTATGTCAAGAAATCAGAGAGGGCCAGAGCCTGGACCTAAGATCCTCTCTGTGGACGCGACTGCTAGTCTGTTGATTACCAACAATCCAATATTTTAACTTAACCTAATAAATACTAACACCTTAAATTGCTTACTATTATGGAAACGAATGGGTATGGAGGATATGATAGCGAATATTCCACGCCAAATCGAGAGACAAGAACAAGTTTACCACTTCGATTTTTTAGAATACAAGAAGAAGCAGAAAGAATGTACACTGCTATATTTCGAAAAAATAAAATTGCAAGCGTTCGCCCAAAGCGATATTCGGAACTAAAAATAAGCTGGCGCAATGTACTCTTCATAGCAGAACTACAACAGCGAGCATGAACATCGGAAAAATGGGTGGCTGACTTAAGTCAGCCACCCATTTTTATTTTTTTTTTATCGATTGATCGCTTCATCTATCAATTCTCTGTCACGCTTGAAGAATTTTCATCGCAAGGTTGCAACGCCTTGGAACCGAATTCCAAATAGTGGAATCGTCGTTTTCATCGCCACCCCAAGCTTATCTTGGAAGCTGCCGGGACACGAGATATATATTTAGGACATTTGTTTGCTAATTCATTCATTCGAGATTAGTTCTACTGTGTATTCTATCAGCGTGAAAAAGTTATTGTATTTAGTGCTCCGCCAAAAGGAAATTAATGACACTCGTTTCCTTTAATCTTAGGAATCGAGGATCACCCAAGGGGGTGCGCTGCAGCCACCATAGCCGAATCACAATAAGGGCTAGGGGTAGTGAACAAGAGTCGATATAACTTTTTCATCGTCATTTCTGTCGGTGGTGTACACTAGTACTGTATGTTATTATAATATTCTTGGTTTTACCACGACACCAACGTCATACGACGTTTTCCAAGCAGAGAGACTTATTTTATTATGTCGCATCAGTATATGAATGTTTATCACGGCATTCCTGCCGGAACGTCTCAGTTGGCCGAGTGCGCTCTGCTGCACCATGGCGGGAAAAAGAAGGTGCCATTCATCTTTAAGAGACGAAAAACGAAAAGAGGAGAAGACGTACAGAGGGAAGAAACATCCGCGTGCGTGGCTGGTCCCTCCTGTGACCCCCCACAGAGGAGCAGATAAGAGTCCCATGAGATGGTCGGGTCGCTTACCACCATTCGGCGGCCCATCTCGCGGAACAGGAGGGGAAGTATAAAGAACCTACCTAACCTAACAAACTAACCTTCTCAGCAGGAACTGCCGCCAGCTACAATAGCTCCTGCGGAGGAAGCACTGGGTGAGTGCCGTTGGGTGGGTGATGCCCATATATATTCTGACAGGGCTTGAATATACCTCTAAGAGCCACCAGTACTAAGGGTATATGTTATAATGCTAGCGACGTCCCTTTGCCAATGAAGCACACTTCGGATGATTGGCAGTATAAGAGCTTGCATACATACAGCATTACTAGATCAATAGCTGTGTCTCCTTTACTTCCAGAGAAAGGGAAAAATATATTTTACTAGTAAGGAAATTTTTACATACGCATTGATAAAAACGGACCTTTTATCCAGTCAGGTGTCACACATACATACCAACTGCTGCATGTAATAAACATTTAAAAATGCAACAAACCCAAGAAAAAAATCATATTAGAAGCTAAATCGCTGATATCTAACGCCAACCATGAATTTGGTTAGTAAAAAATAGTAGAAAGTCCAACAAACACACACACAAAAGAAAATCTTCTAACTTGTTAGTCGCCAAATTCTAACGCCGTTGCTAATGCTTTCGTCTAATAGCAAAAAAAAAAAAAACCCTAGAAACACAATAGCTAAACAAGTAAAAACTTTGCTAAAAATTCAGTAGCTGATTTCTAACACCGTTGTTAATGCTTTCGGCCGAGACTTAAATAAGGCAAATACAAGTCTCCAGAGAATGCAAGTTAACAGATATTGAGCTCCTCTGCGCCACTTAATGAGGTAACACGAGACGTGGACTCCAGATAAGCCTGTCTCATGAGGGTCCGCCGCGCAACTCTTGGAGAGATCTGCAAATTGATAAGAGCCGTCAGCTCGCTCTTCTTTCCACAATTAAAAATGATCGAAGATGCATTCCAGGCTTAATTAATTTAGGGAGATGCGAGCAAAAAAAGAGCTACCGTAAGGTGTACGGTGAAGCACTGGAATTGAATTCCAGATGAGACGTAAATACGGCTGCTACGCAACAGGAAAGTGAAGTTCTATTTTTTTTTTCCAAATGAGGGAGTGACGAGTTAGTAAGTTGAAGGAGCGTGAAATTCAGAGGTCTGGATAATTCCAAAGCGGCCTGCAAGGTAGAGGCAACTTTATCACTCACCCCAACTAGGAAGCCCAATATGCACCGGTCCGTGCAACAGATATATTCCCTCCGAGGCTCAGAAGAATGTACGGCTGCGGTCGACCACAGACTGTCTGAACAATGGCGGCATAGAGATGGAAGGCTCACAAAACCACTGTGCCCCCAAACACTAAGGTCACTAACCGCAAAGTAGATTATAAGGTATAGAAATGCTGATCACGCATTACCTGACACCACGATCGTCTTTCATCGCTAGCTTGGGATAGAACGTCCGGCTTCGTGACAGTGAGTGAGGCAACATTTCTAACCAATGAGCCGTGGTACAAGGGGTATAGAACTCGGGGTAAATCTTCAAACAACATGTCTTGCAATCTCTGAACTTTAGTTCCGTATATTTGCCACACTGGAAACGATATCAAGTTGATAAACATATCTGGTATCTATAGGCTGCATAAACTGAAGTACAAAATAATCTTAAATCTAATGTGAGGAACATATTTTATATTCAGCGACCAAGGTTGTTAGGTGCTGTCACAAAGGAAAAAAAAGTTGCGCCAGACTTTAAAAAAAAACTATATTTTTAAACATTCTAGTGTATGTTGCGGTGTTGCATTTGATGCTAACATATAGCTACTAATGATGACTGCACAATGAAATATTTTGTGAGCCAACTGCAGAAATAGTTTAGATACACAGATAGCGATAGAATAAGAGTCGCCAAACTTCGGGTTCACAAACACTTTTTCTTGGACGTTGTAAAGTCTCTTCATAAAGAAAGAGTACACACCCTGTAATTTAGTTGGAGACCACCTTCACTAGAATCAAATGCTTACAATAAAATAATAATGATCAATTTGGATAACCCGTCAACAAAGTTGGATCACGCGGGGTTTATTTAGTCATGCTGACAAAGTATTTCAGCCTATTTACCGTTATAAGTTCTAAAAGAGTTTTAACAAAATATAGAAAAGAAATTCTTCGGTTATCGACACAATTAGGGAATATACAAAGGGCTATTATTATTTAACTCGGAGTTTAGCGACCGCATATAGACGCATAGTGCGCAGAGCAATGCTCCGAGTGTCAGAGCACTCTATCTTGCTGTGAAAACAAGTCAGAGTACTCTACATATATTGCTGGGAAAATAAGTCAGAGCACTCTACATATATTGCTGGGAAAATAAGTCAGAGCACTCTATATTGCTGGGAAAATAAGTCAGAGCACTCTATATTGCTGGGAAAATAAGTCAGAGCACTCTATATTGCTGGGAAAATAAGTCAGAGCACTCAATATTGCTGGGAAAATAAGTCAGAGCACTCTATATTGCTGGGAAAATAAGTCAGAGCACTCTATATTGCAGTGAAAAAAGTATCGGAGAGTTGAACACAAGTTTCAAGTGTGAGGGGCTTTCAATAACAATTTTCTTTACTGCCAGGACAAATTATGGAAGAAAAGAAGCAGTAACCTAGTGACCTTTTCCTGAAAGAACGGGGTGACGCTGGTGTAATTACCCACCTATCATCGGTATCGTCATATGCATTTTCAGACTGAATAAATCCCGATAGCTACCGACAAGAGGTGGCAATTTTCAAGGGGTCTTCTAAGAATCCTTAATATTATATCCATTAGAATTGCAAAGTACAGGCTATAAACGAAAGAAAATTATAATGATGAGCTTCATGGAAAATGTGGCTAGTAAAGCACACGTAATAGCAAATTGAGCGATGCATAAATTGTTTAGCGCGAATTAAGTTCGTTCCGACGGCGCATGGTGGAAATTGTTCAGTTTATAAACGAAGCAAAAAAATAACATATTTGCTGCATAGTGGCAGCAGTCGGGGGATATAAGCGAATAAAAATATAACCATGGGTAATCATATTATACCTATATAGTCTTCGCTTAAGAATGTGCAAGTTTATTTGAACAGAAAAATTTATGGATTAAAAATGAGGAATTTCATTCTTTATTTGTATCCGTAAAAGGAGTTAAAGGAAGAAAAATAATCATTATTATCAAAAATATTATTATTTAATATTATTATTATTTATTATTATCGTAGTAGTTATGTTTTCCACTATTGAAGATATTCACATCTTAATACTATTGTAATAAGTTCGAATCAATACGGAAAATGAATTATATTACGTCAAAACTCGTGACAAGTTAATCATCTCACGCAATGTAAAACTATGCTGGAAATTTAAATAATCTCACCGCACACGTCGATTCATATACTGACGATCTTTGTGTACTCAAAGAATAAGAGAAAATTGATAGTTATTTGTAAGTTGGGAATTCCAGCACCTTCGACAAACGAACTAAGAAAATAACTGCATGCGCCTATGTAAATGTTTCTAATGCAGTACGTATCTCCAGAAGCAAAATAAATTTTATTTAGATTTTCAACAGTAAATTGGAACTCTTGCCCATGATGCTGGGGTCTCATTTAATTTTCTAAGCAATAAGGAAAAAGAAAACTGCAACTTGTGTCAACGATGTTTGGTTCTCACCTATTTCACGTTCGAATATATAAGGAAACTTTAAGAGTAAATTCTCTAACTGTTGATATCGCGTGTCTCCATATCGATGATAATAAGCTAGACGTCGATAGCGGATGTTCGTTGTGGTTTTTACAGTGACGACATTATCGGTTAAGTATCCAAATTACGCGATACATGAGAAAGCGCAAGCACTTTGTAATGAGAGGTACGTCCGTAGAAAAACTCGAGCAGGTACAACACAGTGATCTAAAAGAGTTATTTTGAGGTAAAATTAGTGTTACTTAGCTGGTAAAATAAGCGCTTCTATGCAGATAAATTGGACATTTCTCTGCAAATAAAATTAGTATTGTTCTATTTGTAAAATTAACAAGTTCTTGCTGGCAAAATTAGCGTATCTATTTCATTAGAGTTACAGTGACAGCAAAAAGTCATGAAATTCAATCAATTTTCGAAAAAATAACAAAGATCTCTACAAATTACTTTCAAGAAATGGAGAGACATTAAGTTTCAGTAATTTCGTCAGTATTCTCAGTATCCTTTCGAGGTCTTGTATGCATGCTTTCAGATGGAGATTAGAAACATTTAGGTTTCATAGCATGCCATAGCATCTCTAGCTCTGTCATGAGCTTAAAAACTGATTTGACAGTCTCCCAGCAACTTTGTTTTTGATGCGGTTTCAGCAAATTCCTATGATTAAAAGTATTGTGAAATTTTCTTTGAGAGTTTTGATGCCAACGGGTAGATGCTAAAAGTAAAGCTTGCTTAGAATAATTATTATTGCCAGCTATCTTCCCCAAAGATTCACTGTGAAGTACACTGTCAGCATAGAAGTTCCCTATGCAACATCCAATGACTCTAAAACGATGTGAAATTGGTAACAAAAATTCTCTTAAGTAAAAGGCTATGGTAGTCGTAAAAATACGAAATAATAAAGTAAAAGAAAGTAGACGAAGAGGAAGATCCGATAAGCGAAGAACTTCAAACAAACATCCAAGTGAAGGTAAAATTTTCATCAACTACCTTGATTTAAGAATTTGTTCGAATTTTTTTGTGGAAAACTTGCCTCTAAGCTGCAATTATCTTCTATTACACATTTCCATTTTTTATTTCTTTACAGTTATCACTTCAAAAAGTTGATAGTTTTTATTTTTAGTACGGGAAAAGTGGCAATAAAGTAAAAGTATCTCATGTTAATAACAAAAAGTGTGTTTTCGTAAGCGAAAAAACTTGACAGACCGAAGATAAAGTGAGTGGTGATTTGAAATGATTTTTAGCAAGGGGAAGAGAAATTCTTCTTAGTGCAGAAATGTCCAGTGTTAATGGGATGGTTTCATGTTTATATCAGTGAAAAAAAGGGAATTTTATAACGGGAACGCTTCCAAAATTACACCAAAAATAGATGGCAATGTCTAAAGTGAAAAACTGTCTTTTTAGCGGCAAAAACTTATATTCTTATTAGAAAAAGCTGTCTAGATAGCGGTTTATAATTCATTTCAGTTTTAAAACTTTTGTTGTAAAAACGATGGATTTTATCTTTCACTAAAAGTTCAGTAAACAGTAGATCTTTCTAGAAGTTGAATAAAATGAAAGTTTACTGGAACAGATCTTTCTTAAGGACAGAAAAATTATATTTTTCATGAAAAAGGTGCTTTTTAAACGTGAGATATCGTGCTTGAAATGATCGCCGTTTTAATGGGTTTCTTCTACGAGGAAAGAGAAATTATTTCTTTGGTAATGGAAAAATCTGATGAGTAACCGAAGAGTTTAGTTATACATACCAATAATGTCTATTTGATGGGATGGATGGAAAGAAGCATTTACTTCCGTAACAAACTACGTTGTCTTGTAAGCGGAAACATACTTTCTAGAGAAAAACTAAATATTAATATCGCTCTGAAAGGATTTTTGTGTAGGGAAAAGAAATCTTTCTCTTCCGCACAGCAAGGGCAAGCGATACAATAGGAAATCTCACAGGGCACCTCGCATTCATCACGACAACCACCAGCGACGCATGCAACGTAAAGCAATTATTAGAAAAAATAAATAACTGACTGCTTGCTTGTAAATGTGAAGACAAACTACACGGAGTGCAAATTGGCTATAAAATATCAGCAGGAGTAAAGTAATATTTTGGAAAAAAAATGTAAGGTATGATGCACGCAAATGCCTCATCTCCTGCATGCAGACAATCTCTAATGGTAAGTTTTGCCTTGACATTGACCTGCGGGAGATGTGAACTAATGATATTCCTCAGATCGGAACCGATCCGATATGAAAACCTCTAATTTTCTGACATGTGTCTGGTGGTACTGCTTGGTGAGAAAGAGATAACCTTTCGAGACTGGGGTATGGGACGGTGCTTAAAGCGAAACCTAGATTGAAGCTTGTCTTGAACATGAAAAGTAAGCACTGATAGTTTACTTCACTTGACAATGAGTACAACATGAAACGTAGAACTAAACTGTGATCACTGCACAGTAAAGTAATACAGTGTTTGAGTATAACGAGGAAAGTAAAGCTGGACTGCAAACGTAATGAAATGGAAGCCAGACGTGTTAATAAGTAGAACATAAAATGCGTAGCAAACTAAAATTATTGCACAACGAAATAGCAGTTGTGAGAAAGGGTAAGATAGATAGTACAGTTGAAGTGTAATTATTAACAATGAAACCATGTGCGCGTACGAGTGTAACATGGCACGTTAGGGTGAAGTGCAGCTATTACAAAATGACCCTATGGGCGTGATTGAGCAAAACGTGGAAATTATAACTGAAATGAATTTTTTACGAAATGAAGCTACATTTGCACGTGTAATTGATTACAAAACGAAGAGTACAACTAAGGCCGAGGTCCAATCGAAGCAACAAGTGACGCAACAAATTTGCTGGATGAAAAAAACGTAACATCGGGTACAACAATCTCAATAAATACTGTCCCCACCGACGGAACCCACATCGCGTGACACACTGTTGCTCACAGGGGCCATGTAGCCCGCAAAAATCACATTATGTCGCTTGTTGTGTCAGTGGGGCCCGACCTAACCTGCAAGTACTGCAAGGGAAGTCACAGAGTAATACTAATAGCGATACATGGAGACACAGCCGAAGTGCAGCTTATACTACAAAATACTGTTGCATGTGTGACTGATTATAATCTATGCAATGACCATACATACAAACGGTTAGTGTTTTCACCAAGGTGAAAGAGCAGGAGCCGGAAGGGAGTAAATAGCTGGAGTCGTATTGGGCTACTAGCTGTGCTAGGGGTCGGATCGAGGTTTTTGAGTGGAGTCGGAGTCAGACTCAGACACGGTGTTTGTGGATGGAGTCGGAGGCGAATACTTGTGCTACCAGGTGTCGGATCGAGGTTTTTGGGTCGAGTCAGAGGCCCACTGGTGCCAAATGAAGTATGCTTAAAAAAAAACTAAGTACGGATGGCTGTGGAAAAGAGGCAGGCTGTCGAGAAATGGACGTGGAAACTTTTCACGACATAATTTTGCATTTTTCTCAAGCAATTATTAGTATTTTTATTATTAATTAGTAGTTTAGGCCTCCGTTTCCACAAGTAAGGCAATCTAATTGAGGAAGCAGGAAGGGACATGAAGTATGTCGATAGAAAAATGGAACCCACGCACGAAGGTGTTCCCACACAGGATCAACGCGCTTGGGAACAGGAAGACGGGAAAGATACGGAAGACCAGATGAAAGTAACTTCAGTATGAGTATGAAATCGGAAGGAAATAAAGTGGGCACAAAAGAGAGACGTACCGAAGGCCGAGCTAATGGCTAAGATAACCTACAAAATACCCTGGGAGTCGCTGCTTCCCAAAATGTAGTGAGGACAAACCTTACTAACGATGCCCAAAGGCTATGAGCCCATCTTCATGCCCCCTGAGGGGAGTTTCTCGTTAAGTTTTCACCTTTCTATTGATGAATTACCGTGGAATTTTTTTTTATGTAAACCTAAGACATTTCTATCCATTATCCACAAGGAAAATCTATGATAAAACTTAAACGTTCCTAAGCGAATTCTTCTATCGACACCGATGAACTAATAGCGTACAAAACTTGTTTCTCTACTGATTCAGTTATGAGAGAAGCTTATACGAAAACTACATACTTATAAAAGAATTTCTGTATCGACATTGACGAACTCACGAAGAAAATTTATGGGAAAACTTATACAGTTATAAGAGAATTCCAGTATCGACATTGACGAACTCACGAAGAAAATTTATGGGAAAACTTATACAGTTATAAGAGAATTTCAGTATCGACATTGACGAACTCACGAAGAAAATTTATGGGAAAACTTATACAGTTATAAGAGAATTCCAGTATCAACATTGACGAACTCACGAAGAAAATTTATGGGAAAACTTCATCAGTCATAAGAGAATTCCAGTATCAACATTGACGAACTCACGAAGAAAATTTATGGGAAAACTTATACAGTTATAAGAGAATTCCAGTATCAACATTGACGAACTCACGAAGAAAATTTATTTGAAAACTTATACAGTTATAAGAGAATTCCAGTATCAACATTGACGAACTCACGAAGAAAATTTATGGGAAAACTTATACAGTTATAAGAGAATTCCAGTATCAACATCGATGAAATCGCACGGGAAATTTATGGGATGAAACTTACACATTTCTATCAGAATTCCGCTCTTAGTCGAGCTGTTAAACGCTCCACTGCAGTCGTGATTGTTCCAGGTGGGCTAGGAGCATCCTGGCGCTTATAATCGTGCAAATTTCAGAAACTTTGTCCATCCATAAATCCAAGTTTTAGTCGTAAAGTCAGAATTTATAGGACTTGAAAATCGACATCTTCCTGGAATGAGTAAGCCTTGGAAGAGTGTGAGTGAGTGTGAAGGGGGGGAGAGGAAGATGTGTTTAGGAAGACCTTGGCCTTGCGCCCATGGAAGAAGTGAAGAAACCTAAATCACAGCCCCAGTCGGGTTACCATCTCAGTCAACAGGTCACGAGGTGAGGTGTGACGAGGAGTACCGTTCCTTGGTGCTTGAAGGGCATTCCAGTCGCCCAACCAAACTGAGGAGCTTTCCGTAGTGTTAGGAATCTTGGGAACGCTAATTTATTAGGTGCTGTAGTGATCTTGGATTATTATTATTAATATTAGTGACCTTTACAGATTTATTTCATAAACCATGATGCCGCAAGAGTAATATTATTATTAGCTAATAACAAATACAGTAATGACAAGATCAACAGCAATAACAAGAATAGACAGTAATATTTGCAAAGTTCACATTACTGTATGCGTATATCTGTCATTAGTATCATTATCTTAATCGCATTTATTAATATCATCGAGAATATTTATTACTACTACGACTGCTGATAACTCCCTACTTTGAGCAATTATTTATATATTACAGCAGGCACAAAAACCTAAAAAGCGACAAAGTATGTTTATGAGAACATGAAATGCAACTTAACAAAAGAGAGCTGCACTTGACAAGAGTTCTGTTGGGAGCCAGTCAATGATTGCTAAAACGAAGACATGAAGAGATAAATATAATCGATTTTTCCATGTAAGGGAATGCAGTCAGTCATTAATGTTATCAAAGTTTAATGTTAATCTGCTGCTTAATATTAACTTGTCAATGCTATTAAATTTGAGCTTAATTCTCTTTAATTATCATATACAGTCAAAAACTCTACAAACAAGTGCTACTGAAATATACGCTTAAGCTATATTCAATTATTTAGCCCATAAGGCTGGTAAAATTTCTGATTCAACTGCAGTTAATATATGTAGTCTTCAGTGCTTTGTAATTTTAAGCTTAATTTACAGCAAATATTACTACCTAAGTGTGAGTTTAATTTAGAGTCATCTATTTAGTTTTTACTGCTATTGAAACTCCAGTTTAACCTCTGCGACGACGCTGTTCATCTTGAACCAGCTACATATTTTTCGCATGCTTTTGTAGCCATACAGAAAAATAACGTATCATCAATTTAGCTTTGCCTCCCTTTATCCACTTTCAATGCAATCAGAAGTTGAGCAGAGAAGGTCTTGCTTTGACCAAGGTTATGATATTTTGATATTTTTGCTTTTCATATAGGAAAAAATAGCATTATCAGTTTATCATTAATAACAGTTTTCGGGTCGGAAAAAAAATAAGTTAAAATGCGTTACCATATCATATTCAGTTGCTAAAGCTACCGCCCTGTGAGCAATCCAGTAGTACATGTTCAACAAAATGCACGTGTGTTTTTTTCCTATATTTTTATTCAAGAAGCAGGAAGGGAGCATGAGTGCGAGGGGTCGCAGCTGCGTGTAGCGCGAGTGTAGAGATCGACCTCATTAAGACCAAATAAGTGGCTGACAGAAACCAAGCCTCATTAAAGGCGGGGGTTGCTAGTGATAAGAAAGTCAACTATCAAATTCGTCACTTAAGTATCAATCATTTGCCCACTTTTGGTGGGGGCGCAAACATTAAGAATTTACCCACCATGTACACTAGCCCCATAATTTATGCTACAGCGTCACTTATGGTCCTCATAAAATTAAAAAAAAAAATCTAGTGAAGAAATTAAATAAATGATAGGCAAAGGAACAATAATGCACAAATCAATTAAAAAAAAAAAATTCTCCACTGGACTTCGCTTACGTGCCAACCCTTTTGATTAACCAATTTTCACGAGTGCACATACTGCGTTCTGTAGTTTCATAAAAAAAATAGAAGAATAGACGTGTTGACAAACATTTTAATAATCTATCTACTATATAATAATTCACGTCGTGTTTTTATTTATTTATTTATTTATATATTTATATATTTCCTGTCACGCTCTATGGGAATAACATAGGAGAAAATTAAGATTTTAAAATGTAAAAAAAAGTGGGGTACCTTGGAATCTTTTCTTCGGTATTAGATAGGGAAAAAATAGAACTAATAACTAGGAGAAAATTCAGATTTCAAAATGTAAAAAAAAGTGGGGTACCTTGGAATCTTTTTCTTCAGTATTAGATAGGGTAAAAATAGAACTAATAAGATTGGAGAAAATTCAGATTTCAAAAGGCGAAAAAAAAAGTTGGGTACCTTGCAATCTTTTTCTTCAGTATTAGATAGGGGGAAAATGAGGAAGCCCAAAAGACGGCGGGGGTTTTGGTGAAATGTTAATTTTTTGCCGTCATTTATAATGACGGCATGGGCCACTAGTAATAGGATAAAACTAGAGCACTCTGAGAGCGCATACCTCCGCTAAGCGAGGCAACGGTTGCAAAATATTCAAATTGGCTCTGAAACCATAATTTTCTTTGTATAAACTCCAAAATCTAATCATGTGTGCCTCTTGATAGTAATAACAGCTTGTGCAATTTTCTTGAAGATCCTTTCATAACTTTTTGAGTTATACTGCTAACAAACGAAATGACAAACATGAGTCAAACACACAAACGAACAAACCGATCTGCACTAAATTTATGTATTTATGTCTTTTAACAATACTAACAGCCCCTATAAATTTCATAAAGATACTTTCATTATTTTTTGAGTTATTGTGCAAACAAGCATAAAAATAAAAACTGTGACAAACGAACAAACAAACGAATCATTACCAAATTTGGTCATTCATTCTTTGTAATATACTTAACAACTCATGTCAATTTCATCAAAATCCATCCATAACTTTTTGAGTTATGGCATTGAGAAAAATGAGGCTGACAAACAAACAAAGAAATGGATGGACATATCTTCACCAAAAATTAATCATCTCTTCCTCCTAACATACCTCACAATCCCTGTAAATTTCATTCAAATCAGTTCATAACTATTTGAGTCATCTTGGTGAAAGACAGACTAAAAAGACAAACAGACAGAGAGACAAACACGACGAAAACATAACCTCCTTGGCGGAGTTAATATAATATTATAGGTTCACAAATACACCTAAAAATACAAAAAAATTAATACTATTATCATTATTATACGATTAGTTATGGAGTTCAATCACATAAGGAGGGCTGACCTTTCCTTTGACAATCTCTGCCTCTTAGTTAAACTACAACTTACGATATACTTTATAAATACAATTAGTTAATATTGAGATACACCGCGGGTGAATCGCCAAGTAGCAGCTGCAATTGGCAAACTAATATTGGCGCTGATCATGCGGCTGTCAGGTGACTTATTTGAAAGCTTAAAAGCGACAGCAAAAACAGCTACTTTTTCCCCAGTCGAGTCAGCTCAAGTGACCAGCATCTCATATTCTACCTATTTGAGTGAAGATAAAAAATTGCCTCGGTCACTTCACAGGTGGTTGGCTTCTTACGGTGGTGCATAGGGAGACAGTTCTATATGGGCACAGACGTACTTTTGAGGCCTCTGCGATAGCCTAGCCATGAGACCAACCCGAACTAAATTTTCGGCAGCCTCGAAGGGGAGGCCGTACAGCTTTCGGGGCGGCCCAGAAGTATGGATAAAATGTCAGAAGACTTGTACTTTACCGGATAATTCATTCCTATAACACAATTAGGTGGTCCATAACAGGATGTTTTGCGGCCTCGAAAAGCTGAACTTCGGTCTTAGCTTTTGAGGTGCCACAGAAGTTAGGATAAAAAAAAAGGATACCGTAGATTGACTTCTGCATCGTAGCTAGAAATATACCAAGCTTTACCTCTAGGTGATTGCTTACTTCAAGATACAACAGCACTCAGCGTTCATCTGCCAAACTTCTCAACTTCATTCCTCATAGCTTTGTCTTCGTACAACATTTCAGCTGATGCTATTCTTACGAGAAAAATAGATTACTTGAAGAACGAAAGGCTTCACCTGATTCTACGTCTTGTCAGTGGCGTGTGCGAAAGGACAACGCATGCGCTTATCTGCAGTTCCCTTGTCGCGGGGTTGAAGCCACAAGAGCCACAATTTTCAAGTTTTTTGGAGGCAAACTCAAGTAAAGTTAGGATGGTTCACACGTTAGTCTATTGCCCTGCATAGGTGCGTCACAACGTTTGAATGCGTTATTGTGTCAGTCTAAACAACAGCAAAACGCGTAGCTTTCACAATTAAATTGACTTCAGAATTGAAGGAACATCCGATACTTTACCCTAGACGTTTGCTAAGCAAGCTGAATTGACAGCGAACACAAGTCTTAGTAAATCTTTCAGAGTACGGACAGTAGTGCTTGCAAACACATAATTGAATATTCGGATGTTTTGAAGTATTAACGTAGAGTAAAAGACGATCGTGTGCACTGGCCTTAATAGCTTGTACGAATATGACAGCTGTTAGTTTAAGCCTCCTTGGTCCCTGTAATGGCACTTCAGAGAGGATAATCGGGATAATCGGAGAATTCAATGAAATAGCTATTTCCGTAACGGCGATAGAACTAACGAAATTCTGTGGAAGTAGGTAACACTTCCAAATCTAAGGTTTAAAGACTAATCTCGATATAAGTAGAGTGTCTTACTCTAAACTGATTAATCCTTCCATTAAACATAGGAATAAATATCCAGTCAATCGAAAACGGGTTCTATCAAATGGTGCCCTTAGCTATACTACTAACGCTCTTCCCACTATAGTGCACAAGCTTAACGTTTTGCAACTGGTAGCTTTTATTTTTATTGCTAGCGAGTAATATTTTCTTTTCGTCGGATACGGATTTCTAACAAAATGTCGGGCTAAGGCAAACTAATTTCGTAGAATATAATTGCACAAGATCGTAAGTCAGAGAAGTTAGTTTGAGAATTTTTCGGGGATATATTCCCCAAAGCATCCTTACGTTCTAACACATTTTCTTCCTACTAAGACTTTAATCAGCCATATATATTACTACATTCTTATTACAATCATCATCATCATTACCACTATTTCTATCACTGTTTTTACCCGTATTGTACTCACGCGTGTATATTACCACTTTTGTGTTATCACTCTTACGAAATTTACCCCTAGGTAGTGCCTTGATCTTATTACTACCTGCACATACCACAAGAGTACTATTATTGTCAGCATTACGATGACTCTCTGGACGTATTACTAAATTCCATAGACCACAATCGCGCAAGATCTTCACAAGGAAAAGAAATTGAGAATTTTCTTGGGAGAAAATAACCAAAGCATCCGTTCATATTATCACATTTAGCAATGACAGAGAAAACTCAGTAATCACAATCATCTCAGAGATGGCATCGCATGCACTGTCCGAGCCACGATATAATCATGGGCAAGAAGAAAAGGAAAATCGTGATAACCATCGGAGGTACACGCAGAGGCACAGCAGAGAACAGTGTATAGAGGACGTAAACCTCATAATAAAGCGGACACGCAGTGAATGCAATTGAAGGGAGACAACGGAAAACAACAAAAACTGCACGCACAAGAACAACTTATACGCTTACAAATAGGGCGAATTTCCCAATAAAGCGGACACGCAATGAATGTACTTGGAGGAAGACGACGAAAACGCTAAAAATAGCATAAGCGATCAGTATCAAAAGGGCATATTTCACAATAACACGAACAGAATTCAATTCGAAAAAAAAACACAGATAAAAGATCAGCGTATAAATAGGGCATATTTCACAATAAAACGAATCCGCTATTAGCGAAATCGGAAGTATAAAATATTTATAAAAAACAATATAAGTCAGCGCATAAGTAAGGCAAATTTCATAATAAGACGAGTTCACAAAACGTACAAGTGAAGGAATACTACAAAAAGTAAAAAAAATAGAACTGAAAAAAGTGCGTAAAAAATTGCGCAAATTTCGCAATGAAATGCACTTGCAATGCCTAAAATTGACGGAATTCAATGAAAAATTATATAAATAACCACTGGCAAAAATTTGAAAGTTGTGAATCGATTTTAACTGGAAAAATAATAGAAAATAATAGATCCGCAGTAGGGTGAAAGAGCAAGGGAATGATGAGCCAGCGAAGAAATATAATCGACATGAAAATCGCTACAAACGGAGAAAAATCTATGCTGGTAGGTATACAATTAAACTTAAAGAGCTAACTTTATGAGGGAGTCTGATCAAATTTGCATTTTAAGAGAATTAAATATATACTTAGAATAGCAGAGACTTTTCCTCGTATACGAGAAACATCCGACACAATGCTGAATAATTTAATAAATTTTGCTCAGAAGTAAATTGAAAAATGATGAGAAAAGAGGCACTGCTGCGGATCCTCGATCGGGACAAGCTAGAAACAGAGAAACGGTGCAAGTAGGTAAACGTAATGTTGCTACATCGAAAAACATGTAGAATACTTTACTATTTGACCATATAAAAGAAATTAAAATTTGATATGGGAGGAAAAAGGGGAATGTTGAGCTCGTGAAAACGATGCAACCATGTAAAAATGTTTGCAATATACGATAAAGAAAACTGTAAAATACTTAACCATGTGACCCTAAAAGTAATCGAGTCGTTGATCAAAGGAGACCATGACTCATAAAAATATATTTTACAAGCTTGAAATGTAAATAATGGGGCTGTTCGCTTATAAATAAAAAAAAAAAAAAACAAGCAAAAAACACTGCTGGGACAAGTGGTTTGTAACCAAGAAGCAACACCAAGTTTCGCATTTCCTTTGAGTGACAGCTTTGATACTTTAAAACTTTGTTTCGAAACATGTAGAGCAGGGGAAAAGTTAATTTAACCCTTAGGGCAAAATCGGACGCCAGCAGAAGAGAAATTGTTGGTATCCCTATTAATGTGGCACAATATCCAAATAATACTCACTATATTATATCTGAATAGATATATTCGACCCTGTTATTACCCGTTGATGGCTATAAACTTTTGCGGCCGATATATATCGACAATTCGAGAAATACATAAAACCGAGGGGATAATTATGAGTAGAAAAATTGAGAGTCACTAGTATAAAAAAAAAAAAAAAAATTTGCTGATCCTCCAGTAGAATAAAGGTTCTAAAAAAAACTGCTCCAGCCATAATCACTGTAAAATATAGTGAATCATCACTTTTTTCTTCTATCTGTTCCACGGGCAGTTTAAAACCTGGAACAAATTTTTATATAACAAGCACTGTATTTAAAATTGCATTACTCGGATACTTGCCCGCCCCCCCGCCAAAAAAAAAATAATAATAATAATAATAATAAGCATATAAAGAACTTTAGGAAGAAGTACTGCTTAATCCAACCTGCATTATAACACTTTTAAAGAATATAATTTTTTAAATATCAACTTTCGCAAGGCAGCGAACGGAATTGCTATATATTCTATACATGTATTAATTGCCAGCCCATACATATGCATGATAGAAATAAATACACTCCGCACTAATAGAATGTTAAAACCCATCCATACCGCTTAATATTTTACAAATCAACCAGATATAAATTACGTCAATATACACGTCGCTCTGTCATCATAAAATGTTTCATGTCCAGCAAGCATGCCATCAAAATAAATAAATATATAAAATAAAAAAATAAACAAATAAATAAATAAACGCAACAGCACACTTCCCAGTATACAACACGGACTAAACAGCTAAACATTTCGCAAATCAAGCTGTGAAATGAAGACAACACGAGCGCGAGGCGGCGCTTTGAAACGCTTTTCAATGTTACGGCGACTGGCAGGCAACGTTCATTACGCGAAACCCGAAACAGAAGTTGACCTTTGTGGTTGGACTTTCGATGCACCCACCCACCTCGCACAACCTAATGAGGAAATCGTTCATGCCTCCGGAGGCAAAGGGACGTGCAAGCGCACCTTGCTGTTTAAACTCTTTACGCCCAGAATGATTTCATAATTTACGCCGTACACAAATTGCGTTCTTGAAACTCACTTGAAAAATGTCTAATTGGATGGGTGAGGGAGACAGTTTCAAAGTGAAAACAATTGGTAAGTGGTGCAGTGATGAATGTGAGATGATGCCGAATATAAGTGTAGACGGTGCCAAAACAAAATATTGATGTGGAAGGCGCAGAGATTATTCGTTTGTGCTTCGCCAACAAAAGCATAGAAAAAGTATGCATGCAAGACCGCGTGAAAACTGTTCACATGGATTGCGAAAGATGCACAGCAATGTTGTCGAAACTAGTACCAGGTGTTGTCGAAACTAGTACCAGGTGTTGTCGAAACTAGTACCAGGTGTTGTCGAAACTAGTACCAGGTGTTGCCTAAACTAGAAACAGGTGATGTTAGAATGATCAATAGGTGCCGCAAAAGAAATGTACAAGTGGTGCCAAAGGCAACCGTAGAAAGGACAAGGACATGGTAACAAAAGTTTCTTTCGCACAGACATAAAAATTTCCCTCCTTTAACTGAAGAAGTCGGCAGGAAATCCATGATTGACCTAAATCCTGCGAGCCGCAAGCAGCGCTGAGGACCTCAAGAGCGATGGTTAATAAAAGGCATGTCCTTGTCAGCCGAGAGTGAAGTGCAGGCTGGTGAGGAGCAGGCATGATGTGCAGGCTGGTGAGGAGCAGGCATGATGTGCAGGCTGGTGAGGAGCAGGCATGATGTGCAGGCTGGTGAGGAGCAGACATGATGTGCAGTCTGGTGAGGAACAGGCATGATGTGCAGGCTGGTGAGGAGCAGGCATGATGTGCAGGCTGGTGAGGAGCAGGCATGATGTGCAGGCTGGTGAGGAGCAGGCATGATGTGCAGGCTGGTGAGGAGCAGGCATGATGAGCAGGCTGGTGAGGAGCAGGCATGATGTGCAGGCTGGTGAGG
>LQNS02277097.1:40257116-40269025 GCA_001587735.2 Parhyale hawaiensis | reverse complement strand
TCTCAAATGGGTTGACTGCACAGGACTTTGGAGCCATTTTCGTTTGTGTGGACAAGCCAAGCGTTCAAATGGGTTGCAAGACTTCAGCGCCGCCTTCGTTTAGGAGGTGGGCAGTCCACCCGATTTCAAGGGCTGACTGCACAGTCCTGGCAGTATTTTCCAATTCATTTTAGTATAGGTGGACAACGCTCACGTTTCCCATGGGTTGACTGTAAGGGATTTTGCAGTTGTGTCGACTGTGTGGACCAGCCAAGTTTGTCTCAAATGGGCGGTTGGTCAAAGGATTGCGACTGTATCTTTGTAGGCATGGACAAGCCCCTTTTTTCAAATGGGTTTATGACACCCGAGGCGTTATTTTTAAACCATATTCAATCTGCAGAAACACTCCACATACCCACGGCGACTAAGCTTCCAGACAAGCCACTAACGAAGTGACGGAGGCGATAAAGTTTTCGTTGATTTAAGTATATATATGTATGTATATATTTGTGGGTCCACCCTAGAAGTGATAAAAGGAGTTGAGCAAAGTTCATATTCTTTGCAGAGAGTCTGGGGGTGGACCTAGATGTGACCCATGCCAAAACACTAGGATTAGCTGGCCATCAAAAATGACGGCGATGAAATTTGCTCCCACTGCGGGTGATGGTCTTACGCCACGAGGCGTTGTAGTTTGGAAGATGAAACCACACACACGTGCTGTCGCTTCTAATAAGGCATCATACATGTATGAAAATTCATCTGCGTGTCAAAAGGTAACCCTGAGTCGTATCCATAACCGCAGGCGAACAAAATGAAGACAAAAAGTTTCAAAAACAACTGTCACACTGACAAAAAAATATATACTTATATACAGGCTTGAGACATAAACTTTCAGAAAGCCATAAAGTTTAAAAGCGCTCATCCAGCGCTTACCAGAAGCTCGGCACAAAAATGTAAGTCTAGGAGTCGGAAAATTACCGGTAATTAAGTTTTATTACGAAAAGAGTGGCACGTAATGTTGCAGATTTGGGCATAGGGGAAAGCAGCAAATCTTTCTCTTCCCGTCTCTCTTGAAGTGAAACCAGCTGGAGGTTTCTCGTTATTTTTAATTTTCCTAAGGCACATGTTCATTCGAAATTCTTCAATAATTGGGTAGGTACGTACATATGTCGACATGTACGGGTATCCCATAAAGTGCGCCGAAGAGACTGCAGTGATTTCTATGAGAGTGGCAGTATTACAGCAAGTAGTCCTCCAATTTAAATTGTCAAACCCATGTGTTGCGAGAATAGTGTTTTCAATGTCCACCCTATCTCCTTATATGGGCATTCGTTCCTACGAAATGTTCTATAATGCGGGTGGGCAAAAATTGAGACCACTGACTTGTTCTGTTAGAGAAAATTCGCTGCTCTGTGACTTGTGAGTTGTGGGCTGGAAGAAATGCTACGATTTTATTTCTTTTTTTTTCTTATTTACAAGGCTTTTCAAATAGAGTTTTATAAGATACCATTAGTGTTGAGTTTTAACTGTGCTGTAGTGTAGCACTGTCATGAAAAAGCACCGGATTTACAAGTACAGCGGTAAAAATTGGGTCATGGAATGTAGATAGATTCGATTTATGCGAATTGAATTTATGCGTGCTTTTTCGGGATCGTAACCCAAGCATACAACGACGACCATATGTACACCACACGCAACCCTTAAATTAACGACTGGTATGACCTAGTTATCAATGAAATATGTCTACATATTCTTTGGCTTTTCGTAACGATAACCTATTCGATATCCTTCGTAGAAAATGTCTCAAACACGTTATATATACGAGAAATTAATATCTAAATAGAGCATTTATGAAGATGTTCTTTCCGAAAAATTGCACCATTAATTGTCTGATGAAAGCTGCACACGAAAATCGTTCCGAAGACAACTTTGAGCAACACGGCGGTGTTTTGATGAGGTAAAAATATATTTTCACGTTTGTAAACAAGTAAATAGGTGTGAAGGAATATGCTATCTGAGAGTGAAAAATTTTCTTGTCATTTCAATTTATAATGCACCAAAACGCATTTACAACTTGGAATCATTTTGATGCATTCATTTCAACACAAAAACGCGTTTGTGCTAAACTCAAGACCACACAAAAGGTGCAGGATTGAAATTTTTTACCACTTAAACTGGATAAATTTTTCAAAAATCAAAATAGGGCGGAACATAAACAGTTCATTCCATCCTGTAAACAAGATTCGGGTGCTGCAGCCCCAAGTTTTAATTATATCCTTTCAAAATAAAAATGTAGCTCAAACAACTGCAGTTATTAATTTTTTACAACGGGAAGCATACTGAAAATTTTCAGTAGCTCCGCCCACTTTCTAATGAGCGGTTGCGTGCCGGCCAGACATGTAACATGCAGCAGTAATTCTTCAAATTACAGGACATGCTAGTGTGCAACTGTCGATTACAGTAGACAGAAAAATAATGTTAAATCGTAGATCAAAACCATAACTGCCACTACTTTATAGTTTAATAACATAGGAAGTATACACAAATTATAGCAAAAGGCGCATCAGTTTTGCCATGACACACATAGCGGACTTGTGAACCGCAACAGCGTAGACAATGAGAGACCCTCCGAATCTACAACTCTTGGTATTATATATGTGAAAGCTGCAATGATCAAGCGACTTCCGTGGTACCCTTCTATTAGCGACCGCATCGGCTGATTGCAGCCACCCGTGAAGTTAGTCGCGTCATTGCTATTGTTTAATTGCGATGAATCAAAGATTTTCATGTGTTCGAAAAGGTCATATAGGTTGCGACAGAAGAGGGGGCTATTCAACTAGTATACCTGCGGCTGAGGTACTTGGATGAATCGTTGATTGTCATGCTTTCTGAAGTATAAAAAGATGCAGAAGTTGGGGGTGGAACACCGTTTACGTTGATGGCGTTCGATTTAACCCTGTGCAGAACAAATAACCTTACGTGTTTCCACAACGGTACTCCTACGAAAGGGGTTTTCAGCCATCCGGCAAAGTGTTAATGATTTACATCAGCTTGGTAGCGTCACATGTTGACGCAGAAACAGGGTTTGAAGTAGAATTAACTGAAGAGAGTTGATGGATCAGTGATTTCTATTTACCTGAAAAGGTCACCGATTGTACAATTGTAGCTACGCAGCTTAGCTATTACGGTTGTAGTACTTGATTTACATTTGTATGGGGCCTTAGACAAGTAGAAGGTTTAGAACATCAGACTGGTACAGCGTTTTCTTTTGTGTCACTTGATTTTTCCAGGGTCACAGGGTGCATCGGTTGCATATCTTAGGGTTGACGTTGTAGAAGTTGATGAATAAAAATAAATCTACATGAAAAGGTCACAGAGTTCAGAATTGGAAAAATACGACTGTGCGGTTTTTCCGGCTGCTGCACTTGATGATTTATTGATTTGAGCAGGTTCTCAGGGCAAACAGGTTTCATATCGCAACGGTGGTAGCAGATCTTTACAAATCAATGATATGCACATGCATGGTCGCTGAGTACAATGGTGCCGTATCTAAAGGTTTGTTGCAAACTTCTATGAATAAATGATTTACATTTAAAGGGTTACAGGGTTAAATGTTCAGTATCTCAAGGATGGTTGCACGGTTTTACGGCTTTATGGCTTGCACTGAGTGATAGGGTAAAAATGTGTTGCATCCTAGTGTGAGTTGCAGATGAACGACAGGGACCATAGCATATATGCAGTACCCCGCATATTACAGGGTTGGAATTCTAGATCTGATTGCATACAAGAAATTAATCACCTGCTTAGCAACGACACAGCTATACTGGTGAAGTGGAAAATGGTGCATTTTCTGCAAGGATGCACATTATAAATCGAAGATTTTAATTTGTTTAAAAACTTGCAATATTACTGTAGTTTTTACATACCAATAGTATACGTACGCTTGTTGAAACCTATCATAAAAGGATTGAAAGAAAAGGGATGCTGCCATATGCAATAAAGGCAACTTGAAACTCTTTCGACATCCACATGCGACGCAGAGCCAGCTATACAATAGCTTCACTGCTGTTTATTTAAGTAAGTAATTTAACACATTGTATTTCTGTAAATACAAATACATGTAATTTATTTGCGTAAGTAAAGCACTTTTGAAACGCATATCGTGCAGGTAGTTTTAGTATAAATAAATCGAACGGGAGCATCATTTCAATATCACTTCCATACGCGATATGATCTTATGCATTGCCTCACAATTTTTATGGAAGAATAATTTATCTAATGCACAGAATTCACCAAACAGAAAGTAATATAAATCATCTATTATACGCCTCGGATATGACTAGTCAATAATTCATATACTTCAACAGCCATAGTTAATAACTTCGCACCACCGAGTCAGAATGTAGTAAAGCTGCCATCCTACCACAACCACCTTGATATCAGAACATAGGTCAACTAAATCGTTTTAGCGCTCAACACAGAACCAAAAATTCACCTTTTTGACATAGAAAATAAAATACTTCTATAGATACCAGCTTTGCTACCATCGGTATTCACACTATGACTGTTATAGCTGATTTTTATAATATTAGGTAGTTTAACACATTAAGGGTCTAGCTCGAGTATTGCGTCCAATAGATGTCTTGCATTTTCAGGTTAAATGCAAAAATTGAAAATATTAAAAAAAGTAATCGCTTAGTGGATTAAGTCTCCACAGAGACGGCAGAGATGTTCCACGTGAGGAAGAAGATGAACTCGCTTCTCACTATGAAGAGTTACAAGTTGAATGCTAATGATTGTGAAGAATAATTTAAACTTATTTATAATCTACTCACAACTCCATGCACAGTGTACAGTCGAGGAATGGGCCGCTCCCTTCGATGATGAGTTGCAGTTACTCACCTGTAAAGAAAAACATAAGACGAACGTAAAAATTCATACCATTTTAATGGACAGTAAAATATACTTTAGAAAGAATATCGACGAAACTTCATATTAATCTTAGCAAAAAATATGATGCGTGTGTGTAGAGGAATAATATATTTTAATGGACAGTAAAATGCATTTTGGTAAGACCATACACGGAGTTTAAACTCCATCTTGCGGTGCTAAAATGCGGTTTAGGGATACTAAATGCTAGTTACGTACTATATGAAGTGCTTTTGAGGCAGGCAATAAAATACCAAGTCTGTCGTTTAAATCAACATTGCAAAGCTAGAGTTTTTCCAAAGATAAATTCCTAACTTTATTTACCTTTTTTCGCAAACAGTGGGCAGGCAATTTGACAAATACGTTACAGCATAAATTTAATTGAAAATAACAAATCCATTCTGATGAAGGAGGTTACTACATTCGTATTGTCAGACCTTTAAATAAATTAATCACCCAATGAGCGGTAGCTAGTACGACCTCGAGCAGTAATTTTTTTTTGTTTTTTCATGTCATGTTCTTCACGTCGAGCTGTCGTTATCAATTCCCGTTAGACATGAATGAATCAATGTTATTTTTTACTATTGATCGACTTTTGACTATAACTCTAACTATGTACGAAGCCCATCACATTTACAGAGTGTACACAAACGACAGAAATATGAACTAAATAAAACTGTACGATAGCATGGAAGATTTTATTTTATGAGAGTCATCCTGTAGAAAAATGTTGTATAAGTCGTATGGCGTTATATCGATCAGTGTTGATAAAGTTCTTTTGCAAGTTGTTAAAGAATTACTTTTATCGTGCAGAACACGTTGGTGTAAGTGGGCAGTGAAATACCGCTAATTAGTGCCAAAATGTTTGATGTTAAAGGCAGCATTGATTCTGAACCGTAATCCGGGCTGAGATGATTCCCGAGTGCAAGCGATTCCTCTGAGGCGTTATATTTCACTTTGAATTTTTAAACTGATTCAGACTCATTTCGGTTGGTGAAAAATAAAAAGTACCTTAGAATCATGATAAAACTACACAGCTACACTGACGATCGTAATTCATTCGCCGAGTAGATTAGAAACTTCCGTGAGGCAAATTCTGTACAATATCTTGCTGTGGAAATCTCTCGCTTCGGTGAATCTAACGGATTTGATGATAACGGATTGAATTATTCATTTGCTTCCCTAATCCTAAGCCAAATTATTTATTAGTTTCCCAAATCTTTCACAGGATCTTTTATATATCTCGTTATTAGTTTCCTAGTCCTTGAGTGGGATTTTCTATGTATTTAATAGTGTCCCTAGTCCCGAACCGGATTAATTGTTTCCTCAATTCTAAATCGGTTTATTCATTCAATTGTTAGTTTCCCTTATCGTAAATTGGATTTTGATTGAACTTGATAAATCGACGATGACCATATATGCACAATGAACATCAGAGAAATCGACGTTAAGTTACGCAAATAGCATTAATGCCACATCGCCTGGTAAGAAGTTCGATTCGATATAGGTGATACGGTTTCAAGTTTTGTAAATTAATAAATACATTTCGCTTAATGATCTCTCGCCGTGTGCCACAAGCAATTAGATCGCAAAAAATACAAGTAAAACCAAAGGTAGCAAACGAAATCCCTGCAGACATTGCCTGCGTGACGATAGCTACTTTAATGCTTCGTTGAACAGAATGCATCGCTAGAAAAAATTCACTCGTTCTTCTAAGGGCATTTGCAAGTTGCTACGAGAAAATAATAGTACGGCTGCTCTAGGCATTACCAAATTGAAATATATTCGTAACCAACAAGGTTATAGAAAAAACCATCTGACAGAGCCACGTTTAACTACAAAGAAGAGGAAACACATGGTTAATTTTAAATATGATTAGAAAACCAATAATTTCGAACGGTAATCTGCAAATAATCAAGTAAATCAATAAGCTGCTTCCCAAAGCTGGGAAACCTGCAACAGATAAGGGACGAATTGATTAATGTCGATCAGTAATTTACAAAGGAATGGGTAATTCAAAAACCCGATCCCCTCAAAAAAGTCTAGTGCTACAACTACGGAAGATAACAGTACAATTTTAATTTTCTCACAGAAGTTTGCAATTGTTTAGGGAATTCAACACGCCACCCAAAAAAAGTCAACTGTAATAACTGAATCCTGAACACCTTTTTCAGTAAACAATGGTAGCGATTAAGGGCGGATGCAGATAGAAACTTATTCAGTACAGAGGTCATTAGAAAACGAAGACGAAAGAAAAAAAATTGGATCAGAGAGCGTCGCGAATGAAATGAAGACGATGGAAAACAATAGAAGCAAGTTTGCCCCCGGGGATTTGCTGACCATAAAAGACAAGCTGGGGCTTTTCTTTTCCTGGTGGACTAACCTTGACATGAAGCAACACAGTTTTATTTTTCGTATTGCTTCAGGTCAGATTTTATTTAATTAACCTACAGAAATAATTTCTGATCCGTATTAGTTTTTTTGGCGGCAATTTGCCTAATAAAATTTTTGTAGCATAGGTACTGTAATATTTCGGTATTAGTCTTTCTATGCAAAGAGCTTGAGCTGAAACTTATTCAAGTGATGAAAAATGAGCGTAGAAAACTGCGGTATCGAAAAAAAACGCAATAAGAGAAGAGTACCCGTAGTTATAGAAACGCTTTTCAAACGTTTTGCTACGTCCCAACCTAGAGACGCAGTCTATAGCTTGCACGACCCATACAGTCTCCAGTTTTGACCACGTTTGTAGAAATCTTGAAAATGACGGGTGGTAAAAGAGTAAAATCTACAGGAACCTGTAGCATCAAGAGCGCATGTTAAAAAAAAGATTAGGCTATGTAAATGTATACTAAAAAGCACGAAAGGGTATGACCATGATTGAATAACTGGTATGAAAGTAGCAGTAATATTTAGCGATGAATTATGATTGCTAAGCATCATTAGCATTTACTATCTTGATGATGCCTAAAATAATGTCCTAATTTTAGAAAAGAACAAGAAGGAAAACTCACAAATCTAGAAAATTGGTGTCATGAATGAAGCTTCTAGCTGTTGTAAATAAATTTTTATTGCCCTGTGAAACATGACTATCGACTATCTCAAATTACTGATTTATAAATACCGCTGCCAGCATGAGTACACAATGCGAAACGTTCCAGGTGTTTGGGACGCTTTTGTGACCGAGGCAAGTTATTGTGTTTGACCGTAAAACTTAAACCAATATGCGGACTTAACCCGAAAAGGGACTAACCTGATGATATGAGCAAGCACTTGTTTCGTGTTTTTAGGCAATTTATTCCAGTTGACACGATTTTGAACAAAAATGTTGCGTCAACGGGTTAAATTCCCCCAAAATTAAGAGAGCTATCCGGGTTTCTACTATTGGTTCTGAAACAAATAAGCTTCAATGTTTATGGTATTTAACTACACAACCGAGAATTGATAACCCTCTATCCACGCTCCCATTTAATTTGTAAAAAACATATTGGTATCAGAAATTTAAATTTATGAAAAAACAAATACCTATAATAGTGCAGTGACCCTACAAACACTCCTTGTGTTCATTTCCGCACATTACGTCTCTGGCAAGCCAAAATCTGGTTTCTGGTAGAAACAGCATAGCTTGAAACGCCACTCCGAGCTACAGGCGTGCATTGCTGAGCGGGCTGACGACGAAGAAGTCCTCTAGAGAAAGGCCTGGACACACGCGGTCCTTGCTCAGTAAAACAAACATTAAATCTTTTAATGGTCCTATAAAGAAATAAACAGAAGCCTCCAAGTGAGATACAGCCGTGTCAGACAGACGCGAATTATTCAAGAGGGCCACAATGATGAAGCATCAGGAATGTAGGCATTGCTTATGGATTAATAAATAGACGGGAAAGGAATTGTTATAAAAGCTGGAACTATCAACGAGCGTCGTAATGGTGAAGCATCAGGAATGTAGGCATGTCTTATTGACTAATAAACAAGACGGATGGGAATTAGTATAAATGATGGAAGAGTATTAGGTATGTGGCTGACAAAAGCTCGAGTAGGTGGAAATAATCATTGAGATCCTTGGAAAGAAATCGAAATATTGATTTTTTTTTCTAAAATACTAACCTGTAGCACGTCCGGTGATAAGATGGGAAAATGATGTAGAGTTGCTGGCTCTACGGTAGCTCAAAGGGAATATGGGGTTAACAAAAGAGTTCACCAGATTTTAATATAAAAACCGAAACAGCTGAAAATAATATCGATTTTGGCGTAATTTGTTTCTAGACGTGATTTGAAGTGAACCTTTGGCATAAACAACGAATATGTCGAAGTTAGCTATTCAATTGTGCGTGCGGTTCGATGTCAACAAAGATAGAACGAAAATGTGTTTGCCACTTCAGTAGAAGAAAATCTTTCGAGCATTCAGCTGGCAAATGAAAGAAAAATATACTGAATGACTATTACGTGTATTGTATATTAGCCCTATCTTATAAACCGCTGTCCATCCACTCGGTCCTGCATTGGCAACAGTTATGCACTGTAAAGAAATTTGTAAATTTTACGTAGTTGCTTCGTCACATTTGCTGCCATAAGTTTTGCCTGTAATTTTTTTTTCTTCAGAGTGATACCTTAAAATCGGCGATCATTTTCCTTCAGAAATTTACGGATCCCCCGTAACTTATTAACGGACGTATGCTCGTAAAAGTTTTACAGAACAGTAATAAATTTAACAAGATTTGCTTCAGCTGATCATTCTTGCTGTCATATTTTACGCAAACGTACCGAAACATTTTTTTTACAGTCCGTGTCTCATGGATAATTCGAGAAGCAAATCTTACAGCAACGCCGTTGGAATGTACCTGCAGGGTATGGACAAAACTGAAGGCAAACAGATTTATGGTAAAAGGTTCCGAACGACAATTTCAACGGGCTAAAAACGATGAATAAGCTCTAAACAACAGCACTACCATTAGGAAACGACGAGCGCAAACGACATGGAGCATGAGTATAAGTATTCTTAAGTAGCAAAGAATACAGATGCATATTTTATTGAACTAAAATCAAAGAAAAAAAAATCACCACTATGCAAATGATTGAAGAAGTGTTGCAACTCGACTTGCGTAAACCCCATAGAGCATTATTTTATAGGGATGGTCAAATTCAATACTAAAGCTGTAAACAATCGTAGCAGCATTAGAGTTTTGCTTGGGAAAACGCGTGAAATGTTGATGTGTGTATGGATGCCAATATATTTTATTACTATTCTAGAACCCAAAACGTTTAACATGCAGTGCCTACATGGATTGTTGCTGGTGAGTATCTATGCATGACAGTATGTTTTAGCATAGCATTTAAGATCTTAAAATCAACAATATACGACGTAAGGTATGTGGATGAACGAGTATATGGTATCTGTCTATGTGGCGGCACTTAAAATTCCTTTCTACAAAATTTTCAGTAATCTAAAAATGAATCAAATGGGGCGTATATAGTAGCAGCAAATAAGATGGTGGTAAAGCCGTGGCGACAAAATAATTTGATAGCTTCATTATACGGTGAGCACGACTATGTGAACAAAATGCATATTCGAAACGCCACAGATACAAAAGTTGCAAAATAAAATAAAATAGGAAAAATGCTGATTTCTGATTTGAAAGGAATGCCAGATAGACCCAACGGTCAGATGTAACGTGCACTGTGGAGATTATTGGCTGCAGGCTCTCCCTTTGGTCTCCAGCTGCGACTCACCGGAAGAAACACAGCATCGTGAATCCACACACGTGAGGTGACGTCAAGAACGTCACCTGGACTTTGTCCGAAGACCCACATAGTACACAAGGTACGGCAGCTTATCAGTGGCTAGGCCTATGTTGCACTGGACGTCTCACAAATATTTTTATCTTTGCACTACTAGCAGGAAAACAAGACGAAGAGCAAGGAAGAAGGAAATCTACCTACGAAACGTAACAAACTAACCTAATAAGGAAGAACGGCGGCTATATACGACAATAAACCATCAAATTTCTGTGGAAAACTACTCAGGTCGACTCATGGACGTGAGACTCAGATATATTCTAACGGGTACTGGGTGCAAAAGACTATCCCCCTGAAGAGGTGGCGTGTATAGGTGGTGTAGTAAACTACGTTGGTATTCGTATGTGTGCAACAGTATCTCTCTAACAGAGTTCCTGGCTGCCCCAGAAGGTAAAACCACGAAGCAAGATTTCGGGTCGGTAAAAGTTTTTTTTTTTAGCCAAGTAACATGTTCTAATTTTCTATTTCAAGATACGAAAACACTTAGTATGAGGTAGATAGCATAAAAATATCATAAAATGGTATAAAATTCTATCAAATTCAATATCCAGAAAAAGTAACTTGCTGCTAATGATCTAAAGAGATTAAGCGGAGTCAAGTGAGCCTATACAAAATGTGAGGTACTATCCGCACGTGACTAGAATAGAAATGATCAAATTTGAAAGCGCTGTAAGTAGAATGCAGCAGTAAGAACGTTGCCTAGTTGCCGCAGGAATTAGTATGCAGCATAAGATTGAATCACCGGTGGATATGTTGGGGTAGGTAAGAAGTAAACTTATTAGCCGCGCCATACAAGTATTCCTGGCAAGCTTTACAAGCCTAAAAGAAATCTTTTTTAGGACATTGCAAGTCCTATCAAACTGATAATAATATTGCTAGCCTTCAATCAAATTTCTTCATCTAAAATCAGCACTTCTCATGCATTTGTATAGAAACAATCTAATACTAAGAATGACCGTCGTGTGTTTATAAATATATTTATATATTTATAAATATATTTATATTTATATCAAAATTTCTTCGATTGCTTGTAATCGCTCTACATCTATGCCATTTCAAGAAAATATATTTATATGTTCGGTGTCACGCTCTTAACGAAATAGATAGGCGGAAATTAGCCCAGGTTGGAGGCTCTGGTGCTCCTCTCAAGCTCCATTGAAAGTGATGGGCAGAAAATAAGCCGGGTTGCAGAAGATGGCAAACGTATC